>OZ007581.1:28962169-29029669 GCA_963931925.1 Onchidella celtica | reverse complement strand
TGCATATTGGCCCTTCAGTTACTTGTCCGAAAAAGGAGCGGAGGAGCGAGGGCAGTATCGTGACGTGATGTATTTTTTAAACAGATTTGTCGAGATAGAGATAAAGACACAGACAATGACACTGTGAATTGGAAAGAGAGACTGGGGGAGAGAGAAAGAATTAGTGTTCATGTTTTGCTTTTTTCTTTGAATAAAGAAAGTGCAATTTGAAAGACAGAAAGGAGAGAACTATTCTTGTAGTGAAGACAGAAAAATTGATAATAAATGGGTCTTTACAGGTAGAGAAAATAGTCTGTAAAAGACATTCAGAGGGACAGACAGACAGAGAAAGAAATAGAAATACAAAGAGGCATTGCAAGAGAGAGAGAGAGAGAGAGAGAGAGAGAGAGATTTGCGTCCAGCAGCTTTGAGGCAGAAAAAGGGCAAAGCAAACAAGTCGTTCGGAAACCCTAGAGAAATCTTCCAACCTTTTCACTGGATACAAAAAACTGAAGTTTTACTACCATCAAAGGACCACGGGAAAAAGGTGGTGGAAAAACACGAGAAGAAAAAGAGCTGTAGACCGACGGCAAGGCGAGTGTTGAAAGGGAACTACAAGTGTATGGATATGTGGAAAGAGCAGAGTATTCCCTGAAGGATGGACGCACATGTTGTACATTGACGGTATCCAGGCAGGAAGAGGTCAGCTAACCTGGGCCGGGAAGGTCACATGACATTAACATGGCGGTATGTGCTGAGAGTGGAAGGTGGGGAGGGAGATGGGGGGTGGGGGTGGGAGGAGGAGAAGGCAGGAAGGCCTGGTAGAGAGCTGGAAAAATGGAAGACAATGAAATGAAGGAAGAGGAAGTAAAAGGAGATGGAGAGGAAGAAGGAATAAAGAATTACTTGAGGGTAGAGGTGAAACCAAGGATACAGTGTTGCGGAGGAAGATACAGGCAGACAGAGAAAAGAGGGGCAGAACGAGTAAGAGAAGGCGAGAGAGAGTGGGACTGGAGGAATTCTTTCTTTCTTTCTTTTCTCGATGGAAAAGAGGAGGGGGTGCAAAGAATAGTGCGGAAACGAACAATGAAAGAATTTTTTCAGTGACTTTAAAATAGAGGATGGGGTTGGCGCGGTTGAGTCAGACAAGATTGAGAGACAATGCTCAAAACTAGTGAATTAAATGTTGATGTCTAGCAATAAAGACAGGGGTTGGTAGATACACTAACTCGACCTGACCGTGTCCTCTAGACAGGAACATGTCACGCAAATTGGGTGTGGAGCTATCCAGTGCGGACAGATAGACAAAGTATAGTGACTTGTTTGTTTTCTTTCTTCCAACATTTTCTTCTTTTTTTTTTATATGAAGAAAGAGATTTTTTTTTTTTTAAATCAGATAAAGGCCCGCATCAGATATGCTAAAAAGACAGAAGAAATGCGTATTGAATTTAAGTGAGAGTGGTTAAATAAGACATTGTACGGGAAATTTTGCGTATATTTCAGCGAAGTCCGCAAAAGGACTGTCGAGGTGTCCAAAAAAAAAAAAAAGTGCAGTGAAGACTAGAGAGGTAAAAAAAAAAACACCATGAGGCTGGAGGAAGGGGTGGAATATTGCGAAAAATGGACTAGGGAAAGTGCAAAGAAAACACCGATGAACTGCGAAACGAAAACAACACAACATTTGGGCATGGCAACTTTCAGACTTGGTTCATTATATTGCTGTTATTTTAATATTTTATATCTTAATGCAGGCATTCTGTAAAGAGGGGCACGCTTGTTGGACACAGTGACCGCAGGTCATCTCGTTCTGTGCACTGGGCTGTTTCATTTCAACTAATGCCGAGGATTGTTGTTTTTTTTTGAAAGTGTGCGTGCCAGGATGCACTTTCTATTCATTGTTTTAAATAAAAATCCTGTTGCTAATCTGTTCTAAATGGAATCCCCAATAATGAAGTTCTTAAGTCAGTCGGCAGTTTCAAAGAAACCCACATTAGATAAAACAAGATGTGCGCGGACGAAAAAAATATTGTAAAGACACCGTGCTAATTTGAGGAGACACGCTTTGCAAGGGAAAACAGCAACGGCTCAAATCTTCAGAATAAAACTGAAGGGAAATAAATTATGCCCCAGGCTGTAGTCTCTGTCCTTTAACAAAGGAACCCACATTCAGTAAAATAAAATACATGTGCAAATATAAAATAAATATTTCAAAGGCATTCTGCTAATTGTATGGAGACACGCTTAGCAAGTGAAAACTGCTACGACTCACATTTTTTTTTTTTTTAAAGACATTTACAATGCGTTTCCTTGGAGTGACATACGTTCTGGTAACTCCCATCAACATTTGAGAAATTGATGATTGGAGTTTCTTGGGTTCATAGCTTTTAGAGACACTTTTTTTTTTCTATTTAGTAATACAAATTTTGCATCGAATCGGCTTGATACTTTGACACGCAATGGAGAACGACTGTAGAAGCAGTGTGTAGTGTGTAACCCAGTTGAGCCAAAAAGTGCAAGTAGAACCTTACCATACTAAGGGAACGAGGGACAATTCACAATACAATAGAATGTGGTTTCTGCCCACTAAACACGAAGCGTAAAGTAAATACATGGCATACGATGTAGAGATAAAATCTTGCTGTTTTTATCACAAACAATTCCTTGACAAGAGATCAAAAGCGCTTTTTCCCTCCCAGTAATGATTCAAGTTGCGCATTTCACCAGCAACTAGGGAGCATCCACGACTGCATTTTCAGTAAAGGGAATTTTCCACAGAATGAAATCTTTAATTAACGTTTAGAGGAAGATGCAAAATAAATAGAAAAAAAAACACAACACCTAAATAAAATAAAACAAAACTTTGTGTATTTCAGAATTGTTTGCAGTCTCAAGTTTCCAGGTGCAGTAAATGCATACCTCCAGAATCTTACTCACAGCCCAGAAATACTTTTTAATATGGAATCTCCATTCATACAAGAGCCATGATGACGCATGAGTTCCATTTATAGAGCGTACTCGTGGACATTCACTTAGTGGACGACGTGAGCCGAATGTTAATGCGAGGACTTTAATCTAAAAAAATAAGGAAAATACGTTAATCGACAAGCATGTAAAAATGTATTTCTTTGTCGTACCATTTTAAAAACTGTTTCAGTGTTGTCCTATTCCATATGCATGCATGCCACTAGGATACTATTTTTGAAATTGTTGAAAATAGAAAAAAAGATTATTTTCATAGAAGTGGATAGCAGATTACACAGTGATGGGGATATTCAGTAAAAAGAAATCGTTCTTTGTGGTATATATCTGTCGGATAACATTTGAATTGCGAGGTTATCTACCTTTGAGTTGTCTCCACTTGAAGGAACGTCGTCACGGTGTTGTGGGAATCCTTATCGTTTTTGTCTTGGTACTTGTCAACTTGAATTAGGCACTTCCTCTTAGGATGTTTGGTCTACTACCTTTTTTGTTTATCTGTTTTCTTCTCAACCATGGTGCACCCATTCTTACATCCATCCATTCACTTACCTAGCCATCTGGCTGCCTAGCTAGCTAGCTGGCTACTTGCCTATCCACCGACCTACCTATCCACCGACCTACCTATCTACAAACCTACCTACCCACCCACCCACCCACCTACCGACCGACCTACCTACCTGCATGCCTACCTGCTTTTCTGCCTATCTACTGTCTCTCTGTCTGTCTATCCATCTGTCGGTCTGCTTGATGGCCTTCTCCCCCTTCTTGTCTTTTGAGGTGCCCCTTTATCTGTCTATCTCCGCAAATCTGTCCTGTCATTCTCCATTTCAGCCTGATCTCTTGTCCCACATGTTGTCAGCCTGTCAGTCTATCTGTTTACTCATCCGTATCATTGTTTTTCCTGTTATCTTTCCGTCTGTCTGAGTTCAAAAAAGGACGAAATATGACGACTACAAAACACCGCACTAATGTTTTCCATTTGCATGTACCATAAAATTACGCTCTTGCTCAACTGTCGCACACCTAGGAGACCTTACACTACCAAAGGTAAAACTTGGAATAGGGTGGGGTTCAAATGGGGCAGTTTGAAAATAAAATGTTATTTATAAGTCCACCTCATTTTGTATCTGCCTGTCTTTCTGTCTTTTTTAGTATGCAACCAGAATTTGCTCGCATAGTTGCCCAGTCTGTCCAAATATATATGTACCGGGTATATATTTCTTTTTCAAATTCTCTTATTTTCAACATTGGATAGAGTCGTATGTGGCAATTCGCAACATTTGGGATACTGACCATACTGATCTGTATCCCGAGAGTTATTGTGGGCCGAAACTCTCTGTTTCCTTGAAAAATCCTAAGATAGGGTGCTTTGAAGTCCTGGCCCCGCCCCTTCTTTTTTGCTCGTCGTGGGCGCATACTGCCATGGCCGTTGACAGCCAGCCCAGCGCTAATTGGATAAGTCAAACGGTACATCCTATCTCATCCTCTGTCATCACTTGCTCTGATCCCTGTTTAGTAGAATCCGGTCTGTCTCGAGCACTGTACCCCTCTCACATTACATCAAGTTGAACAACAGATTTTTGTGTGGCTTAGGATGTAGGCTGCTTCTCTTAGGTGCTTATGGGTATCTATCTATCTATCTATCTATCTATCTATCTATCTATCTATCTATCTATCTATCTATCTATCTATCTGTCTGTCTGTCTGTCTGTCTGTCTGTCTGTCTGTCTGTCTGTCTGTCTGTCTGTCTGTCTGTCTGTCTATCTATCTATCTATCTATCTCTCTGTCTGTCTGTCTGTCTGTCTGTCGGTCGGTCGGTCGGTCGGTCGGTCGGTCGGTCGGTCGGTCGGCCGGTCTGTCTGTCTGTCTGTCTATCTGTCTGTCTGTCTGTCTGTCTGTCTGCCTGCCTGTCTGTCTGTCTGTCTGTCTGTCTTCGGATCTATCTATCTATCTATCTATCTATCTATCTATCTATCTATCTATCTATCTATCTATCTATCTATCTATCTATCTATCTATCTGTTTGTCTGTCAGTCTGTGTCTGCCTGCCTGCTTTTCTATCTGTCTGTCTGTCCTTCCGTCCGGCTCCCCAATCCCCGCCCGCCGCCCTTCAATCCGTGAAAAAGACTGAAGTTCGTTTAGGAATGACCTGACATCCAGAGAACACTCAACTTGTAAAGCTGATGTTTTTTAGAGGGCTGTAATCCTTCATGGAATATGTAAGTAAGAGATAAATTTAGAGTTAGAGAATAAAAAAGGTTTAGGGTCAGAGTTAATTACAAGGAAGTGCTTAGAAAGGGACACATGTCCCCCTCTAAGCAAGTGCTTACAGAGGGACATATATGTGAACAACGTCATCGAAATATGGTGACTTGCTATTTTTACTCAGCCAACCGACGGATATTCTATTTTGGGAAGTTTGTCTGTTTTTGATTTCGATCGTCCGACATGGCGGCGCCCTCAAATAGCCTGTAGGCTATTTTATGTATGACTAGATCGAAAGATCTTCCCAACCCTAAATCTCACCCTACCCCTAACACTAATTGCCATCCCGACTTTGACAGCGCATGGTCATACGCCATCGTGCGTAAAATAGCGAAAGGAATATTTTGCAGAAATACGTAAAACAGCCTACAGGCTATTTGCTGTCATACGTAAAAGAGACATTCCGCACTCTCGAAATAAGTAAAATATCTTATTTGCCGCCATACGTAAAATGGACGCTCCGATGTTCTGTCACCTTGTGATTCTTCTCACACGTATAGGCTAGCACAGGGGTTGGTGCATGTCCCTGGTAGTGGTAGGCTCATTTTCTATCCTGTCATTCTTTTACCTCTGTCTATCATCTGACTTTTCTCAGCACAACGTGGCTGTTATCGTGTCACTGTGCTTGTCTTCAAACTTAAACTTAAACGTACTGGCCACACAAACAGATTAAATTTGGAGCGCATATTATTGCTCCGGCATCTGTGAGATCCAGAACTAGGTCTAGATCTTCAAAAATATCTATTTTGTTTCAGAGCCCACACAGTGACTGCATAATACGTTCTAACTATGCCCCTCCATGCTAAAGGAACTGATCTATGCAACTGTCCCTCTTAAATCCTGCGCTGAAAGATATCTTAAATCCTGTGCTAGAGACATTAAAATAATGTGATGTGTCCCTCTGTAGTAGATGTAAGCACACATTTAGAGGGGGGAGCGCATGTGTCCCTCTGTAAGCATACATTTAGAGCGGGATATGTGTCCACCTGTAGGCACTTGCTTAGAGGGGCTCGTGTCCCTCCGCAAGCACTTGCTTAGATGGGGACATGTGTCCCTCTGTAAGCACTTGCTTAGAGGGGGACAGGTGTGTATGTCCCTCTGTAAGCACTTGCTTAGAGGGGGACATGTGTCCCTCTCTAAGCACTTCCTAATTACAAAGGCCATGTGGAAGGAATGTTCCCAATGTCCCAAGGCCGTTGTAATAAGTACGTACGCGCTTCAAGTGTTTTGCGCTATGGGGCGCGAACATGTACCTGCCTATCCCTAACCCCGTCGTTATCCTTAACCATAAATCTTATCGAATCCCTAACCCTGCCCCTTACCCTTTCAACAACAACAACAACAAAAAAAAACAGGAGGAAAACAAAAAGAAAATACGAAAGAACAAATAATTAAGGCTGTTGTTAGGAGTATTTCGGGAGGAACCCTCTAGCTCTGGAGTCACAAAAGGCTTTACAATACGTACCCTTAGAGCAAAAAACTTGGGTGACGTACTTTCTTGTAATAGTATTCATCTTCTAAAAATAGCCGGTTTGTAAAAAATCTTTTGTCTGGGTGTAAGGATTGGCTCTATAGAATTGGCCATCCGCTCATTCATCTACATGTACCAAGTAAAGGGTTAATTCGTAGGGAAGTAGCTTTTTGCATCACGTTGGCAAAATTGTTTTGCATAGTTAATTTTTGGGACAAAATTTAGGGTAATAAAGTTATGGCTAGACCTGAAATTAGGGATTAGGTTTAGGTAAATGGTCATTATTACGTTTCGTTGACAACATGGACATAATAATCTGTTCAGACATTGACCCCCAGTCTGGTAACAAAAGCCACATTGTGAATATTTTGACCCCAATGCGACCTTAGTTCTTGCTTGTTCTATCTCCACTTTCTGACAAAAAAAACAACAACTGGAGATCTTTTAGTATGTAGAAGAGGTATAACAAATGCACACGTTGATGCTTGTTTAAAATACCTTGTGGCGTTTATCAAGCTGTTTCACAGTTTTGATTTATTCTAAGTCCTTTTCATAATAATAAAGCCTGCTAGTTCTTGTTTGTTCCAACTCCACTTTTTGCACAACTGGGAAATTCGACTATTGGGACATGGCTCAGTGCGGTCCTTGTAACTTATGTATTTTCATACTGTACAATCATTATCGTTGAATTTCAGTCGTAAATTTAGCAAAGTGTACGAGGAGGTTTCAACATCCTCATCACTCCTTGTTTAAATAAAAGGAGCAAGTCTGTAAATACGTAATGTTGGACGCTAAAGTCTTGCCTTGAACATGTCTTGAGAATGAGTAATGGTGTCTGTGCGCATTAAATTCAGCCGACTCACTTCATTAGACAGGTCTGTGAGTTAGTCTGTGAGGTGTCGGGATTAAAATGTGTGTAAGAGAATGATGTGATGAATGTGTGCACATGTGGCCGTGACAGGGCAATCTCACAGGATGGAGTGCGCGCTGGACGCGAGCAAGATTTCTTACGTGTTTTTTTTCACAGAGGTTGGTGCCTGTGGGAGTGGATTTATAGAATTTGGTTATCTATCTATCTATCTATCTATCTATCTATCTATCTATCTATCTATCTATCTATCTATCTATCTATCTATCTATCTATCTATCTATCTATCTATCTATCTATCTATCTATCTATCTATCTGTCTGTCTATCTATCTGTCTGTATATCTATCTATCTATCTATCTATCTATCTATCTATCTATCTATCTATCTATCTATCTATCTATCTACCTATCTATCTATCTGTCTGTCTATCTATCTATCTATCTACGCGTCTGTCTGTCTGTCTGTTTATGCGTACAACAGTTTTTTTTTTCTTTTAAAGAAGAAAAAACAAATTTTGAGAATATCATCTTGATTAAAAAGCAAAGTCTCAGGTACTAGGAATGTTTATTCCAGACCTGACTAATGTGTATCCAACATCATTATATTTTCCAGGTGACGAACGGTAGGATTATCAAACTCAGCTTTGACTGTCTTCTTCAGCTTTCTCACTCGTCATAACGTGAGTGCATCAAGTTTTTTTTTCTTAATTATATCGAATTACTCAGTTGTCTGTCTGTCTGTCTGTCTGTCAATCGCTTACTCCTTACTCACTCATTCATTCATTCACTCACTCACCCACCCTCCCGCCCACTCACTCACTCACTCACTCACTCACTCACTCACTCACTCACTCACTCACTCATTCACGCACTCACCCACTCACTCACTCACTCACTCACTCACTCACTCACTCACTCACTCACTCATTCACGCACTCACCCACTCACTCACTCACTCACTCACTCACTCACTCACTCACTCACTCACTCACTCAATCACTCACTCACTCACGCACTCACTCACTCATTCACGCACTCACCCACTCACTCAATCACTCACTCACTCACTCACGCACTCACTCACTCATTCACGCACTCACCCACTCACTCAATCACTCTCTCACTCACTCACTCACTCACTCACTCACTCACTCACTCACTCACTCATTCACGCACTCACCCACTCACTCACTCACTCACTCACTCACTCACTCACTCACTCACTCACTCACCCACTCACTCACTCACTCACTCACTCACTCATTCACTCACTCACTCACTCAATCACTCACTCACTCTCTCACTCACTCACTCACTCATTCACGCACTCACCCACTCACTCACTCACTCACTCACTCACAGGACCTTCCCATAATTTTGTTGTGACTTAGCACTTTTACTCTGCATATCCCTGTGTCTACTGTATTATAGATCATTCGACCATTTTCGTCTAGTAATAGTATTTTACAAATATTTCCAGTTTTTTTATAATATTGTGCATTCTTAATGTCACGGCTTCGTCATAGTTTTTAACAGTCCTGGAATTTAAACCAAATTTTAAGCACACTTTATTACTGCTTTTGTTTGGCCTAAGCATGATAAACGCAGGACCTTAAGTGGAAAGTCTTTGGAATGTCTTTTCTTTATAAACTATTGGATTTATACTTTATAATATCGTCTTTGGTAATGGCATTCTCTAATTCATAGAGATAAATTTCCTTAATAATGGTGGTCTGACGCCGTCTTCTATGTGGTCCCTTGAGGGGTTTTAGTACATATTTCAGTCAGTTTTTGCTAAAATGAATTGTTTGTCTGTCTGTAAGGGATTTTCAGAATACCCTGGATTGGGAACAGAGTGTCATTCTTTACATCCGTCCGAATCCTACCCCCTTCCACCCATACATGGCACTTACACCCCAAATCCACCCCATCCCCATCCTCCCTCATCCACGTGATCTTCCAACGCATCCCCTCATTCCTAAGTCTCATCTACCCCATTTCCATATCCCTTATCCACCCCTCTCCTATCCCACCCCTCTCGTCCAGCTTTCCTATATTTTCACATCCACCCGATTACCATGATCTCATCCACCCATCCCCTTTCTCATCCCCCCCCCCCGCTCTTTCCTGTCTCACATCTACCCTATTCCTACACCCTTATCTACCCATCCCTCAACTCATCCCTGTACATCCACATCATTCCCATGGCCTCATCCCCCCACCCCCCCCCCCCCGTTAACCTTCTACTTTCTCTCATGGCACACCCACACTACTGCTACCCCACCCATCTCCTTTTAAATAAAAGACAAAAAAACAATTGACTCCCTCCTCACAGACAACGTAATCACTGTGCTCATGCCGCTTTGTGAACACAGACTACTCCCGGTGAGGTCAGAGACATCGTCTCATTAACTTTTACCCAATCAATCTACCGTTATCGTCTTTTAGACCCGTTCGGGACTCCATAGTTTATCCTGATCTATGGCTGAGCTTTTCACTCCTGGGCGGAGCAACTTGTTCTTCTAAGTGACTTTTCTTCTCTCTTTCTCTCTCTCTCTCTCTCTCTCTCTCTCTCTCTCTCTCTCTCTCTCTCTCTCTCTCTCTCTCTCTCTCATCTCTTTCATCTTGTTTATGAACGTCTGGGTGTAAAAGGGAGTACCAATTGGTGGCTTCATTTAATCCTTTACTAAATACCCTTGCTAAGCCTATCCACTCTGACACTCCTCGGTACTATAGTATGACTTAAGAGGCAATAATGATACATAAAGTATTTGTTGTGCTGAGATGGCAGCCGTTCAGTTCACGATAGATTGCTTTTGCTTTGTTTTGTTTTTCGAGGAAACATCGAGGGTATCTTTTCTTCTTTTTTAAATGTACTTTTCAAACCCCCACTTTTGAAAAGGATAATTAGAGTTTTTTTTTTTCTTTTAAAACTAGGCTGGTATAGGCACTGAGTCAAGTCTGTTTTTGTGTCTGTTCTTGACTCAGAGTTGAACTTCCTTTGAGTAAATTAGCGAGACTGTCTTGTTTCAGTCTCACTAGTGGGCGATGTTCCGTGTAATTGCAAAGCTCACAAAACCGAGGGAAGACAGACTTGATTCGGTACGCTATGGACTTCATAAACTACGCGAGTTCCTAGACACAGTGGACCTTGATCAGGTTGAAAAAAAATATGCTCTCTTGAAATATGCTCTCTTGTATTTGAATTTTTTTTTTGCGAGAGGATGAAAAGTGGGAAATGAACAGGAAAATGAGAGTTGAGGAAAAAGTTGTGTTTCTTGGGGGGAGGGGGGGGGGATGCTTCAATCAATTAATGTTGTAATAATGTTGAAATGGATTGAACTTAACACATTATGTGTACTAAGGAAATCTTATCTGAAGCTGAATTATGATTAAGTAACTGCTTGAAATGAGCTTGCTTTGATTAAGACCGTCTACGACATTATCATAATGCTAGTGGTTGGTGGACACGTGTGGTAAGGTTTCCTTCTGTCCTGTCGTTCTGCTATATTCTGTGTACCGCCTTGCTTCCCCCTAGCACAATAAGGCCGTTATCATATCGACGTGCCTCCTCCATACCCAGCCTTAAACTACGACATACAATAATACACATGTTCGTCGTGGAGCCGCTCCACAGGACAGCCTCTTGCGCCCTAATGAGAACAGATAATTTTCGTCTCATTTACGACCTAAAATTGCTTATGTACACCTTTTTTTTAACCGATTCCCAACTCACTCACTCACTCACACAGCTGAGCCAATTAGCAGTTTGTTGTTATAAAGAAAACTATAACTAAAGTGATGTTCCTGTCTTTAATTACAGAGTCTGTCTACTTTCCGCATTGCCGGAATGTCAAGCGAGTGCTCTGTTTAGAATATTCGTGTACCGCTAAAAGGAAAGGCTGAAGTGCAGTAATTAAGTTTACTTATAACAAACGAGTTTACATGCGTTCAAGTGATCTAAGTAGACTAAATATTCATGGGAATGTATATTGGAGTAAATTTCCAGGGCTGAAGGTTTTTTATACGCTGTCAGTTTGAGATCAAACACGAGTCGTAAATTATTATAGACCGGCTGAGACAAAAATAGATATAGACAGGCAGTCACGTACGAGGTATCTTAAACAATATGCAGTTAATGTTGCGGCTGAAAATTGAGACATAAATATCTGCGATAAGAAATTGGATTGTCGGCTGTTTCCTAGTTTTAGCTCTTTATTTCAGTGGGTTCCGCTGCTGCGCTAGGCATTTACACCTCACGTTTCTTGTTTTTATGTTTCTTCTTCTTGTTTCTGTGTGTTTTTGTGCTAGGGGTTTGTTGTTTTTTTTTTTTTTTAGAAATTTGCCCGGGCAGGGGCCTTGTTCGTCTTGCTCTTCTCGACTTCCAACTGCCAAAATATCTTTAACACGCACAACGTGCACACGGGCCCTCCCGAGTTTTTTGTCCTGAGAAGATTAGGTACTCGATCCTACTTAACCGTATAATCTTTCACAAGAACCCACCCCCACCCCCCACCCCCCCCAAAAAAAATTCAACGTGCATCATGTCCGGGAATCGAACCCGGTACCTTCGGCATGAGAGGGAAGCACCTTGCCTCTAGACCAGCATGTCCCCTTTTCAGCTACTTCGAACGTCTCGAACAGTTTTAACCCTTGCCTCTCTACACGGATTTAATCAGAAACACCATGTCGACATTTCATTTTGGCCTACGGGGTTGAATAGTACATGTTGATAACACACAGACGACTATTTTTTTCCTTAATCCCTTCTCTTCAACCTGCAGACACTGACAATTATAACCCTCGACATACCTGGTGATCTTCTTCCCCCTAATTTACGTCCAACAGCCCTCGTTAGTGGCTCAGACATTAGCCATTCAGCGATTTTTTTTTCTTCTTTGAACTACATAAAACCCGATCCTTTTGGAACGGTTTTTTTCCCCCCTCTCTCTCTCTCTTTTCCAGCATTCATTATCCATCCTAATCAGGAACATGCCGCGAGTTGGAAGAAAGGAGGAAAAGTATTGAAGTTGTTTTTTTTTTTAATTGTTTGAAAACCAGTGGCATTTTGTCTGTTTGTGGCTTGGTGTTCCCTACAGTGCAAGGTTTTTCAGATCTGATGCTGAGTGGCGAAGGCATGTTGTGGTGTCGTAGGTTAGGGTTCAGTTATGGGCACCTTGCCATAGTTTGATATCCCATAGTATCTTATAATGGTGTCTGTGTTTTGTGTGTGTGGGTGTGTGTTTTTTTTTCTTGGTTTTTTTAAATTCTCACTCGTGTGTGTGTGTGTGAGAGAGAGAGAGAGAGAGAGAAAGAGAAAGAGAGAGAGAGCGCGAATTAGCCAAGTTTGGGGAAGGGGGTAAGGTGAGTTTCAGTTTAATGGCCCCTCGGCATATTAGGGTCCGTTTTGGGCTTTTCACGGTTGTGTGTGTGTGGGGGGGGGGGGGGGTAAAGTGTGGATGGAAGGTGTTTTTTTTTCTTTTGTAAAGAATTGTGTGTTTGGAAGGGGGGGGGGGGGGAGGGGGGATCGCTGGGGATCTCAAGTGTAGATCAAAAACTTTCAAAAAGGTCGCGAAGCTAAGGAGACTCGAAACCGGAGCTGAAGTGCTCACGTATTGCTTTGAGTTTTCTTAAGCTATTATATTATTATTGTCGTTATCTCATTTCTGATGTTTTAATGTAAAAACACCCAAGAGAGAGAGAGAGAGAGGAATTTTTTTGGAATTCCGTACTATTCCTAAACAAGAGTCACATTCCATTGCATTAGCGATGTTCTTGGCGTGTTTGCCCTCGCTGTTGTGATTTGTATGCGAGAGTTATGATGATGTATATGTCTCGTTTCACTCATTGTTTCATTTATTTTGTCTGAGGACTACCCGTGTGTCTTTCGGTATATTTATTTTTTATGCGTGTTAAAACACAGGTGTTTTTTTTAAACGAATATCTATCTATCTATCTATCTATCTATCTATCTATCTATCTATCTATCTATCTATCTATCTATCTATCTATCTATCTATCTATCTATCTATCTATCTATTTATCTGCCTGCTTATCTATCTGTCTGGCTATCTCTCTATTCATCTATCTGTCTGTCTGCCTGCATGCCTACCTGCCTGCCGATCGGCCGGTCGGTCTATTTATCAGTCCGTCTGTCTCTCTGTCTGTCTTTCTGTCAGTCTATCAGTATATCTATCTGTGGTCTGAGATAGAAATCTAACAACCTGTCCGTCTATCTGCCATTGAATGGTTCTCTTTGTCTCTGTCCGAAATCTTAATTTTTTTGCTTTTTAGAATAGACATTTTAAAAATATTTTTCAGATCAAACTCATACATTTTCTCCACAACGGGCTTGTTCAAAATCTCTTTTCAGGTCAAGGATGCCATAAGGAATTTTTATGAAAAACTCGTAAACAATCGGGTGTAGTTAACAAAGACGCAGGTATGAACTATTAAAATAGAAAATGTTATCTATCATTATCTAATTCCCGTTCACGCGTCCGACTGTCTCCGCCAGTCAAGGAGCTGCAGATTAAAATCATTCTGTGGTTTAGGACAGGGGGCGTGTTGGCACCTGGTGGTCGCGATCCCAGACTTTGCAAAGGATTTTTGGAAAGAGGAAGGGGGCTTGTGGGTGTGGACGTGGCGGGGTGGGGGGGGGGCGAGAACGGGTTTTGGGGTTCAAGTACGGACACAGTCATATTAGTTGATGTTTCTCAGCATCTTATTATTCATCTCTCTTTCTTCGTCGTCTTCTTCTTCCTCTCTCTCTCTCTCTCTCTCTCTCTCTCTCTCTCCCTCATTCTGTCTCTCTCTCTCTCTGTCTTGTCTATCTATCTGTCTGTCCCTCTCCGTCTTTATCTGTCTCTGTGTGTGTGAGATAGATAGATAGACAGATAGATAAGATAGATAGATAGATAGATAGATAAGATAGATAGATAGATAGATAGATAGATAGATAGATAGAAAGATAGATAGACAGATAGATAGATAGATAGATAGATAGATAGATAGATAGATAGATAGATAGATAGATAGATAGATAGATAGATAGATAGATAGTTAGATAGATAGATAGATAGATAGATAGATAGATAGATAGATAGATAGATAGATAGATAGATAGATAGATAGATAGATAGATAGATAGATAGATAGATAGATAGATAGATAGATGAGGGAGAGATAATTATTTAGTTGAAACGAGTGAGGAATCGAACTTTCAGAGCTTGTAAAGGGATTGTGAAACAAAGAAAAAAAAAAGGGATGAAAATCCCTGGCTTAGAAGAAATTCCTTTCATGCTGCTGCACTGTAATACAATAGATCCGTGTTCAATGTAATAAACTAAGATGTTTATTTATTCTCTCTACTTTTTTATGTCTTTCCTCGCATGGTTCCAGGGCGGCTGGGAGCTATAAATTGGCAACTCCACAGCACGGATTTTGGAAGGGAAAAAAAATGACGAGGTTTCGATGCCTCACAGCACTTTCTGGGAGGATAAGACGAGGGGTCAAAAAAACAAAAACAAAAAACGAAACAGTTCTTGATCCGACAGTGGTCAAACCTCTGGAAGTCGCGACCTGAGTTCTTGTTTGTTCTATCTGTATTGCCTGAAAGACTGGAGATCTTTTAGTATATAGAAGAGGTATAACAAATGCACCTTAACACTTTTCTTTAAAATGCGTGGTGTGGCATTCATCAAGCTGTTTCACAGTTCCGATTTATTCTAACTCTTTGTCATAACACTAAAACCGCAAACGTTTAACCTGGAGAAAGTGGTGTTGGAACAACCAAGAACTAAAGTCACGAAGTGAGAGTGATGGATTTCATTTTAACACGTTGTTTAATGAGGTAGAATATAATTATCTGAAGTACTCTTAGTTTTTATTAATTAACTGCAGTTTTCATTATTTGGGTCATAGAAATGAATGTAGTCGTGATCTTTACAAGATCAAGCAGTTTCGATCCTCCTGTGGGAATCGTGAAATTTGTGGAAAATTCCATTGTCTTATCCTTGTCAAAACTTCTTATCTCTGACTTTGCATTTTAAAAATCTTTTCAGGTGTTTGTATATAATAATAATGTATGTAAGATAGATAGATAGATAGATAGATAGATAGATAGATAGATAGATAGATAGATAGATAGATAGATAGATAGATAGATAGATAGATAGATAGATAGATAGATAGATAGGCGGACAGACACACAGACAGACAGACTTTAACTTTAAGGGAGTGGAGCGGACGGTGGCAGAGTAGAAGGATGGAAAGAAGATATCTCTCCCCCCCCCCTCTCTCTCTCTCTCTGTCTTTCTCTCTCTCCCTCTCTCTCTCTCTCTCTTTTATGCGTCGTTTCATGTTCAAGATCTTAAGACAAGCAATCCGTCCTGTCGTGCATGGAAAAATCCCCAGCACACATTTTGCATGTTTTGACATTCGCCATGCATGTTTCTCCAGTCCTATCTACAACAATCTTGATTTGAAAACTGTCAGAAAGCCCATAACAGTGAAGTTATCTTTCATTCTTAGATAACACGATAACTCTGTATCTGTGAGAAAGTTTCATGGGTTTTCTTAAAGTGAATTTTAATCTCGCACGCTGCGTGTTGAATCTCAGACTGGATGTACTGTTTCTGCTTCGTTTTACATTATCGGTCAAAGTGAGCATTCTTTGTTAAAACTATAATTGTTTCACTGTGTTTGAAATACAGCAGGCCATTATTGGTGGATACGGAGATGGCTCTTAAATTTGTAAATTTAGAATGCCATGAAGATTCCCTGGGAGAGAAATAATGGATGTTTACTTATTTATCCACCCAGCCATTTATCCATCCATGCATCCATCCGTCCAATTATCGATCCATCCATCTATCCATATATACATTCATCCATTCGTCCGTCTATCCGTCCGTCTGTCTGTCTCTCTGTCTATCTTTCTAGCTATTTGTCATAAAGTCCGCCCCCCCCCCCGTCGTTCTGCCTGTCTGTCTGTTCGCCTACCTTTCTACTGATATATCCAATATCTATCTGTCTGTCTCGACGGTCCTTCGATTTTCTGTCTGGCTGCCTGGTATGTGATTTCACGCAACAAACAATGTAGGCAACATAGACTAAAGATCTAGTTCTGAAAAGCTGTACTGAACATCCCAAGCAGCTGGACGCAGACAACGAACAGATTCTTGAATCTTCCCACAACGATAAAACAAATCTGAGAACTACAACATGACCCTCACAGACGTACCCCTCGGCGCCAGGAACGGCTCGTGAACTATGCTAACTGACAGGGCGTGAGCTGTAAAAATGCACGTACATTAATATCAAGTCACAAACTCGTGCGCTTCTCGTGTTCTTGCCCACCTTTCTTTTGGATGTTTCGTAACCCGAGAGAACGACGAGGGCAATGGTTATCTTTTTTTAAACTCGTCAGATCGCAGCATGTTAGGCTGAGCCTTGTAAATGTTACGAATTTTGTTACCTGCACGTTTTCCACCTCGCCACCCACTGCCTTCATCTCTGTTCGGTAATCAATTTCCAGTTTTGCTTGTTAAATGCCTTTTTCTATGTTGGCGATTTCTGTAAACTGTCATGCCTCTGTTTAATGCTGTTTAGCCAAACCTCTTGTAGTGTGCTGAGTATCTGGTAAACAGAGACTGAACTTGGCCCCCTATCTATCTATCTATCTATCTATCTATCTATCTATCTATCTATCTATCTATCTATCTATCTATCTATCTATCTATCTATCTATCTATCTATCTATCTATCTATCTATCTATCTATCTATCTATCTGTCTAGTGTCTGTCTGTCTTTCTTTCTATCTTTCTGTCTGTCAGTCTGTCTGTCCGTCAGTCTGCATGCTCGTCAATTTGCCTGCCTGCCTGCCTGTCTGCCCCTTTGTCTCCCTGTCTGTTAGTCACTGTATCTATCTGACTGCATATCTGTCTGTCTGTCTATCCTCCCCTTTCCAAGAAGTCTTTTTTTTTTTTTTTTAGTTTCATCTCCCCTTCAACACTTCAACATCTCCAATGGCTGTAATGACAGTCACTATGTGCACCCTTCTTCTTTCCTGTTATTTAAAACCCATTCATTCCCTGTAGAGCACATAAACAATACAGGGGAACCTGTGCCGGTGATAAGGGAAGACAAAATATCTGCACATTTTCTTGGATCTACCCCAATATCTCTGCAAGCCACAGCTAAGTTCCCGAGATACACAATAAAACATTCTCTGCAGGGTAAACATTTTGTCAAGACCAGGCGAGATGGCAACAGAATACAGGCGCCAAAGAGCGCGCGCCTTTGAATACTTTGCTTAAATTTCGAGTTTTTGTTTATTATAGGTTTTTAATGTTTGTGTATGTGTGTGTGCGTAGAAAAGGATGTGTGCATATGTGTAGAAGAAGTAGCCACAATTGTTTTACAAATATGTTTTTCCTTGCATGTGTGTGTACAAAGGGGATGGGGGGGGGGGGTGTTCATATCAGTGAGTGATACGATAATAATGTTTTTGTTGTATTTTAAATGTGCCTTGTGTTTACGATTCCATGTGAGAGGTTTTAAAGCAAATAAAACAAAGAGAGAGTTCCCGCTAGCGAGAGAGAGAAAAGCAGTGAAAGGGAGAGAGATAGAGGGAGACGCAGGGGACAGACAGAGAACCACAGAAAAGATGGGGCGGGGAGGGGGGGGGGGGTAGTTCTCAACGACCAAAAAAAAAAGGTGGGGGGGGGAGGTGGGTGGAGAGTGAGATGGAAGAAAGAAGCGAGTGGGTGTCATGTGGAAATAAGTTGCTGTTGGTCAAGGTTAGAGTGAGTGAGTGATCGAGCCGTCAATGAATACCCCTCTGTTCGTCCTGTCGTCATACCCTCGTTCGTTCCTCCATTCTTTGTCTACATCCCAATGGTTACAATTGTCCCTGTTGTTACCGGACTATTCTGGCACAGAGACCTAATCCACTTTAGAACAAAACGTCCATTACTGACTGACCCTCGCATTCAATCAACAAATTAGGCCACTCAATACTCTCGACAGTACCAACTCCGTTTGCCATAGTTGTCCGACTCGTGTTGATTGACAGCTGTCACTTCACCTTTTCATTGGTGAAAGGGTCTGAAACCACGCCCCTGTGCGCACTCAGCACGATAATTTCTTGTACTGTGCCTGGATTTGATTATTAGTATTAGGTGAACAGATGTGAAAACGGACTGTTATAAACGCACACTCAAATTGAGTTCTGAGGTGACGTAGACATCTGTGGTCATAATATCAGGAAGTATTCTGGTTTCTGGATGAAACAAGATAGTTGAATCTATCTATCTATCTATCTATCTATCTATCTATCTATCTATCTATCTATCTATCTATCTATCTATCTATCTATCTATCTATCTGCCTGCCTGCCTGCCTGCCTGCCTGCCTGCCTGCCTGCCTGCCTGCCTGTCTGTCTGTCTGTCTGTCTGTCTGTCTGTCTGTCTGTCTGTCTATCTGTCTATCTATCTATCTATCTATCTATCTATCTATCTATCTATCTATCTATCTATCTATCTATATATCTATCTATCTATCTATCTATCTATCTATCTATCTATCTATCTATCTATCTATCTATCTATCTATCTATCTATCTATCTATCTATCTATCTGTGTCTCTATTTGTCCGCCCGCCCGCCCGCCCGCCCATCCTTTCGTCTGTCTATACGCCACCCTGTCTACTTTTGTATGTCTGTCGTTTTCAGAATTAGGCGCTTCTTTTCTACATTTAAAGTTGATCTTTCTTTCATTATAGAAAATTTTTGAATTTAACAATTCACCTCCTTCTTTCTATTTGCTCTAAATGTGGTGGGCGTCTAGCGTTATTGAAATGAATGGCTATTTAGTATTTGATCGACATATTCACAATGTCTGTTCCTGTTCCAGACTGCCTAAATCAGACTCGTGACTGTAGACAGATTTGAATCAGAACTTGACAGACATTTTTTGAGGGGGTTTGGGTGGGGGGGTGTGGGGGTGTGGAGAGGGTCGCCTTGATTAATACTGAATTGCAATTAGATACAATTTTGATGAGCAGAATCAGGCTCCTAGGGTTTTTAAAAGAAGACAGTATGTCAAATCATACATATTATTGACTATATTTCAGACATTTTACTTGGGGGAGGAGGGTATGTGTGTGTGGAGGGGGAAGGGGTTGAATTGACACGTACTGAAGGTCCTTACCGTAGAATTTCGGAATAATATGTACAAAGTAATTTTGATACTGTATTTATTTCTGCGTATAGAACTTTTCTCGTATCCTGAAACTTACATTGGGTAGTATAGTATTATGATGTCTAAATTAGAAAGTCATTAAATGTCTGAAAAGTAGACAATGTTAGATAAAGAGAAGCCGTCTGAACAGTCCAGAGTGCGATGTGGAACATGGCCGTGGTGCTCCTGAACATATTGAACTCACACAATGTATTGATGTCCTCTACACACATGGTAGTAAACCCTCGACAAAAATCGTTCCCCTCGATTCACTCTCCGGTCAGATGGCGCGGGGGCCGAGCTCGCAGACTCATAAAAAGTGGCCAAATAGTTCTTTGGTAAATACCATTTTCAGCTCGCCGATCTGGGAAAATCTGGGGTATAAAAATCGTGGGGATCACAAATCTCCGAAAATCGGCCTAAATTGCCCGTAAACGAGTGGAGATTCCTTGCGCTTGGGCCAGATTTGGGGAGGTGTGTGTTTGTGTGTGTGTGTGTGGGGGGGGGGGGGTCGAGCTGTTGATCCTGCCTTTTTTATTTTTTGTTCCATTTTTTATCTTTCGTTACTCTGACATGGAGTCACGTGATGTCAATGGCGAGAAAGAGGATATAGAAGTGAGCTCAGTGGGCTGGAAATATCCCGACAAAAAGTACATAATTGTAGAAGGGAAAATGTCTGATCGGGCAAGGTCATCCGCTGGATAGAAAATCCTGCGTTTCATGGTGACGTACGGCAGTGGTGTCTTTTGTTGTTTTTGTCGTCTAGTGTGTTGTTGTTGCTGCTGCTGCTGTTTTTGTTGTTTCTGTTGTTGTGTTGTTGTTGCTGTTGTTGTGTTGTTGTTGTTGCTGTTGTTGTTGCTGCTGCTGCTGTTTTTGTTGTTGCTGTTGTTGTGTTGTTGTTCTTGTTCTTGTTGTGTTGTTATTGTTGTTGTTGCTGCTCCTTGTTGTTGCTGTTGCTGCTGCTGTTTTTGATGTTCTTGTTGTTACTTATCGACCTTAATCAAATATATTATATGGCATTTAGAATGTAATTTCAATGTTTTTTCTTCTGATATTATTGCTCACTTTTTTTTTTGAGTCACTGGTGCAGACGCAACGTTGGTAGATAATAACCCCATGAGAATGACAATTATTACAGAGGTAATTTCTCAAATAACGCAATGACCCCTGTAGATCTAAAAATTTGTATGGATTGAAATGCAGAAATGTTTTAAGAGAAATAGGGACAGAGTAAATAGAAAGCTAAAACAAGGCAAAGAAATTGACAAAGTTTTAACCATTTCTTCTCAGCGCGAGGGGTTCTGTTCATCTTATCTCGTAAAGTTTGAGCACGAGCAGAAATAAAAGAAGGCTAGACCTCTTTGTGACCCCTTGGGTCACTCTTTGAAAGACTGCGTATTTTTGCCTTGACTCGAACAGTCATACCAACAGCGAAAAGTGTGGAAGTAAATTTGGAACGTAAATGGGCGATTTGTCTGGAAAGGGTTGAGAACCACTAACTAAGAAAGAACCTATGTTTGGGAAAGAAATAGAGATTATGTATGTGTTCATGTGTATATTTGGTGTGTGTGTGTGTGTGTGTGTGAGAGAGAGAGAGAGAGAGAGAGAGAGAGAGAGAGAGAGAGCTCATACCTAATGTGAAGTGCTTGCAAAGAAATGTCAGGAAGTGATTGAAGAAATCAAGCCAGCTTTTATCACAGAAGGACATGAAAGGTCTGACATCCAAACCTGTGCCGACTCGAGATGTTTTCTAACCACTTTTGTGTAAATGAAGCGAGGACACTGGAGAGGGCTGGTGAGGGAGGGGAAGGGTCGGCCGAAACCTCTTCTGGTAAGGGCTGCATGCAGATGAATGAAACCTGAGGAAAGTGAGAATGAGTGAAGGATTTTGTCGAGCACACACATTCGGTAGGATGGGGTGAGAAAGCGGGGGAGTAAACAAACTAAGAGGGATGTACAACAACGGTACATGGTGGAACCGAGAAGGCAAACCTGCGAAACGAAAGACGATAAGGATGAGAAAGAATAAAGGGGAAAAAAACGCTTTGCAGAAAGGTCTTTGCGACATTATTTTTTTTCAATGTTTTATTCCATTTCAGTTTCCGCTTATGAGCGCGAATGTTATATTCCACAGGAAAAAAAAGTGACGAAGAAAGATTTCCTAGTGATGTGTTCAGTTTTAATTAACGAACTCTTTTTCAATTTTATCATCAAGGGGAAAATCACAGGGGAATCTGTCATGAATCACAAACCTCCTTATTATATTGCTGTATTTAATTAACGATGCGCTCTATTTATTTATTAGTTTATTTAAGTATGCATTTATTTATTTATATTTATATTATTTACTTATTTATTTACATTATTGACAGAGAGAATAATTGGAAAACTAATTGGTTGAGCGTTCCGCCGGAGAATTATCCTTCTGTCTGTCTATCTTGTAATCGTTTCCCCTTTTTTTCCTGGGCATATAGTAGCCGATTTTGATTGGCCAGCTAGTTTGATGATGACGTCACGATGTTGAGTTGCAGTGAGACCTGGCGCAGCCAACTAGTTGCATCTCATTGAAACTCAATGTCTGTACGTCACCATCCAACTAATTGGCCGATCGAAATGCCTGGCCCAATTCCTTTTCTTGACACTTCATAATATACAGTATTACTGTATTGGTAGTCTGTATCTTCATGTGTCTGTCATGGAAACTTAAAGAAAGTGATTACAATAGCCAGGGATAACTTTAGCGCAATACTGTTTAAGATGCAAACTGCCTGTAGCGTTGCAAAACTTCACTGTAAATTGAATTTGGTAGGGAAAAAACCCCCAGAAAAATGAATGAACTGTGTGACACATGTAGGCCTTTTACAGTGATCACATCATCCTTTTCTCGCTATTTGATATCTAAAGAGGGTGTTCCTGATTGCACGGCCATCTGCCATTGTATATTTTGGTATGTTGTGTACTTCCTTTGTTTGTTTTACCACTTTAAGCCACGTTATAGCATGGTAGGTAAACTGGCAAGTGGCAGATTGTCGCCTGAAGTCGTTCTCATTTGCCAGTTTGTTTTGTCTGTGCAAACTGCTTTGTTATGTATTATTTATTTTTTTTTAAAACCTTTTCCACAACTGGATAACTGAATGTTTAGTGTTGAAAAGAAGTGGGCACTTTTGGCACTTAAAATGTTTGCATGTCTGTTTTCGTGCATGGGCACATTATGTATGCATTTGTCAACCAGACCGAGGGGTTTCTGCCCTCAATTTTACTCTCGGAAAGCATTTTGAAGATGGTACCTTCAAGGCAGACATGAGCCTGACTTTTATGAGAAATTGCGAAAACTATTAACTTCCAAGAAAACTTATATCGGAAACCCATTTGCACCCAAAAATTACCACACTTCTTTTACTTCAAGTTATAGTACCATAAACCCAGTACAGCACTGAGTAAGTCAGTTATCCATCGGTTTTTAATTCAAACTTGAACTTCTTCTGAAACAACAACTAACGAGACACATTTGTTTCAGTCTTGCCAGTAAGCGAGGGCCCATTAAGCTCCATAACCCACATATAAAGCTAAAATCGAGGTAAGACAGGTTTGATCCATTGAGCCAATTGTCTTGAAAGAGAAACCGAACTCTCCAAAGACGACACTAACCAGCTAATATAAATCAATTATTATGAAATCTGACGCCATTCAGATAGACCTCACAAACAACCTCACGGTCTTCCATCCGAGTTGTACAGCAATTCTATAAAAGGGGAGAAAAAAATGTTATTGAAAACAAAAAATTGCGACTGAAATCAAAACTTTCAGATATAAGACTGTTCGGTTTATGGCAAAGAAACTGAATTCATTGTCTTCAAAATTGCCTCTGTTACTTTTAAATTGTTCACAAACTTGCCAAAAAAGAAAGATCCTCTCATTATCTATTCAATTATTTGTAATAAGAATGTTGTTACAAGTACGTACGTCCCCCAAGTTTTTTGGGCTAGGGGTACGTATTTTGAAGTATTTTATGGCTACAGAGCTAAAGAGCTCCCGAAATACTCCTAACTACAGCCTTAATTAATTATTCTTTCAGATTTTCTTTTTGTTTTCCTCCTGTTTTTTTTTTTTTTTGGTTGAAAGGGTAGGGGACAGGGTTAGAGTTTCGATAAGATTTAGGGTTGAGGATAAGGGCGGAGTTAGGGATGGGTACGCATACGTTCGGACCCCTAGGGCAAAACGCTTGGGATACGGACGTACAAGTAACAAAAGCCTTATTATAACTGTCTCCATTTTCACGTATCTCTGAGAACTCCACTTTACAAGACTTGTACCAGTGGATGGAGCTCAACGTAGTACTCGAGTTCCAAATGCAAATAAAGGTGCTGGTTGAGATACTATTAACCTATTTGACACGCTGACTTTTTCAGTGGCTAAGAAGACATCGAGTATCGGGTCCTAAACCACTTCAGCAGTGTCCAAACAAGAGCCGTAGATTTGATTGTTTTCACGGACGATAAGTACAAGTTCACTCTTCTTTGCTTTTTACATTGTTTTGCCCGTTTTGAACAAGGTTTTGTGTTTTCGTCCAGAGTTCAAGAAAGGTCGTAACTTGTATATTACTGATTATGTTTGGCTTAGACTAGTGGGGCATTAGTTAAGTCTGTTTTGACGCAGTGGGCGAGATCTCTCGTTCTGTTTGCTGATTCATTACAGTTTTCGACACGCCCGACTAGTGAGATAAGCTTGTTTCGGACTTGCCAGTGTGTGGCCGGCGTTTAACTTCCTAGTCCCCATTTCACACTAAATCTGGGGCAAAACCGACTTGACTAGGGAACACGTTGGTCTAGAGTCAAGGTGCTCGCCTCTCATGCCGAAGGTACCGGGTTCGATCCCCGGTCGGTACAGGCATGTCGGAATTTGGAGATTGATTGAAGAATGGCAACATAAAGAGCGCAAATACTCGTACCTTATGCCTGGCAGACTTCTGTTGCTACTGTATTAAACGAAAGCTTTTAAACATTCGGGAGATAGAGAGAGAGAGAGAGAGAGAGAGAGAAAGAGGGAGATAGAGGGAGAGAGACAGACAGACAGACAGAGACAGACCAGACAAACAGTCAGAGTGGCTGACTGACTGACTGATTCTTTTATTGATAATTCTGTGTTAATTTTCATTCAATTAGATCTCCTATACTAACTAATTTGATCCACTCAGAGCAGTTTCAAAATCTGACTGGTTCAGTGAGTTCAAATTTCTCCTGCCTGGTCTTGTATGTTTTGATAGACGATCGAGATTTCGTCTCTCTGTTCCTGGCCTCTGCTTTGCCCTTTGGCTGCTAATCTTTCTTCTTTGTCCGTTGCTTCCAATAGATATAATTACGGGATAATTGGTATAAAATTTTCTATTTTCTCACGTGTAAAGATAAACGTTGACACATTATTCATAACAATCACGTGTTTAACAAATTATGTGGAATTGGAGACGTAACCTGCCGTCTGCCACTAGTTTTTCTTCCAGACCGCTATAATTTGGCTGTGTCTTAAATTAAGTTGATTCTACGGTTTAATTCGGTGCAAAAGCATTTTTCGGTTTTGATCGGTCAAGGACGTTGGAAAAAAGGTTTTTAATCGCCAAACGGCAGGCAATACGATTTTATAAATGTTTAGTTCCTTTTTTATTTCAAATGATGAACGTTAAATTTAATCATAATTATTTCACAGATTTTGATTAGCAGGTGTAATTTGAAGTAAAGATGTAACAACAACAATGAAAAACATCTTTAGCAAAATTGAGGGAACAAAATATGATGGAAACATATCAAATTGCAAAGCGAAAAGTAAAGTTTTTCTACCGTCATTAGAAGAAGAGTTTCAGAAGTAGGAAAAAGGAACAATTTTGTTCAAAAGACGGAACTTTCAGCATGATACGTTTCAAATACGAATGCATTTCAAATAATAATATCATAATTATGTCTGTAACATACATAAATAATCTAGGAATTAATGAAGCATCATGGATTTCCCTCTAACTGCTCTGGAAACCGAGAAATATTTTGTCAGGAAATCAAGCGTCTGGAAACCTTATATCTATCAACAGGAAGTGACGTTAGTTGAGTCGCATTTTGATGTTCCTAGTTTATGCACGCTTGAGTGTGCCATTGTTTTGACTGGAAAGTGCAAGGATCAAGGTGGAAGTTATTGTTTGTAAAATATTTTTTCGTTCATTTCACGGCATTAAAAATGTTGAATGGCAATAACAGGATAAGTGAAAGTATAACAGGTAGCTTGAATGCAGATACCCGGAAACGTTACATAATATTTTGATCTGCAGCGATTCATTTTGATGAATATAGTGTGAATCACGCAACTGTAATTCTTCTTTGTTCTATATCTATTTTCTGAAAAACTGGAGATCAGTTAGTATGTAGTGTCACAAAGTCAGGAGCAAGCAACGGTATTGCTCACCGAGTTTTGGGACACCTTAAATAGAGGGACAGGAACCTCGTCACAGAGTCGGGAGCAAGCAAAGGTATTGCTCGCCGAGCTCTGTAACCCCTTAAAAAATATCAGGGAATCTCACGCTTGCTCTGCCAAAACACCAAGACAAGACCCAAGATAGAATATACATCAATTACTAAGTTTAATATTGGTAATAATGCTACTAAGGATAATGTTGAAATATGAACGATAATATATGATTTATACATAAACACATCAAACAGTAAGAAAGAAAAACAATAAGATCAAACGAATAAACAGATTAGTCCCGATCGACAATGACAGGTACTGTGAATAGTATGCAAATGCTTCAAAATAGTCTTACTTAAAGCTCCTGAAAAAGAATACCTTAAACTGCAGTATCAGCTGCGATCTGAAATGTAAATATCAACTTAAACAGAATTAAATCAGACATTCTAAAACACTCAAAACTAAATAATGACTGTAGCCCTTTGAACCTCACATTAAGGACAAAGTTCACATTTGTTTACCAGTCCTAGTAGTAGTAATAAGAGAAATTTCCGATCTGCAAGTCACAGACTTTAAAACATCACTTGATATAATTATATATTCACACACAGTTCCCTTCCTCCGCTCGGCTATGACTCCCAAACAGAAGTAGAATTAAATCATCGGAAGTTCCAGGCTATGTCGTTGTCATTCTGGACAGGACAAACTCCATGTGAACTATAGGTCAAAACTTCGGGTACAACCTCCAGGTAAAATATCCAGGAAAAATCTCAGGATAACCTCACGGTAACCTCACACAGTAACCTCACGGTAACCGCTCAGTGATCTGAAAGTCAGAATCGACTGTGGTTAAATTTCCAGTTAGAAACCAATTCATAGTGTTAGCTCTTCAAAGATTAAGGTTAAAGTGATGAACAAGATTAGAGTTAATACATGTATTATTGTTAGGCAGTGGAACATTTTAATCAAACACCGTAACAGTGACAAGCATGCATTTAGCACAGTGGTTATAACTCATCAAATACAAGGCATGCACCCCCAAGGGTATAAACAGAAATATCCTGACAATAAAAATCATTATTCTACAAGGTTTGACAATATTCTGCCTTTGCATCTGCAATTCATACATGACGCCATATCCCTTATGAGGATTCTTTCACTCATAGTTAAAACTTAAATAAGTCTGAAATGCAACTGTGGAAAAGTATTGAATTCTGTCATATAGACAGCAGATACGGGTTCTCACCCCGTTATCATTACTCAATTAATTACCCCTTTTCAATTAGAATAATTCTGTATAAGAAAATCCCGTGCTCACCTTATATGATGAACAATCAAACGGGTTATTTCACCAGCTACACGCTGATTCAAATTATTGGGTCAACTACACGTTGATCTCCAAAATACTTTCCAACTACACGTTGGTTTTATTTTAAAATACATACACTTTACCAGTCACACACTGGTTTTAAAAGTGTACCAACTACACGTTGGTTAAATTACATACGAACTTCATCCTCTCGGGATGGAAGTAAGGAGAGCTCTGCTGCTACTTTCTCATGAACATAGTCTTAAAGGCTGGACTCACCCGCGTAATAGCCAGGTGCCGTCCATAAATCTTATAGTATGAATGGACACTGTACGGACTTTCCAAGGATGGGTCTCGTACAGTATCCGACCACCCGCAGACATTGTAAATTGTTCTTGAAAAATGACCTCTGCTGAGTGCAGACTTAGCAATTCCGCGACATGTAGATTAGGCATAACAAACGGACACTTTGATACTTGTTTAAAATGCGTTATGGCACTTACGTAGTTCTTTCATAGTTCCGATTTAGGTTCACTTCTTTTCATAGTACTAAAGCCGCAAACGTTTAATGTCGAAGTTCCCCACTGTGCAAAAAGTGGAGTTGGAACAAACAGCAACTAACGTCGCGAACATAGCAAATTAATGCTGAAACACTGACATTAGGGCAACTGACTCACATAGAATCACTGGCGGACCATTATAATAGTCTGGCTTTTTTTGTTGTTGTTTTTTTCTTCTGTCATGTTTATGTGCAGTTATTTGTCCATGGTATCATCAAGTCGAAAGCCTTAATTCATGGACAATAAATAAACGTCACAACTACAACTCCTTCTTGAAGTTGGCTGATGACAGATCCGAGTGGAGAGCCATATCGCCAATGTCTGTTCCAGACAGAGCAACTGATGATCGTCATCATCAAGTCAATGCAAAACTCCATGGCTACATCCAGCCGTGTTTTAGGCCTTTATTTTAGGAGGTTCACTGCCCTTTGCATTTTCTTGCTAATGTTTTTGTGTGTATGGATTTTTCAAGGTATGGATTTCTTTTTCTTTTTAAATTTTGCCCCGGGCAGCGGCCTTTTTAGGCCTACTCTTCTCGATTTCCGACTGCCAAGGTATCTTTAACGTGTGCAGCGTGCACACGGGCCTATCGAGTTTTTCATGCTTTTCCGAGAAGTCTAGGTGCTCGATCCTACATTCCACAGGATCAGGGACAGGATTTTCCCCCAAAAAATTCCAACAAGCCTGCACCGACTGGGAATCGAACCCGGTACCTTCGGCATGAGTGGCAAGCACATTGCCTCCAGAGCAAGGTGTTCTCATCATCTTTATGTGCAATTATATTATTGTCTATTGTATCATCCAGTCAATGCAAAACTCCACGGCTACACCCAACCGTGATGGGATTGACGGCTTTTCAATCACTGACACCACCAGCCGTCAGCTGCCATTGACACAAGTTATGACAGTTACAAGAACAGCGGCAACAATGTCACCGCCAGCAGGAACAACGGCGACAACTCCATGCACAGATACCGCCGGATGACATAGTGCGCAATCTTACGGTTGCTCGGTCCTAAGGGGGACGCGACCAGTTCCGGCAACTCGTGAATGACTCCGATGATTACTTGATTACGGACCTTTTGTTGGCGGGTTACCTCCTCCTGATTAATCATGCCCGACCTATAGACTGATGCGCCAGGGATTGAATGAACGGAGAGAGAAGGACGGAAGTGGAGAGACAGAAAAAATGTGACAGAAAGACAAAGATAGAAAGATAAACTGGCCAGGGAATTTTTGGACTAGACAAAATTGCTCTGTCATAAAGGCCAAACACATGCCAGATTTATGTAGAGACGATCAGGAACTTGAAGAAAATCTATAATTATTATCAAAGAGATTTTTGTTCGTTTGTTTGACTAGGGTTATACGTCATCTTTCAACTCTATGACGCTACGACACAGACAAGGCTTGGCCCTCGTCATACCATCGATAAATAGTGCATTAGAAACGCCACGAAAATTAGTGGGGCTCACTCCATGCTATTATGTGAAATCAGAACTTCTTGCACCCTAGTCAACCGCAACCGCTCATAAACATCCGAGTTTTGTTTATGATTATTAGATTTTTTGTCTACAGAAGATTATCAAGTTCAGACTGGAGTCTTGTTTGCCCAATACGAGTTTGGTAATTAAAAAATGTGTTTCAACAAACCCTGAGAAATATTTGAAATGGATGAGTAAGTTTTTAACATATTGTTTCTGATACTCATAAGAGATCATAATAAGACGAAAGTTTCACAATTCAGGGCTTAACTTTAGTTATGCTACAAAATATACTCATCTGAACAACTTTGATAAAACGCAGTGTTTCTATATATAAACTTTGATGTTCCCACGTGCATGGAGAGGTCTGTGGTCATGCAAAACATTATGTGATATCATTATAAACACATCAGTTACATTGTCGGATGACCACAGTGAGCACACACTTTGTATCTTGAAGAGTTGAACTGGTTTTCTGAAGCCAGGAAAACAACGAGCATTAGACCGAGGGCAAGGAAAGAGGTGGTGAAAGACGTGTCATATTTTCGGACGGACTTTCGTACACACTAACACCCATGCTCACCCACTTCATATACTCGTATTCCACGTGCCTCCTCTCACCCCAAATCATGCCTTCCTCGGCCCGTACCCCAAGAGGTTTCTCCCCATCTCGCATGTATTCATTCCCGCCACTTAACTCTGTCATTTCAACATTTCGCCCCCATCCTCAGTCACCGTTCTCCTCATTCAGCCACTTTTCATTACTTTAGCCCTCCGGCCCAGCCGATAAATCTCGGGAATAAATTAGTTGGTTTCTAAGCCTCTCGCGCCTCACTTACGCGAGAGGGAGGGATGTAGTAGTGTAGGTTACAAAATAAACCGGTCGGCCACGCTTTTGTTGATTCTGATAGACACGGTGTTTATTTTGGCCGAAAATAATTTGTTTTTGGCAACCGATGCGGCGTTCCTCCGGCACATCAGCCCGGCACTGTTGTACACTGTGTACCCGTTGAAGTGATGGTGCAGTGCGGGATTTCCCTATTCAAGCCTGGATTATCAATAGAGCTCTGATGGTCTCATTATCTTGTGTACAGAAGGGATTATTATGATATAGGCCTGTGGTTTTACTAGTGACGTGTGGATCGTGCTTAGTGAGAATCGACCGTTTTGTCACCTCGCCTGGTTGATGGATGGATATTATAGGCTAGAAAGCATTAAATTACTTCCCAGTGTTCATAACACTTTACGTGGCAGGATTCCAGTAAAGGGCGGTGTTTGTCTACTTCTATAGCTATCTTCTTTATTGATATAGAATGTTTTGTGTCTTAAAAAGGCATCATCATCTTACATCTTGCGTTGTTTTCCTTTAATATTTTTTTCTTTAAGCCAACGCAGCATGGTTCTTTTAAATGAATGATCTACCGGCCGTCTGGACTATTTCTGTTAAGAGGGCAATTTCTGTTCTTGTGTCCTTGGAAATCCATGCATTTTGTATGCCGAGCTTTAGGTCGAGGACATTGTGTTAGGTTAGGTGAAAGAGTGCATGTTTAAAAAAAATAGTATATTTTATTTTAACTGGCTTAGTCCATTTCTTTTTCGATTGTCTTATTTCCCACCTGACTGTTGAATAGTCGATTTCAGTCAGGTCGTCTTTGGGAATCGAAATATCTGTAAGAAGAGCTCTAGGTCAGGAACATGACACTGTTCTGGGCCAGGTCAAAATTTGGCAAAAAGCAAAAGTTGTATGTAGCAAAGCCTCGCGTAAGAAACAATACCCAAACGATACAATGAAAGGCAAACTAAAAGAGAAGACAGAAAATGGCCGATATTGCGGCAACAGCCTTTTTTGAAGGAAGAACAGGAGAAGAAAAAACAACAATTGGAAAATTGAACAGAAAAAACAATCGAACAATAAAAGATTTGAATATGAAATATATAGAATCTAAATAGTCTGCTCCGACACCAGTTTTTCTGTGGTTTCTATAATATTGGGTCAGATGCAAGAGCGCATTATTATTTGTATTTTTCATTATCATTATTAAGTTTTGTCAACAACAAATTTGTCAAACTGCTGCGTAGTTGAATTTTAAAATCAAAGATTTAAATAACTGCCGGATGGTTTATTTTGTAGTATTCAAGATGACAGACAAGAATGTGTGAATTTCAGGCGTATATATACGTGAGGCAATACAGTATTCTATGACCAAATTATGTGACATTGAACGTGATATTCAAATTTTCAGATCAAAACTATCAATCTGTCTGATAGTTTATATCAGGGCCTAGACCAGTGGTTCTCAACCTTTATCAGGCAATCGTCCCCCTGTTCTCCAAATTTTATGTGCCCCCCCCCCTACCCCCAAAGAGGTGCATTTCATAAGAAATTTTTTTAAGTCTTATTAATGACAATGAACGTGTTGATTATTCAGTATAAAACAAAAGCCTACTGTATCAAATGCATTTTAACAAGTAGGCCTTTTCTGTTCAAAGAACACATCTATGTTTGCTGTTGAATAAGTCGGTGACTGCCCTGTATTTTGATATCGTCCACGTTGAGAACCACTGACCTAGACTGTTTACAGTCTTAGTTCAGCCTCTAGCACCCAGTATTCCATATTATTATTTGAAACAAAGCCACCTGTTGGAGAATATTCAACATATGGAACGCTTGCTAAAAAAAATTATCTACGAATAATTTTTGCGATAAATATTATGTTTTTGCATTAATTTTAACTGACTAGTTTATATAACGTTTGTATGCTCCCAGAGTTTTTGATAAGGCAATCTATATTCCAGCTGTGAAGGGTTGAAGTGATCAGGGTGTAGGTATTGAAGACACCTGAGTAATATCAAAAATCTGGAATCTGAATATAATTATTTACCGAAACAAAATTAACCACGTGTATCAAAGAGGATTTAATGAAGTGATGATTTTGTGTCTGGGTACTCAGTCCAATGTCGAGTCTTGCCGATTGATTCGCTGTGTAGTGGAAAGTTCGTTTTGTTGCATGGATGAAGGTAGAAACGCTGTGTTAGGGAAACTGTTGAGCCTTTGCCAGTGTGCGGGAAGGTGAGTGTTTCTGCTGTAACACTTGGCCATTGGAAAATATACATGTAAGTGGTCTATTGTGCGTGTGTCTCTTTCTCTTTTCTGGCTGAATTTCCCTCTGTGCTCTCATTCTGTTATATTCTGTCTGTTGTCTTGATTTTTCCTAGCACAGTGTGACGGTTCTCGTGTCGACGTGCTTTGTCGAAACTCAGACTGTCTTTTTTTTTTGTATGTTGATTTACCCTTGTATCTTTCTGACTGTCTGTTTTGGTTGTCTGTCTATATGTCCGTCTGTCAGCCTGCCAGTCTGTCTGTCCCGTTCTAGATATCCACTCGCCTGTCTGTCTGATTTTCTCCTCGTGTGTATCTCTATCTGTCTGCTTTTATGTCTGTACATGGATCCACCCATTCATCCATCCACCCACCTATCCATCCATCCATGCATCTATCCATCCATCCATCCATCCACCCGTTCGTCTGATCTGCCATCTATCTATCTGTCTGTCTGTCTGTCTGTCTGTCTGTCTGTCTGTCTGTCTGTCTATCTATCCCGCCTGCTCTATGTCTGTGGCCTCCGATTTCTGTTTTAGCTGATCAGCTAGTGGTTGGACTGAGAGACAGACGCACTCATTGACACTACAAGCTTCAAACCACTTCTTTCTTTTCCATCAACTTTGCTCTATTCACTTTCCAGAAGCCTAAGAAACAGGTCATGTCCAGTCAATAGAATTAACTATAACTACCAGGTGATAAACTTTCCTTGTGACGATATGACAGGAGACGTTCCAGTTACTTCCAAATCAGCCCCAGCTGCTTGTAGTCGTATTCTTATCGCCCATGGGCAAACCAACGATATTTTCAATGTTCGAGTATTTTCCTTGTTCTGCAATGGGAATGCAAGTGGGTTTTTTTTTCCTTGAGACTGCATCTCGTGCATTGAGTCGAGTCTTGTTTTGCGTCGTTTTGCTTCAGACTCAACTTGCTTTGAATCAACTAGCGAGGCAATCTCGAGTGAGTCTCATAGGTGCGAGAGGTTCCGTTTAATTTCACAGAAAAACCGAGGCACAACAGAACTGACACAGCGCCCTACTAGTCTCAGTGTATACATATACATGTATTAGCTTGTTCTTGTTCTTGTTCAGCCTTGTCCATCCACTGCAGGCTGTAGCCCTCCGCCAACCATCTCAATTCTTCTCTATTTTTCCGTCAGTTTTGTCCACGCCTGTCCACCTGTCTGCACAATATCATCCCCCCATCGTCTCTCGTGGCGTCTTCTTGTTCTCTCTCCTTTCCCAGGCCTTCATAACGGTACAGCGCATTGTCCATCTGTTAACTTTCATCCTTATTGCATTAGTTTATATCAGCCTGTGAAACCTTTAAAAAAATTATTGTTATTTATTTAATCACGGTGACTTTGATAATGTATTTCCTTTCTGTTTTTTATTTTGTTTCCCAGAAATAGTCATTTTCATTATCGCCGCATGATTATCCTGCAAATATTTTTCCCTATTCTTCCATCATTCTCATGCAAGCGTCGATTGAAAATAGGAAAATGACATACTGACTGTCTAGAGCTGGTGTTTGATGGACGTTTCTGGTAGGGTCTGCTTCTGTACTATCATTCTGTTATATTCTGTCTATCGTCTTGCTTCTCCCCAGCACAATGTGAAGGTTAACAGGGCCGACGTGCTTTGTCTAAACTCGACCTCAAACTGTCTGTCGAGACGTGTGGTGCTAGCTTTCCCTCCTACAGCCCTTCCCAAATTTTCTCTAGCGGGCATCATCTCTGTGGTCCATTTCTCTGTTACCTTTGATACCTTCCAGTAAGTGAACATTATAGGCCTAACTTAAAGCGTAATGAGAATTAGTGACACTTGTTACGGAAATCCAAGTTTGACAAATTTTATCCAATAATTTTTAATGGTGTTTGATAAGGAAACCCAAGTTTGACAGACTTAACTAGTAACAGCCAATGATGCTTGTTATGCAAACCCAAGTTTGTCAGATTTAACTAGTAACAGTCAGCTATGCTTCGTAAGTAAACCGAAATTTGCTAGATTTAATTAATAGCAGTCAGTAACGCTTGTTATGGAAACCCAAGTTCCTCACTCAAATTTAACCAATGCTTGATATGGAAACCCAAGTTTGTCAGATTTTACTTAAAATAGCCAGTGATGCTTGGTCACGGAAACCCAAGTTTGTCAAGTTCAAATGCTTTAGATTGCTTAATAATTGAGCAAAAATAGTCTTCCATGCAATCGTAATTGTGTAAACTGACTTATCGATTGAGGTATTATTGTTGTTTTTGAAGTCGTCGAATACACCGTGTGCAATGTGCATCTATCAGTATGGCGGCTGCGCTAAATTTACCTGCGGCTATGACAGGTTATTTATTGTTCTTTTGGCACGATGATCAAATACATAGCGTTGTTGAATGCCGACCTCATATTCTTTTGATTCTTGCATATGCAGAGCATTTTCTAAGCTCACTTTCACCAGTGCTGGGGCGTTAAGGTGCAAAAGGTTACTCACCGTCACTGATAGAATGTTATAATAATAATAATAATAGTTCGTCCATCAGGTATGATGATGACCTTAACAACACCAGAGGAATAAAGAACAGAAATTGTTGAGAATTTCAACACATGGACAATAAAGAGAACTAAAGGACACAGAGGACAGAATAGAAAGACTGTTCTTTCATGACTTATGGCTTCTCATGTGACTGATAAGTCCTATTTTTGCCCTGCAGACCCTTCCGCATAAATGACAAGAGTGCTCCGTTGGTTCAGTACCACTGGGCCTTTTCTTGCGCCGTTCTCTTTTTTTGATAGAATGTTAACGATAGAATATTGAGGTAAAAAAAGGTAAAATATTGAGGTAAAAATACTCCCTTTTTTTTAATGGTTTACGTCATGGGACGATATGGCATCAGACAATGATGGAGTGGTTTAGTGTAGGGGCGGAATATGATTATGAGTGCAGGGGGTTGGGGGGGGGGGGGAGGCGGGAGGAGTGCAGGGGCGTATCTACGGAAAGGAGCGCCTATGGCAAGCGCTGAAAATGCGTTTCTGCCTAGACCTCTGACACGTAATATCTACTAAATGAGTTTATCATAATAACAACTGAAAATTAAATTGAAGTCAAGCTCGTTAATCGTTCAATAATAAACAAATTATAGCATTACAGACATGAACATTATAGCCCCCACCTTATTTATTTCTGTAGAAAATGTTAATTTTTGACTTTCCCAGCCTGGCTTGTGTGATTTCAGAGACAATGCACTGCAGCGGCTCTCTCCCTCCGTCTCTCTCTCTCTCTCCCTCTCTCTCTCTCTCTCTCTCTCTGTCTCTTTTCTCTCTCTCCTCTCTCTCTCTTTCTCTCTCTCTCTCTCTCTCTCTCTTCTCTCTCTCTCTCTCTCTCTCTCTCTCTCTCTCTCTCATATATGTATATATATATCATATCTCTTATTTGTAGGAATCTGAGGGCTGGTAGCTAGCCCAAAGTAAGATAATGAAATAACAGTGAAAGTCGTAAAGTGGCGATTGTCGTGCCGACGCAAGGTTGAAAATGAAATTCAAACCTCTTGCCCCCCCCCCTCCCCCCCCTTTCCACGCTCTGGCGCTCTCTTTCTCTCTTGCTCTCTCTCTCTCCCTCCCCCCCTCTCTCTCTCTCTCTTTCTCTCTCCCTCTCTCTACGTTTGTATATTTCGTTACACCATAATTATCATTTCAAAACTAAAGTTGGATGCACGTAAATGTTAGAAACAATAGTAATCGCTCTTTGATCATGAGAGGAGATCACCTGAAATTGTCTTGGCAACCGTACAGTTTTAGCCCCCTAAAGCTAAATTTAGCTAGGACATCATTCTGGTTAATGATGAAAAAAAAAAGAAAACAAAATATTCATTCTTGTCGCAGTAAGGAAATCTACTAAATTCAATGGGGAAATAGGACCAGGTATAATCTATCAGGTCATAATTCTTCAAAAGCACACAGAAAATCTTTTCTGTCATGCAGCGATATGAAGCACTCAACACCAATAACCCTCGAGATACGCTCGTGTATTTTAAGCAAGAACTCGAGCATCGCCTCGATCTTTGACATGTTAGTCCAATAACTGATAAGCAGGAAGAGCATAGATCTAACGGTTTGGTAATGTTTTCCACGACTGCAGAAGTCTACCTCTGGCTGGTGCCAGATGCATACAGTGACGCTTGAAAGGAAACCATTAGTTCAGATTTAGACAAGTTATTAACTGATTTTTGTATCTGATATTTACAACCTTTATCTAACATCCGCTTATCATGAAAGGCAAAATTACCTAAATTAGAGGAAACGTTTGAGCCATGAACGAAACTTGAGATCTTAATAGTGCACCGTTGGTGGATTCTAGTAGAATTCTGGTATGCAGCTCTTGTCGGGAGTTGTGTAGAGAGCAGACAGTTGGGCCAATGCGTGTGAATGAAAACCTTCATTTACAGCAACAATCGACCCTCGGTCATTACGCCATGTCAAGCCCCCTCGTATTTGGCTCGAGGCGATGGTTCTATCTCCCCGCTTCATCTAAACGCCGTCTCTCGGATCCATTTTGTGCCTTCACCGAATCCAAGCGGTTTTCATTGTGTGATTAGCGGTCCCCAGAAAATAAAACATAGAGAGAGAGAGAGAGAGAGAGAGAGAGAGAGAGATAGATAGATAGATAGATAGATAGATACATAGATAGGTTTCACTTCGCTTTTTAGCCCTTAAAAAGATAGGAACGGTTTTTTTAAAGCGTTTTCCATCATCTGTAGGCTCCTGTCCCTCATTCCAGTTCAAGTATAATTTTTGTCTTTGCCTTTTGTTAGAAATGTTTGAAGTAACAATGTATAAATGAAACCAACTCCAGGGCCCCACTGTAAACTTTTGCTTTTGAAAATTGATTATCTGGCATGCTTGTAGCCCTTAACTGCCCGCAGATTGTGTTAGACGTTATACGTTTTTTGGGGGGGGGGGGTTTAGGGGGGGGGGGGGGGGGGTTAATTTCTGAAAACTAGGATTCAGACATCTTTTTTGTATGTGTTTTGTTTTTTTTTTTTGTGTTTTTTCAAAATGTTGTACCTGTCAAGCCTGATGTACAAAGTCATTCTTATTATTGCTTCTCTTGAAAGTTTGTAAAAACCGAATGACGACAATTTGTCATGCAGGCCTCGAACAATGCTTGAATAGTTAATGTTAATAACAGCAATTATTGCAATAGTAGGACGAATAAGAGATGTAGTGGCAGTAGTGAATGTGGTATTTGCAGTGGCAGCAACAGTGGCAGTGACAGCACGATATTATGCAATGTAGCGGTAACGGCAAGGTAAACATAATTGTAATGATAATAATAATGATCATAATGTAGTACGGTTTGTAGTATCAATTTTAATGGCTTTAGCAGGAGAACCATCCTTGACAACAAGAACAGCAGTAGTAAAAGTTTGGATGGAGTTAGCAGCTACTCTGAAAGCTGTAGAAATAGTAACAGTGAGTCAAAAACAACACCTGAGAAAATAGCGTTGATACAGTAAAGTGAGATGCACTTCATTAACCGTGATGGTATTACCGGAAGTAACATCATAAATTGACACTCGACATTCCCCTCGATGATTGACGATGTCAAAACGCACGTTACCAAAAATTAGTTCGTTGTACTAGACCATGTCGACGTTGACAGTAAATAATGATAACTTGGTCGGTGTTCGTGGACACAGGAATAAAGAGAAATGTTCTCGTGTGCCTTCAAGTCGCGAAAACTCTAGAGAAGGTACGGGGTTCTATCACCGGTCGGCGCAGGCCTGTTGGAATTTATTTGTTGAGGGTCGGGGTGGTGGTGGTTAGGGGGGGGGGGATTCCTGTACCTGATCCTATTGGGGTGGGGGGGGGGTGGATTCCTGTACTTGATCCTATGGTAGGTAGGATTGAGCACCTAGTCTTCTCAGATAAGGACGAAAAACTCGGAAGGCCCGAGTGCACGTTGCGCTCGTTGAAGACACCTTGGCAGTTGGAAATCGAGAAGAGCAGGCCTAACAAGGCCGCAACCCGGGCAAAGTTCTAAAAATGTAATCCCTACCAGAAAGATAAAAAAAAAAAACCACACACACATACACACAGAAACAAGAACAAGAGAAATGAAAAGAAGAAAAGTGAGGTGTGAACCTCCTGAAATAAAGAAAGACCTAACCACAAGGCATGAAAACCATCGTGTTCTCGTGGCGGGGATCGCGGTCTCAACGCTTCGTGCATCCTAAACCACTAAATCCTATTGTCATTGGTCGATCTATCTTTCGTTCCATCTTTGTGTGTCATCCTTTGATGTTTCTGTTGTTCATTGCTGTAGTTGTTGTTGTTGTTGATGTTATGGGTGGTAGTTGCGGTAAGCTGGGAGATGAAGAGAAAGGTGTTAGGTTTGTCAAGAACAGATTTGATTCATAAATGTTTCCACTGAGTAAATTTTTGTGAGAGAGCAGTGAGTAATTTTTACAAACGTAATTATTGTGCGAGCCAGCATAACTTGGTCTCGTAAACAATTTGTTTTGAACAGTTTTTTTTATAATAGATAGACAGAAGGTGTGGGGAAGGATAGACGGACAGCGTAGGTGTGCATGACAGAGCACTTTTTATATCTCGTGTTTTGAACTAGGTTTAGTAGAGAGGGAAGGGGTGAGTAGGAATTAAATGTTATTGAGACGTCTGTCAACGTACAGAAAATCCGTGATCCAGAGTAAAAGCTCGGGGTTTTGAACATGTTAAGAATTTATTGCTATAAAATTACATTTTATTGTCTTGGGTGATTCGACCTTTGATGTCGACTCAAGGTCGTTGCGTAGGGTTGTTACTTAAAATAACTCGGTTCGGCAGCTGAGCTAGAGGTGGTTGCACCAATCAAATGTATGAATCTGGACGGAAGGTCGAGACATAGCTTTAGTATTTAAACCCGTGCAGAGCTTAGATAGATGCCACATGTAGACAATCCATTTACGAAATGGTCGGCGATAGTCCTCAGCCAGATGAGAGACATAGAGACGCAGTTGAGCAGTCCATTGTGAGGAGCCTGATTTAAAGCTCCAGAGCCTAAGCTACTTGGTTTGATATAAACCCACAGCGTTTACATCCAGCGCTCTCACTCCTAGTGAGGGCCGCATGGTGAGAGTCCATACTAATTGTAACAGGGTGATAGATTGGCAAGGTATAACTAGTAGTTATAATAATATTGTGCCTATAACTAGCGTGGGAAGATAGTTAACGGCGGGGAGACAGAGTCATTGTAGGCCAGAGGGGGAAAGTATGGGATGCAACTGAAGCGCTTTGACACCCGAAAAGGGTAGTGTTTACTTGACCGCCGTACTTGTCGATCAGATCACCTGGGAATTGCTTGGGGGGTAGAGCTGTTTCAATAGTATTTGACGTGGAGCCGACGGGGGTGGCTATTAGGATAACTAATGCACACTCGGTGGGCGTCTTGGGACGCTACCTGACTGGGTATAAATCCCCGAACGCTCCTTCCAACTTCAGACCGCTGAGAGCACTCACCAGCTTCGTGCCGAAGAGGAGACCACAACTGCAACTGTAACTTTGTACTAGTCTTGTGAGTGGGGAAGGTCAGGGAACCCGCAAACATCCTTTGTCAGAGCGTGGTATCTTTGGTATCTTGTCGGCATTTGGGCTGTTGCTGAGTGGTAAGTTAATTGTACGATGTATGTGTATTTTACTTAATGTTCATGATTGTAGAACCTAAATCTAGTGGGTTTACTTTGGTATAACTACTGCCTCTGAGAGAGTCACGGAAACGCCGTTATATATATGTTACGAAACCTTATAGGATGGGGTCCGTTAGAGAGAGCGTTATTCTTCGTGGGGAACGTGTAAATATCATTAAAACTGTATTGATCGTTTATTCTATTGCCTATATGGGAGCCTATGGAGTATGGGAGCTGCAGCCTGACTTATAACAGTGTCAGCGGTTAAAAGTGTTAATGATGAATATCCGTCATGGAGTAAGTATGGAAGTCATGCCTTCCAGCAGTAGATTAGGACTTTGCGATTGTTTTTCTACAGAGGAGGAAGAACAACACCTTCTTGGCTTCTCAACTTCTTGTACTTTGATTAACGACATCGTGGCTTCTTGGCTTCCCGACCTATTGGTACCTGCCGATACCTGTTGATCTAACTGCGCAGTCAAGCCAGGGTAGAGAGGAAGAACCAGTGCCCAGATAGCGCCATACACCCCTAAAGGAGAGGTTTCCTTATGCTGAATGTTCCCATGTGTTTTATAAAATGTGCTAGAGATTGAATATTACGAAGCCATTTAATTAGCATGTACTGATTTGCATCAACTTCATTCCATCGAAATTCACATGAAATTGTATGACCTATGTTCCTATTATTATTGAATGAATTAATAATTATTGTATATATGTAAGCAATACAGATATCGTTTGTTATAACTTATAGAAGAGAGATAGTCGATTATTTAGTGTGTTTGTGCCGTGCCCATCACGGCTGGTGTCAGAAGAAAGTTAGTGAGAGAAAGTGGAAACATCACACTAATTTGTAATGATGAAAGTGAACCGTTCTACTTACTTTTGAAGACAGTTTCAGAGCTACCGCCAGACAACGCATGGTTGTACAAGCATTCTCCATGGCGTGTCTAGAGGAAATGTCCATATCCAATCATGTCTCATTGAATTAATAGAATTTAAACTGTTAGATCCGTCGCCACGTGCGCGGATTCTTTTTGCCATATAACTCATATGACCTGCAAGTAGTTAGATTGAATACGTTAGTCTTTATAGAAAGCGGTAGTTTCATTAGTTAGATTCAGTTGCCTTTGAATTGATATTTATATTTATAATTATATTTGTTACATTAATTCCTGTAATTAAACTGCCCTACAGTTCTGCTAAAATTGAAAGCAATTGATTTATTTAGTTTTTAGAGTGCAAGTATTTATTTTTGTGTGTTCGTCGATTGTGGGAGCGGACCTCGAAAGAGTGTCAGTCGAAATATCCCCATGTAACCCACATCGCGACAAGGTTTGTTGCCTGTTTGGTTTGGTTGGTGGGTTTAAAGTTTCCCTGTTAGGTCTTGTGTTTGTTGTCGTTGTTTTGCTACTCTTGTATAGTGGTGGTAGTGGTTGTAGTAGTAATAGTGGTCGTGTTAGTAGTAGTAGTGGTAGTAGTACAAGTAATATTAGTAGTAGTCATCATAGCAGTAGTAGTAGTAGTAATAGTAGTGATCGTTGTAATAGTTGTAGCGGCAGTTGTAGTAATAGTAACAGTAGTAGTAATAGTCGTAGTGGTAGTAATAGTAGTAGAAGTAGCAGTGGTAGTAGTAATAAAAGCAGTAATTTTAGTAGTAGTTAACGTGGTAGTGGTAGTAGTAATGATAGTAACAGTAGCAGTAGTAGTAGTAGTAGTTGCTGTAGTAATGGTGGTAGTAGTAGTTGTAGTAGTAGTAGTACTAGTAGTAATTATCTAGTAGACATTGAGATGGGGCCGCACCATTGAATCGTGGAAAAGCGGTGTTGATGTTGTCTAGTTGGGTGTAGTTGTCGTTGTTGTTGTTGCTGCTACTGTTTTTGTTTATCCTGGCATTGAGGTGGCTATACTTTTGCTGTGATGCATCTAAATAAGCATCAAAGTGTGTATTTGCTGTACCTAGACCTCTTCTGCACAGTAATAGATCTCCAATTTTTTCAGAAAATGAAGATAGAACAATTATGAACAAAGGTCGCGATTAGCGTCCGCCTCTTAGTTCTTCTAACCCTGCGTCTCCTCTGAGTTTTTTTGCGCTAGGGGCACGTATTTTAAAGCCTTTTGTGGCCCTCGAGCTAGAGAGCTCTTCCCGAAATGCTCCTTACCAACAGCCTTAAGTAAAAGTAATAATTATGATCAATTATTATTTCAGATTTTGTTTTTGTTTTCCTCCTGTTTTTTTTTTTTTTTTTGGTTGAAAAGGTATGGGGGCAGGGTTAGGGGTTCGATAAGATTTAGGGTTGAGGATAAGGACGGGGTTAGGGATAATACGTACACGTACGCGCCCCTAGCGCAAAGCACTTGGGTTGTGTACGTGCTTATAAAAACAGCTCTAAAAAATCCCCCGCCCCCCTCTCGGTCCCACACACACACACAAAAAAAAAACCAAAAACCATTTGAACTCCTCATCGAGTCCCTTCTCCCCGCAAACCACTTCATCATTCCTAACGAGTGGCAAGTACAGGTAACACATTTGCAATCCATCATGAGGCAAAATGTGTCGTGTTATACCCCAGTAATATCGCTGTCCATCGTAAAGGGAGAAGGACGATATTATGGAGTGTGAGATCTTTTCAGTTTGTGCATGTGAATGGAAGGTTGGTTATGGATGTGATTGTTATAATACAGTATGTATTTCTGCTTGGTGATATTATTGTGGTATCTGAACATGTCAGACATCCACGGGATCTTTTTATCCATCCATCCATCCATCCGTCCGCCGATCCACCTTTACATCCCTCCATCCATCCCTTTATCTGTCCGACCGCCCATCCATCTTTCTATCCATCCATCCAACTGTGCGTTAGTCAGTCAGTCAGTCCGTCCATCCATCCACACATCCACCCGTCTGTCCGTCCATGCGTGTGTGCGTCTGCCTGTCTGTCCATTCATCCATCCATCCATTCATCCATCCGCCTGTCTGTCTGTCCCTCCATTCGTCCGCCTGTCCATCCATCCGTCCGTTCGTCTGAGCCGCCGTCCGTCCGTCAGTCCATCATGCAAAAGGCTGGGGGGGGGGCGGGGCGCTTCTGATAGTCTCCTTCCTTCCTATCATTCTGCTGTCTTCTGTCTATCTTCTTGCTTTTTCTAGCACATTATGACTGTTATGGCGTCGACGCGCTTTCTCCGATCCCAGACTCAAATCCGTTTGTCCATCTGTCTGTCCCTCCATCCATTTGCCCCTCTCATTCATCCACTGAACTCCCGTTTGCAAAGACGCGAGCCTGTACTTTTATCTATTTCACGTAACAATGCCCTCTGGAACTATTCCATTTCCCCCTATTTCCCAGTTCCCGTCTACCCAAATATCTACTGGCAGACAATTTGCAGACACCCAATGTTTAATTCAAGTCAACTCTGTTCCCTTCCCAACATGTTGGATAATATAAACTTACCTAGGCATTTGTACATAAATTATTAGCCTTGGAGGGAGCCAAGCTAGAGAACAGGTAGTAGATGCCAAATGGGTTAGAGAAAGACCTGAAGACAGAGATCAGTGGTTCTAAGCCTTTTAAACCCGTTTCCCCTTAGATTCATGGTTCACATCTCTCTCTCTCTCTCTCTCTCTCTCTCTCTCTCGCTCGCTCGCTCCCTCCCCCTCCCCAGGTTTCTCTTTCTCTCTCTCTCCCACTTCCCTGTGTTTCTTCCCCCTTTGTCTTTTTCTCGCTCTGTCTCTTTGTCCTTCTTTCTCTCGCACTCGTTCTGCATCCCCCCCCCTTCCTCTCCCTGTCTGTCTGTCTCTCTCTCCTTCTCTGTGTGTGTGTGTGTCTCTCTCTCTCTTCGTCTTTCTCCCTGCCCCCCGGCTCTTTTCTCTCTTCCTCCCCCCCCCGCCCCATTTCAGTCTCACCCATCTTTCTTCCCCTCCCTCTCTTTCCTCCTCATTCCCTCCGTCCTTTGGTCTCTTTCTCCCCCTGCCCTACCACCACCCCTATCAGAACAATCCAGATTCAGTTTCATAGACCTAACCACAATGATGAAGGGACTCGAATCAGTGAAATTAAGCGACCAAGATTAAGTTGAAAGTCACTAGAAATTATTCAGCATGATCTGAAATAAGAAAAATAACAGAAACGCTATACTTTCAAAAAACACATTATGATATATGCATTAACAGCCGGAGTAATTTCTTCCTGAAATCCCCAAATTTCACCCCGATTAAGAACCATTGAAATGGAGTGACTCACAGACAGACGTCTGTGGTAAATACAGTCATGATAGGGAAAAGAAGAGGTGTTACAGTAAAAGGCTGGCGAGGGTCAAAACTCTGTGTTATCGATTCCTGATGAAACACGAGTTGTGTTTCAACATTAATGGAAATGTGGGCGGGGTGAATGTGGGAAAGGAAAGAAAGAAGGAAAAAACAAGTAAGTTAAATGTGAGAAAAAAGCGACAACGAACTTTAAGTTAAAATAGGGAATGAGAAAGAAGGAGGGAAGCAGAAAAAGAAAGAAAGGAAAAACGAAAGACGAGTAAAGCCAGAAAAGAGCCAGGCAAGGTACGCATAACGCCAACATGTAAGCACTGATTCACGGGAGGACCAAATTTAGTGTTACGCCGCTTTATGTAACTAACCATCATAATTAGTTCTGCTGTAGAGTTTGCGATGGCTTCAGGTAAACCAATGAAAGACGAATTACCCAGGCTGAAATCTGGAAATACTGCTTGAATTTTACACACATTTCCTCTTGACTTTTAAAATCAACATATCTTGACAGGAAGAAGACGGAATATCACAGGGCACCGTGAAATTCGAGAACTTCTGCTGTCTAGTGTAAAATGTGGTGTGAGATGGTTGGCATTTGATAGGTAGGAAAGAGGCGGAATTCACAGAAAAAAAAAAAAAGGAGAAAGCTATATCATAAGTAGGAAATGTTTTCAGTTGATAGATTTGGGATACTTAATAATAGTATATGACATAGAATTTTGGTATGGACGAAATTAGATTTGGAGACTTCAGTTCTTGTTTGTTCAATCTCCATTTTTTGACGATCTGGAGATCTTTTAGTATATATAGAAGAGGTATAACAAATGCACTTTGACCCTTGTTTAAAATGCGTTGTGGCACATAATTATAAAGCTGTTTCACAGTTCCGATTTATTCTTATCATGATACTAAGGCCTTAAAAGTTTAACGTCGTATTTCTCAATTGTGCAAAAAGTGGAGCTGGAACAAACAAGCGGTGTGTAGGTAGACCGAGTAGTATAGCAATAACTGAGGAACTTTGAACTAGTCTGGTAGAAGGAGACACAGATTTTGTGGCTGAAGAAGTGTTTATATAAGCGTGTACGTTGACCACTGTGTTTGCAAAATGAAGAATTGTATATATTTATCATACCATAATGCAGCTAGTCTAGAGGATAAACATGTAAGCCCCTAAAACTGTGAATACGAGATAATAAATCATGAAATGTTAGGTACTCCCTCAATTTTTTGAAGATAAGTTGAGTGGACACCGATTTTGGACAAAATGTGGTCTTAACTATTGTTTATTTACTACATTTTGAAGTGCAGAAAAGAGAGCTATTTTCATCGAATGGAATGGAAAAAAAAGTTACTGGAAATTTCATCGTGACTACGTGCCCACCGTTCTATAAACGTCACTTTAGCTAGTATATGGAATATATTTCTTCTGCGAGTGTTACCAAATATTTATGTGTTTGACGGAGAGAGTAAATACCTTAATGGATAACTGGACGTTTTTATGTAGAATATAGATTCTAATTATGGATTTAGGTGGACATACATGTGGGGATAGATATTGTAAGGTGTGCGTGCAATTATGGGGGGGGGGGGGGTTCATATTTCTTCCAATGAAAAGGCAATTTGAATAAAAACCTATGGTTTTAGTTATTGTTATTCTGCCTGTCTGTCTGCCTAACTATCGCCCGTCCGTCCATCCGTCTTTGCCCCTCCCCTGTCGGTCTTCCTGCCTTTGCATTTAGTCCGTTTATGTCTGTCTGTCCGTCTGACTTTCTGTGTTGAGGGTCACATGGGTGCAAAGTATAAAATAATTCTGCCACAATACTGTTGGACTTCATAATCTATGTATTGGTAATCCAACCATAAATCCTCACAGAACGAGTGCAAATCGAGCCGTATTGACGTCAAGCGAGAAAAACGAAGAGTGGTTATAGACGGTTAAGAAAAAGAAAATCAGCTCTGAGCACTTAGTACTGCAGGGTGTAAGTACTGTGACAAGGAACAATACCGAAAACAAATATTTTCTCTCGTTGGTTTTGCTCGTTTGTTCTTATATAGAACTGTCACACCGTATATCATTTCCCTCGCTAGCGAGTAATTTTAACGATCCCGGGCGGCGTGCAAACCCATAAACGTGTCTTTCGGTGCGCACCTGACGGCACCACGCCGTCGCCGTGCGGAATTCCTTCGTACGAGACTTTATGGCGCGCATTCGCTCACATCTCGCCAACTTTGAATCTGATCTGGCGGTTGGTGAGCGGTGATGGAGCGACATACAGACAGCCGTACATAAAGACAGACAAACTTATTTCGTTAGAATGAACTGGTTTTGGTTTATCTGATCAGATTTCAGTATGTGACCCAAAATAACGGCGATCTCTCTTACACCGGAAACACGCTCTGATTCGTCTCTCATTTCATGTAGACGCCAATGGAGATAAGAAAGAAAAATTATCTGTAGATAATATCTTGTACATCTGGCAGTAAAAGATAAGGCTGGTTTATGGTCAAAGTCATAAGATATAAACCATAAAGAAATTATAATTTACTTTGAAGCATACATGAGGGAAGACAGAAGAGCGATATATGAGCCCGTTTATGAGCTTTACAAGGCAGGGAAAATAGGATGTGATGTATAGATGATAGTTTGTGCTGTTGGTCGTATGTCGAATGATGGGCAGGATAGGAGTTCGTCAGTGAGATTCGGACTTGAGTACTTTTTTATGACCAAGGTTGGGTTTCTCTGTTAATTGTTATTGAGCCATTTTCTCAATGGGTGTATCCATTATTTATTACTTTCATTGCTGTCTTCACTACTTTGGGCCATTGGCGATAATGTGTAATATATTGCTTTAAACCATCCTTCGCCGCTTCCTTAACTATGCCATCGGCATCGCCTCATAAGCCCACGGAACAGGGCTCTCAGTACGTGACGTGAAATCTTTAATTCTATAGTGCGAAAACCCCTTATAGCTCATACTATTGCTACTATGCAAGATCATTTCTTAACAAACATTAGGCTTAACTCTCTGAAATGTCACTAAATCAAGTATAATCTGCCACTAACCTTTAGATAAAATCTTTTGAACCAGCGTTTTAAAAGTTAATAATTATTATACTAAAATGAATAAATCAAAGACATTTTTTATAAAAATTCTATTTTTTCTTTCTTTCTTCACAGGCAGAAGTATCAGCAAGGACAGACAGACACATAATTTCGACTGATCCTGGGCTATTCATCCTCACGTTTTTAGCCACTGAAGCCAGTCTTCATTATTACCCTGTCAAGCATTTCCAAAACGTGGGTTATATAAAGGCCATCAACTGACTCGTGCATTCACTACAACGTCGGTAAAAAGGCCAAGATTTTAGCAATGACGTAGTCGAAACCATTGTAGTGTTTTTGAGTTTTCTGTGAGTACACTGGAAAACGTTATTTCGACGAATATTGAACTTCAGCTGATTGATACTGTAAAATTAATACCACCCAGTACCAAAAACGGCGATATTAAATTTGCTGCAACCTTCACATAGTAGTTTTACTCAGTGCTGTGCCTTTAGACATCTGGGACTACGCTAGGACGTCTTTTCAAGAACCTAGACCATTATCTGATTGGTACGTTTACACATTAGTACCATACAAGACGTAAAACATAGCGTTTTACTTGCTACGTAATGTTTACATTGCTGTAGGAGTCTGAAGACCACAGCCGTAAAGTGCATTGTGTTTTTAGTTGTCTGTGAGTACGCTAGCACGTCTTTTCGACAACTTTTGAACGTCATCTGATTGGTACTTTACTAACAGTGCCATCTGGGACGCGAGACACCGGAACGTTTGCTACTCAGTGTTTATACAACTCACTGTGTGATTCTACTGACCGCAATACCAAACTTTGTGTGATTTGTGTGAGATTCAGTGGAACTAGCGGGTTGTTTTTTTTTACACTATAATTTGATCTACTTAATGTTTAAACAACCCGCTCTGTGATTCTACTGACCACAGTACCAAAATTTCATGTGATTTGAACTTTTTTTCTGTGGCGTGAATTATCCCAGATTCAGTGGAACTAAAGCGTTTTTTATACTATAATTTGATCACGTAACAGTGTCATCGTTGAGGAGCCATAGACTTGGCAATCTCAAAGATTACCTAACACAGTGTGACAAGACTATTGATTTCCAAGGCCTCTGTGAGCGATTATTAGATTTTGCTTTTTGGGGCTTGTTTCTTCTGGATTCCGACAAGGGAAAAAGCGAAGACCTCATTGAGAGGAATTTCTTCACTGGGTGAGTAAACTTTTTTTTTCCCTTTCCTTCTTTGTGGGGAGACAAGACAAGACACATACACACACACACACACACACACACACAGACGGAGAGAGAGAGGGGGGGGTAGTTAATAAACTTTTTACAAAATTCCATTCCTATAAAACATGAATGATGAGAGACACACACAGTCAGAGAGAGAGAGAGAGAGAGAGAGGGAGAGGGAGAGAGAGAGAGACAGAGGAGAGGGAGAGAAAAGAGATAAAAGGTAGAGGGTAGTTTAGAAGGAAAAAAAGAGAGAATTAAACGCGCAAAGAATCTTAATAATCATTGGAGAACGCGGTTGAAGAGAAGGCGTGAGGGGGAGATAATGGTATAGGATATTATATACGAATAAGGGCGCAAACAGGAAAGTAAGACGGCGATGGAGTGAGTGACGCCGTACTTTGAGTGAATATTTAATAAGTTGGATCTTTCTTTTCCTGTCTTTCTTTTTTTTTCCCCGTGACTTAATCTGATTCCAAACACTAACATACAGTTTACTTAAATATCACCGACGCCCAGACTGACTATCTTACTGAGGTTTTGCCGAGAGCCAATATTGACGTCCAGATACGAGTCCCAAACAGTGAGCGATTGATTGACGTGAGGAGAGTAAACTTATTTCATCACTGGCTGGCTGTTCATTTGGTTGGTGTAGCTGTCTATCAATCTGTTTGTCCAGCTGTCAACTGGGGTGGAGGAGGGGGTAAGCGGGTGTTGGAGCGGGTATTACTGGCATCCTGATTGAATAAAGGCCGGGAGGGTAATGTCCCTTATTGTGTGTTCAATGAGTATGACTGTGTGTGTGAGGCGTGTGAGAGAGGGAGATGAGAAAAAAAACCATGAGGATAGGTGGAGGGCAGAAATACAGGAGAGAAGGCAAGATGGTAGGAGAGAGAAGGAAAGCAAAGTATGAAAATACTGGAGGACAATGGCTTCCTTTCTGTAGGAGTGAGCATAACTGTGAGTGAGAGAAGTAGGAGAGAAGGCGAATAAAACGGAATGAATGTGACAAGGTGGTTGTTACTTGTACGTACGCACTACAAGCGTTTTGCGGAGTGGGCTCTACTTATACGTAACTATCCATAACCCCATCCTTATCCTTAACCCTAAATCTTATCGAATCCCTTACCCTTTCAACCAAAACAAAAAAAAAGAGGAAAATAAAAAGAAAATCTGAAAAAATAATTAATTAAGGCTGTTGTCAGGAGTATTTCGGGCGAGCTCTCTAGCTCTGGAGTCACAAAATACGTACTCCTAGCGGAAAAAAAAAACCCGGGGGTAAGTACGTACTTGTAACAACATTCAAGTGAGGATGAAAGCAGAAATAAACATGAAAGGGCAAACAGGACAGAAAGAAAGAAAAAATAAGTAAAATACGAAAATACGACGAGAAGACATGAATAGCTTCAGAAAGGAAGGCAATGAGATGAAATAAACGATACAGAATGTGTGGGAAATGAGCAAATAAGAGATGGGTTGATTTTATTTTTTTTGAAAGTATAATTATGATTATAAACGACGGAAGCGGGAGAGAGAGAGAGAGAGAGAGGTAATTGGTAAAAGTCAGAAGTAAAAATGCCTCAGGAATTTGCTCCTGAGTGCACGTCGTATTGTTCTCATAATACCATGTTTATTATCTGTTGGGATAATCTTTTTCAAGAAGGCTGCAATTCCAAGTGGTAAGCACTGGTGCATGTTCAAGAAATTCAGAGCAGTAAATATCATGGCAGATATAAGGTGTTGTTGTTTTTTGTGTGTTTTTTCCCCATGCATTTTGTTATTATCATTCTCTTAAGAGTGGCACTTAGCTAGAAAGCACAACACACATTATGAAAGGCTTATGTGATATTATGAGACTCTGCAGGCTCCTCGTTTTATGCAGTGCACTTAGCGGGCCGAGCTGTTTTGCTCTAGGGCACGTATGTTAAGGCCTTTTGTGACTCCAGAGCTAGAAATCTCCCCCCGAAATAACCTTAACAACAGTCTTAATTAATTATATAATTCTTTTAGATTTTCTTTTTTTTTTTTTTCTCCTGTTTTTTGGTGGAAAGGGGGCAGGGTTAGGGATTCGATAAGATTTAGGACTGAGGGTAAGGACGGGGCTAGGGATAGGTACGTAAACGTACGTGCCCCTAACGCAAACTGTTTCGGGTAGGTACGTACGAGTAGCAAGAGCCTTCGGAACCAGAAAACGTCTTCACCAATAGCGACCAAACTCAGAAATAACGACAACTTGGAATAGTCCAAAGCGGTGTCAAGTCACCGTTGCCGCCCCTGTCAGTAAATCCCATCATGCCATGGACTAATCAAACCTCTCACAGTCGATATTACTCGATCAAATTAATGAGTGTTTATTGTATGTGTATGGTTATTTTTCTACCACATAATTATAGAAATGATCACTCGTTCAAATACTCACAAGTAAGGGGATGGAGGGCAGAAATGTAGGCGAGGAGGATAAGAGTGAGAGGTAAAAGGGAGAATATCATGCTTAGTAACTTGAAAAATCAGTTACAGTAACAACAACAAAAATAACAATAACAGCAACAGGAAAGGTACCAACAACAAACTGGATCAATTGCTACGCGATGACTATATTTGGATTCGGATCCAGTCCAGAAAGTATTCAGTATTCGCCCGTCAGAGGGAAACAAAACACCAATCAAAGAGGTAAATAATATCCCAGGGTCATCCAGGGGCAGATAACTTATACTCATTAAGTACCTGAATTACTTCCCTTCACGGTGGGCAACTCCGGGAAAATGTTCCTGTTACTCTTTAATGATGAAAGATTGATAGGGTTGGTAGTGATAATGGATGGCCGGAATAGACAGAGGGAAGTAGATAAAGGAAAGCGAAGTGGAAGAGAGAAAAGGAGAGGGTGGTTGAGAGGGGAAAGGAGAGAGAGAGTGAGAAGGAGATAAATGGTGGAGTGGAAAGAGGAAGAAAATGAGAGATAGAGCAGGGGAGGGAGGGAAGGGAGGATGAGATGAGAGAGAGAAAGTGGAGGAGGGCAGAAATAATGAGAAAGAGCGGGGCGGGGCGGGGGGGGGGGGGGAGAAGGATGAGAATGAGAGGGGAGGAGGGGAGGGAGTGGAGAGAATGAGAGAGGGGTTATGGAGGGAGAGAATGAGAGAGGGGTTATGGAGGGAGAGAATGAGAGAGGGGTTATGGAGGGAGAGAATGAGAGAGGGGTTATGGAGGGAGAGAATGAGAGAGGGGTTATGGAGGGAGAGAATGAGAGAGGGGTTATGGAGGGAGAGAATGAGAGAGGGGTTATGGAGGGAGAGAATGAGAGAGGGGTTATGGAGGGAGAGAATGAGAGAGGGGTTATGGAGGGAGAGAATGAGAGAGGGGTTATGGAGGGAGAGAATGAGAGAGGGGTTATGGAGGGAGAGAATGAGAGAGGGGTTATGGAGGGAGAGAATGAGAGAGGGGTTATGGAGGGAGAGAATGAGAGAGGGGTTATGGAGGGAGAGAATGAGAGAGGGGTTATGGAGGGAGAGAATGAGAGAGGGGTTATGGAGGGAGAGAATGAGAGAGGGGTTATGGAGGGAGAGAATGAGAGAGGGGTTATGGAGGGAGAGAATGAGAGAGGGGTTATGGAGGGAGAGAATGAGAGAGGGGTTATGGAGGGAGAGAATGAGAGAGGGGTTATGGAGGGAGAGAATGAGAGAGGGGTTATGGAGGGAGAGAATGAGAGAGGGGTTATGGAGGGAGAGAATGAGAGAGGGGTTATGGAGGGAGAGAATGAGAGAGGGGTTATGGAGGGAGAGAATGAGAGAGGGGTTATGGAGGGAGAGAATGAGAGAGGGGTTATGGAGGGAGAGAATGAGAGAGGGGTTATGGAGGGAGAGAATGAGAGAGGGGTTATGGAGGGAGAGAATGAGAGAGGGGTTATGGAGGGAGAGAATGAGAGAGGGGTTATGGAGGGAGAGAATGAGAGAGGGGTTATGGAGGGAGAGAATGAGAGAGGGGTTATGGAGGGAGAGAATGAGAGAGGGGTTATGGAGGGAGAGAATGAGAGAGGGGTTATGGAGGGAGAGAATGAGAAAGAGGGTGGGAGTGAGAGAGGTCACTGAGTCCAAAGGAAAGAGGGCTGAAATTATGAGAGATACACAAACAGGAGTAGTGATAGAATTGGATAGCGAATGGAGGAGCCGTGAAAAACAGGAATACGAGTAATGAAATGAATGAGGGACGGAAAATTGGGGGGAAATGGAAAAAGGAAAAAAAAAAAAAAAAAATTCTGGCCGTGCGAAATCGGTTTTTTTTTTTCTTTTGTTGTTCCGCCATCAACCCAACCAGAAGGATCGAAGACCACAAATTCTGCATTTTCCAGGTCAAATCGTTTAGACTCGCATCAAACTCGGCATAGTTCGCTGCGCTGCGTCTGTTCGTTTCTTGTCTTCATTTTGTCAATCAGGATTCGGAGAACTCATTTTCCGATGCTCGTTTTTTTTCTGATTCTGTCATCATCAGCCGATAATTTTCTGGAATTTTTGGTTATTTTGCTGGTTATTTGTGGCAGAAAAAGCTGTTTCGTGGTGAGAAAAAATGGCAAACCCTGAACAATATTTGCCCTCGCCCTGATTTTCTGCGTTGTAACTTATGCAGGAAGTTATGCTCGAATATTATAGATCAGTAATTACTTTCTGTGCTTGTGCATAACTCGTGACTAGAAACACTTACCAAGGGTTTTCTTCACAAACCAAATATATTTTCTTTTCCATACTGAATTAAAATTTTGGCAGTACGTGAAGTCGTTATGTAAGTTTAAACTTGTTGATGTTGGAGATGTTTCAGATAAAAACAAAAAGCTTTTCATTCATGACTGTATTTGAAAAGCGTACGTGGGCATCCTTCTTCCCCCGAAAGCTCTTCACACGTTAAGGATAATATTTTAATGGAACCAAGGGTAAACTTTTACATAGACCCCATTGATGCATTTCACAGATACCATACGTCATAATTATACATATTATGTGATACTTGATACTTCCACCTATCGCCGAGTACCCTCTTGGGCTCACTTATCAGATTTAACGAGATTTTCATTGCCAGACAGCAAAGAAAAAAACCGTAGCGCTTTGCCTTAACAAATACTTCGACTACTGCCGACACTTAAGAATGTTATTACAGGTACGTAGGTTCATCAAATTTGTTTGTTTTTTTGCACAAGGGGTTTGAAGCTTTTCGTGACTCCAGAGCTAGAGAGCTTCCCCCGAATACTCCTAACAACAACAACAACCTTCATTAATTATTCTTTCAGAATTTCTTTTTGGTTTCCTCATGTTTTTTGGTTGAAAGGATAGAGGATAGGGTGAGGGATTCGATAAGATTTAGGTCTGAGGATAAGGACGGGGTTAGGGATAGGTACATACACGTATATGCCCACAGTGCAAAACGCTTGGGGTACGTACGTACTTCTAACAAAGGCTAACTTTCAATCACAACAATAAAACAGATTAAATGTGAATAGCCATGGCTATTATACCTCACAGGTCTTCTGAACTTACATTTCCCAAGGTCAAAAGGTACCTAGTAGACTTACTGGCAATCTTGACGACATTTATTGTAGCGAAGATCTCACCCCACAAGCAGTGCTGTACGTTTACTCCCGGTTTGCTCTGTATTTCACCTTTCACCCGCCTGACATTGATTGACAGCTCAGAACTGAGCTTCACGTGTTCAGAATTTACCGTTAAACTTGTGCCTTGATCTGTTCTGAGATTATTTTGTTCTCATTCTTCCCCTTTTTATCTTTTTGAATTCTTCCCTCAACTTCCCCTCGTCCATTATGAGGTGACGGAAGAAACGAGTGTTCTGTTTTGCATGAGTAAGCAAAGGCAATTTGATTAATAAATGGCAATGGATGAAGATAATAAATGTTTATCTTTAGAAAAGAAAGAAAAAAAAGAAACTGAAATCTAAAACCATTTTCTCCTACTCAACAGTTCATTCGACATATTTTTGTTCGTGTGTATGTTAGTGTGTGTGTATGTGTGTGTGCGGGTTTCTCCTTTTTATAATCTAGGACTCACAAGTAGAGGTTGACTGTTGCAGGAGATGAATCTGATCCCCTCACCTCCTTCCATCCGTGCCGTACCTTCCGTTCTACTCCCTTCCCCCCTCTTTCCATTCCCCCGCTCCTCTTCTCCCCCCCCCCACCCCCCCACAACGACCTCCCCTTATTTTTCTCTTTCCTTCTTCCCCTTCCCCTCCTCTCCTCCCCTTCTCTCGTCCTTCCCTCCCTCTCTCTTCCCCTCCCCCTCTCCTCTACTCCCCATTCCCTTCCCTGGAACGAGAGAGAAACTGTCCTGGATTCCGAAGCTTTAATAGACGTGACGCATCCAGACCCTCGCTATTTCCTCGAGAGTTCACAGTGTTCACTGCAAAGTGCTGTATTTACATGGTCTTTTGCTCCCAGTGACGCCCCCTTTATCAGTCTCCTTTGTATCTGCAAGACCTGCTCTTAACGAGTGGGGCAGTAATGTTAAAGTTAATTCCAAAGACTAAATTTTTGCAAAATAAACGGAAACTTGCCATTTAGTGGGCGTGGCACCACTCAGTTTTCATTTATGCCCAAGATACAGTCATGTCTAAAGCTTTATCCGTTCTTGCATAAAACGAGTGCAGTGAGGATATTATTAACTCGTGTCATATCATTCGTCAAATTTCAAGTGATACTCGTTATTGCTTCATAACAAAAGCATCTCGTTGATATAAATGCACAAGGAAAGCTGCAGGCATATTCTGCCTGTTTCACTGGTTGCTCATGACATGTTTTTATACCCGGTATGCTTTGGTTTTTTTTTTTTTTTTTGCTGGATCAAAGAGTGAACAGAGACAATAATTATGGTGAGACTGTGTAGGAAGAGGAGAGTAAGAGGCAGTGTTGCTTAGTCCTGCTTAGTGCTTCGAGTGCTCAAACCACATGCGAGAGGTCCCTCGTTCGAAACCCTCTCGAGATGGGTTTGCAGACTAATTCCTCTATGTTTTAGGGCAGTCACCCAGGGCCAACCTGACATAGATCTAGAGTCATTTTGTTGTAAATCACAACACTTACTGCTTTTATATTGTTGAGTATAGACTAGACCTGGATGATTATGTGTCATCAAATATTTAAGTTGTACAATTATTGGTAATCGGATCTGTGCTCTGAAAGATAATTACTTTTACATTTGGTTTAGTTCGATCATGAAATGCTTTGCTGGCGCAAAGTGTACGAATATCGGGAAAGGTTTGGGGGCCATCATACTGAGCCCGGAACGTGACCGCCAGTTGCAAAATGTACACCCAAGAAATAATGGCAGAAGCTGACAGTGTCTGACCAGGCTTAGTACGATATGGTCTTCCCATAATTATTTACTGAGAAAATATAGGATACTAAAACGGATGACGTATCGGGCATTGCTCGGAATAAACAATCATGTGCTCTTTCTCTCTCTCTCTCTCTAGCTCTCTCTCTCTCTGTCTTCTCTCTCTCTCTCTCTCTCTCTCTCTCTCTCTCTCTCTCTCTCTCTCTCTCTCTCTCTCTCTCTTACAATAAAAGTAGTAATCTGTAGCCCTGCTTCAGAACTCATCCGCGCCAGGACACTGCGCACCAAGCTTGATATGGTTACTTTTTATGACCTGCACAGTACTATAACAGAATGGAGCCAAGATGGAGGATGTAAATGACAGCACGATGAAACAATGCATTTTCTATAAATTCAAGAACCAAACTAATCAAAATAATAAAAACTTCCGTGCTCCCTCCGCGGTTTTTGAAATGAACATGTAAAATTGGGTCAGTATATGTGGTCTTATAAAAAAGCCTTTTGCGTTCAAAGGTGGAGATTTTGTGAAATATGTAATTATGTAAAACTAAACAAACATGCAAAAATACAGATGTTACATAGCAATAAACATTGTTATTTTTTAAAAATACATGCTTGAAGTAAACAACTTTTATTTATAGCCATCATCTTCCTATCTCAATTGCCACCTTCCTGCCAAATCTAAGGCCTGAAGAGTGTATAGTTTGGTCACAGTGACTCATGCCAAAGGTTGCAAGTTACTGAAATATATAGTAGATTATTAGGGTGTGTACTTCCTGTCTGTTAGCAGCTGATTACGCCGTTCCGGGCTGGGTATGATACCCCCCTTGGACAGTTTCAATTTACTACGTTAAAACAATGTGTTTATGAGTATACTTCTATCGGTGTGGCGAGAGTGTTGTGAGACCTGAGATCGTCCAAGTCTCAAACAATTAGATTGACGTAAGAGTCGAAATTCTAAAAATAGACGTTATCACTATGTAATAATCTTTTTTATTAGTTTATGTTAAATTTGATAGCACTAATAAACTGGAGGTAAGTTTTCTTGGTAAGGGCTACCTGTTGTTTTGAAGCGAAAATCTGAAACCTAAACTTCATCATAATTCGCACGAGAAAATGGTTCTGTGTTAATTTTAATTTTAGTAGATGTAAGGTGGCTTAGCCAACAAAAATTTACAGGAGTCACGTGGGAGTCTAAATACGTTCGTGACAAATAGGAATGTTCTAAAGATGGAAAATGCACAAAGCATTTTGATAGAATTAACACTAAAGCACATTAGTTCATCGTTAATACCCCCCCTTTTTATTTTTGTCAGAAGGTGGTTATTCTAATGTATACATAAGATCAAAGTCATGATCATGTCTTCGTTAAACCTGAGGCATTGCGCGTGCATCTTGTATAAACAGTTCAAACTGTTATATTCTCATGCCAGTTTTGCACCCATTTTGCTGGAGCACTCGCACACGGGCTCGTGCAGTGATTCAAGTGCTCATCTCCTGTGGAACATCCTCGTTAAGTAGATCCAGCTTGTATCTGTCAGCGTTCACAATTACAAACCAAATTTCAATTTGTTTGACCGAATTTGCTGCACCTGTGTTTAGACACCGCCTGCCTAGGCAGATCAGAGTAAAATGTAGGAGTGAAATGAAGATTGTAAAAGAATGGAACAATTTTTTGAAAATTGCGTCTTTGAGAGACAGAAAATTTGGTATACTATGTTGGAAACTGTAACGTGGAAAACAAAAGTAGGATTTCAATACTTCCATGGACTAGGATAGATATCACAAGTGAAAGAGCATGAATTTGAGTTTAAGTGGGCTTTCGTACTGTAGCGTCCCACTAGTTGAACGATCGATATTTTTCTTCCCCCTGCATGACGCGTCTCACTCGGCGACCTTCCTCCCCCCCTCTCGCCAGCAAGGCCGGTATTTCCCTTTGATGTCGCTGTGTGGCTTGTTTGTCTCACTGTAGAAAATCTCGAGCGTCTGGAAGATACTGCAGTGTCCGAGATTACGCTAGGTCGACCTTGAGTGATGTAATGCTGTGACGTGTCTGTGTACGATTGGGTGGCCTGTATGTGTCCCGAACGATCTAGGTCTGTCTCGTGCTTATGGGGCGGTAAAGCCGCTTCCTGAACGTTCCTGGACAGAATATATATAAGGAGGGCCAGGCGAGTAGGATAGGGTGTGCAAATCGTGGGTGAAAATCGTAAGGTGCAAATCGTAGGTGTGTAATCCAGTTGTAGTAGAAGTGTAAGTGCCTTCCCTGCTAGGTGTAAGTAACTTGTGGATATCAGCTCGTGTTTACAGTTATTAAAGTTAGTATTAATTGTTCATCGGATCCTGTTATTTATTTCTACAACAGTTCGAGACAGTTTCGTTTTTTAAGGGGTAGACGATCAGTTCATCTGACTCTCCCCATCATAACGTGCTGAAATTTGCATCAACTGTTACACGTACTAAGCCCAGAACGGCACTGTCAGCTGCCGGGAGACAAAAAGTGCACACCATAATTTTCTATATTTTCTGAGTAAATCCGGGAAGACCCTGTCATACCAAGCCCGCTCAGACACAGTCAGCTTCTGCCACTATTTCTGAGGCGTACATTTTGCTGGCAGCAAGTGGCTGTGACCCTCCGGGCTTAGTATGACCACCACCAGCCATTTTCTCCTCTCCTCTTCCTCCTCTCTCTCTCCTCCCCCCCCCCTTCCTCTCCCCCCCCCCCCACCCCCCGTGTTGGAAATGTGGAAAATAAATGTGGGATATTTCAGTACCAGACACATGATGTAAATATCACAAGGGAAAAAGCATGAATCTGAGTTTGAGTTTTACGGCTTGATATTATCAGTTTTGCGCTGTGCACGGTTCAGTGATGAAAAATCCTATTGTGAAAACACGGAAGATGCGAAGCAGCCTACAATGAGAGGCTGTTTATGAAAATGAAAAGTGTATGAATTCAGAACTGGTTTGTTTCAATTGACGTCACAAACCATGTGCCCCTGCAAAATTCAGAATTTTATTTCGTCTTTCGCCGGAAGAGTCAAGGTCATAATATTGTATTCCGTTCTCCTAAGAATTTCCGTTCTACTTTTTGGATTAAATGTTGTTACAAGTACGTACGGCCCCCAAGTTTGTTTTTTGCGCTGGCATTACGTATATTAAAGCCTTTTGTGACTCCAGAGCTAGTGAGCTCCTCCCGAAATCCTCCTAACAACATCCTTAATTAATTATTCTTTTAGATTTTCTTTTTGTTTTCCTGCAGTTTTTTTTTGGGTTGAAAGGGTAGAGGGCAGGGTTAGGGATTCAATAAGATTTAGGGTTGAGGATAAGGACGGGGTTAGGGATAGGTACATGTACGTACGCGTCCCTGGTGCAAAACGCTTGGGGTGCATACGTACTTTTAACAACAGCCTTTTGAATTACAGCTAATATATATATATATCATCTTTGCGATTGCGCATGCTCTAACGCCGTGTCAAGAACAATGCGCATGCTCGGATTCCGTGCACTTTGGGATGGGAATGCCGAGCGGGGAACAACCTAATTTTGGGTAACCAATAGGATAGAGGAGTGAGAGACAGATATAAATTATTAAAAAGCAAACGAAAAAAAAATCACAGGAATAGGAAATTAAGCCTTGATAAGGGATATTATGCATAGCAATAAAGAAAATAAATATTTGTCACAACTCTGAAGAGATTTTACAATAAACAGCCAATTCTGTTGACAGCTTGTGATCTATTTCTAGTCTCTGTGCGTACTTTTCAGTGAATTGATAGGGTTATTTGGCCAAATTAGTGGGTGTAGGATTACTCGGCAAATTCTAGTCTGGCCAACCTCCGGGCGTGGGCGGATACTGCAGTATCGATTGAAAACAAAAATAATCGACATGAAATATGAAGATGTTCACAAGTCATGAACAGCAGTAATCATTTTCTTGTTTTGTAATGGCCAGTGTAATACCCAAGACACAGAATCTCCGAGACGAACCATTTCTTTTTTCACTGTATGTCCACAAATTGCGCTTATAAATACGGTGAGTACTAGTCGTTTTCGTTCCCTTAGGAAGGGGCGTGGTGCGAATGATTGTTGCATTGTTGACATCGATGAAACGCTCAAGTCGACGGGCGCAATATGACGAATTGAAACGTCTCGGTATCCCGTGTCTCGGGTAATACGATATTTTTTGGCAGTTTTAACCCGCGATGTTCATAGAAATTTTAAAAGTGAATGAATCGGAATTTCTTAGCATTTTAAACAAGATTGAAGGGAAAAAAATACCTCAACGGTATTTGCATGTATGAAAGCTGCGACAAGACCGGGATAGAACGGCATTCTAAAGGAAATTCAGTCCAAATTATGTGAGCAGCAGTTTGGCGAAGGAAGACGTCCGGCCTCACATTTTGATTTCATTACAATATTATTTATCCACAAATTGATTCGTAAAAACCAAGCTCATACTTTTTATCTTCGAATGTTTTATGGCTGTACGATCAGCCATGTTTTCAAAAAAGTGAGAGCATGGTCATTTTGTTCGATTTGCTTTCGTGACAGGAATCAGAATCCTAACACACCTTGCATCCCCATAAGGGCTCCTCTACCCGCTCCAAAATCCACTCGAGAGTTTTCCCACTTATGGTCCCAGTGGCCAGCTGGTTCCATTATTTTGTCGGGTTCGTTCAGTCTTGCCGCACATAGCATGGTCATCAATTAACCAAACTGTAAAGATATGAAGAACAACAATCCTGTAACCCACAAAATATGTTGATGTGGGTTACAGGAGTGTTGAATCCCACCGACGACATCCAAACAAATAAACAAACATACCCCAGTACTCCAGTGGCGGACCTTCAGTTTTGGGGACCCTGAAGCTTGAACTGTTATGAGGCCCCTTCTTAACCAGGCATGTTCTTTATTCCTCTGGTGTTGTTAAGGTCATCATCATACCTGATGGACGAACTATTATTATTATTATTATAAAGATATGAAGAATACGTTGTAATAACTATTTAATGAGATCTGCGTTGTAGACGTCAGATTTTTCAACCAGAGCCCACTGGATGGTCTCTAGACTTAATGTACAAGAACCAACACTGTCATGACCTGATATTGCATGTTCTGGTTACAAAAACGGTTAATCCGGGTACTTTTGTTCGCATGACAGAATGAATTATGTTGGGGGACACGTTAGGTCTAAAGGCAAAGTGCTCGCCTCTCATGCCAAAGGTACTGGGTTCGATCCCCGGTCAGTGCAAACATGTTGGATTTTTTTTTGGGGGGGGGGGGGGGGGGATTCCTTTCCATGATCCTATGGTAGGTAGATCTAGCACGTAGTCTTCCCGGATAAGGACAAAAACCTCGGAAGACCCGTGCACACGTTAAAGATACCTTGACAGTTGGAAGTCGAGAAGAGCCGGCCGAACAACACCGCTGCCCGGGCAAAATTCTAAAAAAAAACTAATCCTTAGCACAAAAAAAAAACCACACAGGAACAAGAAAAATAAAAAAAAAGAAAAGTGAGGTGTAAATGCCAAGGACTGCGAGACCTCCTAAATTAAAGACCTTAAACACACGAGTTATATTAGCATGTATTGGTGAGTCAGAAGTGCCGCCAGCTCACCTCCTGCTAAGCAAGAAGAATATCTTTCCGCTAGTATGTCATTAATCAAGAGGTGTATAGTGTGCACAAAAAGGTGAAGACTGCTGAATGTATGGTGCAACAAAAACTCATTAAATGCTGAAACAGCACTGTCTCTCACAACATTTCACGCATCCATTATCTTACCTAATCACCTCGACTTGACACCTCGCAAAATGGAAAATTCCGAAAGGTTTAGCTGTTGCTGATAATTTTTCGGCAAAAAAAATAAAAATAAAAATCAACAACAAAAAACACGAAATATGGCTCATTTTCATGTCTTTCATGTTCAAGATGATTTTTATATGTTTTCATTTTCTTTATCAAATTTTTCATAGACAGAAAAACATATACATTTTGGCTTTATGTTACATTTTACGTGTTTGTTCTGAAATATAGAATTTAATTCGCTGATTCGTTAAACAGTGGGAGAATGTGTTTCATACAATTTACGTGAAATTATATTAGTCTTGAGTGTTTTGTTTCTTCAGGTAACACCTCTCTTGTGTGTTAATGAAATGTGGCAACACATTTCTATTTTCTAGTTATGACAAACTGGGACATTCATCGGCACGGTGGCCTAGTAGTTAGAGCATTAATTTTGTCGGGATGGGAGAGGTCAGACATTCAAATCCCTTTTGGGGTGGTGATGAACCTAACTAATTTCTGTCGATGTTTTCAAAGCACTCTCACACTGGTGGCCTGACTATGTGTCCAAGCCTAGCCGCTAATATTATAGTGCTATTATATTGAAAAGAACAGTAAAATCACATGGTCGGTGTAGAACAACACTCCTGTAACCCACAAAATATGTTGATGTGGGTTACAGGAGTGTTGAATCCCACCGACGACATCCAAACAAATAAACAAACATACCCCAGTACTCCAGTGGCGGACCTTCAGTTTTGGGGACCCTGAAGCTTGAACTGTTATGAGGCCCCTTCTTAACCAGGCATGTTCTTTATTCCTCTGGTGTTGTTAAGGTCATCATCATACCTGATGGACGAACTATTATTATTATTATTATAAAGATATGAAGAATACGTTGTAATAACTATTTAATGAGATCTGCGTTGTAGACGTCAGATTTTTCAACCAGAGCCCACTGGATGGTCTCTAGACTTAATGTACAAGAACCAACACTGTCATGACCTGATATTGCATGTTCTGGTTACAAAAACGGTTAATCCGGGTACTTTTGTTCGCATGACAGAATGAATTATGTTGGGGGACACGTTAGGTCTAAAGGCAAAGTGCTCGCCTCTCATGCCAAAGGTACTGGGTTCGATCCCCGGTCAGTGCAAACATGTTGGATTTTTTTTTGGGGGGGGGGGGGGGATTCCTTTCCATGATCCTATGGTAGGTAGATCTAGCACGTAGTCTTCCCGGATAAGGACAAAAACCTCGGAAGACCCGTGCACACGTTAAAGATACCTTGACAGTTGGAAGTCGAGAAGAGCCGGCCGAACAACACCGCTGCCCGGGCAAAATTCTAAAAAAAAACTAATCCTTAGCACAAAAAAAAAACCACACAGGAACAAGAAAAATAAAAAAAAAGAAAAGTGAGGTGTAAATGCCAAGGACTGCGAGACCTCCTAAATTAAAGACCTTAAACACACGAGTTATATTAGCATGTATTGGTGAGTCAGAAGTGCCGCCAGCTCACCTCCTGCTAAGCAAGAAGAATATCTTTCCGCTAGTATGTCATTAATCAAGAGGTGTATAGTGTGCACAAAAAGGTGAAGACTGCTGAATGTATGGTGCAACAAAAACTCATTAAATGCTGAAACAGCACTGTCTCTCACAACATTTCACGCATCCATTATCTTACCTAATCACCTCGACTTGACACCTCGCAAAATGGAAAATTCCGAAAGGTTTAGCTGTTGCTGATAATTTTTCGGCAAAAAAAATAAAAATAAAAATCAACAACAAAAAACACGAAATATGGCTCATTTTCATGTCTTTCATGTTCAAGATGATTTTTATATGTTTTCATTTTCTTTATCAAATTTTTCATAGACAGAAAAACATATACATTTTGGCTTTATGTTACATTTTACGTGTTTGTTCTGAAATATAGAATTTAATTCGCTGATTCGTTAAACAGTGGGAGAATGTGTTTCATACAATTTACGTGAAATTATATTAGTCTTGAGTGTTTTGTTTCTTCAGGTAACACCTCTCTTGTGTGTTAATGAAATGTGGCAACACATTTCTATTTTCTAGTTATGACAAACTGGGACATTCATCGGCACGGTGGCCTAGTAGTTAGAGCATTAATTTTGTCGGGATGGGAGAGGTCAGACATTCAAATCCCTTTTGGGGTGGTGATGAACCTAACTAATTTCTGTCGATGTTTTCAAAGCACTCTCACACTGGTGGCCTGACTATGTGTCCAAGCCTAGCCGCTAATATTATAGTGCTATTATATTGAAAAGAACAGTAAAATCACATGGTCGGTGTAGAACAACACTCCTGTAACCCACAAAATATGTTGATGTGGGTTACAGGAGTGTTGAATCCCACCGACGACATCCAAACAAATAAACAAACATACCCCAGTACTCCAGTGGCGGACCTTCAGTTTTGGGGACCCTGAAGCTTGAACTGTTATGAGGCCCCTTCTTAACCAGTAACAGTGAGACAACATCCAAAACTTTACCGGGTTCAGGGGCCCTGAAGTTTAAGCTTCATGAGTTTCATAGCAGATCCGCCACGGACATAACCTACATGTATATAAGGAGGACAAGGTGGTCTAGAGGCAAGGTGCTCGCCTCTCATGCCAAGGGTACCGGGTTCAAAACCCGGCCGGTGCAGGCATGTTGGAAGTTTTGGGATTTTTCTCATATTTTCGTGTCCCTAATCCTATTGGGGGGGGGGGGGGGGGTAGGATCTGGTACCTAGTCTTCTCGGATAAGGGCGAAAAAATTCGTAGGGCCCATGTGCACGTTAAAGATAGCTTGGCAGATGGAAATCATAAAGAGCAGGTGGGCAAAATTAAATTTTAAAATTCATCTTGGCCACCCCTCCCCCTCTCCTGCCTTCCCCCCTCCCCATAAAAAAAAAACTAAAATAAAAACCGCCTGCACTGTGGCGACGACGTGCCTGCTCCAGTTATTACTTGGCTGCGATGACGCAAAGGCAAATTTCCCGAATGGGATTAAAGAAGTATACAAATACAAATACATGTAAAGCAAAAACCTTTTCGGTATTGATACAGTTGAAAAAATCGTAATCGAATTGGCCAACAGGCAAACACTGACGAGCCGTGCCACTCTTCATTTAGTGTGTCAGATGTTTTGGCGGTAAAGTGAAATATTTACGTTTTGGGGTTACCGTATCTCGGATCTCTGGCGAGTTGTATTTTTTCACAGGTTATGGTTGTATTGGTTTCTGGATTATATCGGGATATTGGAATTGGGTCGAAGAAATACGAGGTGGGTAATTAGGAGTACTGAAGTGTTGGAGTCGTTAGAGTATTTCAGTATCATTGCACGCAAACTTTCGGTTATCGTATCCGTAAAGGTAGAGTTGTTTTCATTTATTTATTTATTTTTTTTCGTCCTTTTTTCCTGTCCATCTTCTTGAGTTTTTATGTGTTTTTGGCTTTTCTTTCTTTCTTTTTTTTTCTTTCATTTTTTGTCTTTCTTTCTTTCTTCCTTTTTGTATTTTGTCTTTCTTTCTTTCTTTCTTTCTGACTTTTTGTCTTTCATTCTTTCTTTTTCCTTTTCTCCGTCCTTTCTTTTGGTTTCTTATGCCTTACTTTTTTTTTTTTATTCTGTCTGCTCGATTGTTGCGTTTCCTTCATTTCTTTTTCTCATTTAAAGTAAATTCAAATTTGGATTTCCCAGTTTTCAAAAAGAAACGTTTTATTATTATTAATATTATATTGTATGTTCTAAATCAGTTGCATTGTAATTGATGTGGGTGTTTTGTATGTCTAATGATAGATGGCAGCGTGTCCTTCCATTCACTATGTACCAGAATTCTGTGTTTGTTACAATCATCCGCCATTTCATTCTTTCCGAAAGCAGAATCCTTGTTATCAATTAAGTGGTCGTCTGATTGATAGACAGAAAATGTTTCTGGGGGAAAAAACATCATTCTATCGTTTTACTTCATTCATTTATTATTTTCTTCCATCCATTTATTCTTCCACTTAATCGGGGTATCCATCCATCCGTCCAGGTCGTAGACAGATTTTCATCTATCTGATTCACTCGCATGCATGCCCCCCCTCCCTTAGCTTCTCTCTCTCTCTCTCTCTCTCTCTCTCTCTCTCTCTCTCTCTCTCTCTCTCTCTCTCTCTCTGTCATCCCTTTGTCTTTAGTGACTGACTAAACAACCGAGAAACTCTACACACTCCCCCCCCCCCACTCTCCCCTCCCCCTCTCTCTTTTTCTCTGTTCCTCTGCCTCTGCGTGTCTCTCTCTCTCTCTCTGTCTCTCTCTCTCTCTCTCTCTCTCTCTCTCTCTCTCTCTCTCTCTCTCTCTCATCCCTTTGTCTTTGAAGACTGACTAAACGGCAGGGAAACTCTCTACTCACTCCCTCCCTTCCCCGACCCTCTCTGGCTCTAATCCCCTGTGTCTTTGATGACTGGCTGAACAACAGACGAACCCAAAAAAACTACCTCCTCACCCCATAAATCCCAACTGCTCATCCCACCACCGAACAAACTGCTCAAATACCAAAACATTTCAGACAAAAACCGGGCTAATTGCTCCCTCGAAACTTAAACAATACTCTGCCTGCTCAGCCGCCACAATACTTTCTCAACTATTTACGCGCGTGCCAAGGTAATGTAGAACCCACACAAATGGAACTGTTAGCAAAAACATCCATTTTTACCAGGAACCCACACATCTAAACCCGCATTTTCTGGGGGTTTTTTTAAAACCCTTTTCATTTCTCACTTTCTCATCAAATCTCCACACGTTGGGACCCCCTGCGTATCAGAATCCTTCCTCGTTCTTCACCTTGCAATTTTCGCCTAATTTTAAAGACACTTGACTAGAATGAGTTTTTCTTGCTCGAACGTCATGCATTTGCAGAAAGTTAGAAAGTGCTAAACAAACTCTCGGAAACGAAACAGCAAGAAGATAAATACCAAAAAAAACTTGAGTAATTTTCACTATGGAGGCCTCTTGGGTCTATCTCGGTAAAATACCGAAAAATACTTCCCCAAATACAAAACAAAAAACAAAATGTTCGATACGAGTACCACATTCTATAGTTCTTCTGTTGATTCAATTTACGCCTTGGCAGTTTCCGGTTGTTCGGTCTAGAACTCTAGAAGATAAACTCTGACGTACCACTTTTTTTTTCCTTTGTTTTGTTTTAAGTGCCTTTTTTGGTGGCTTTACGGGCTGCTGATTGGTGTGAGTAACGAAAGGCTGTTTGATGTGCAATTTATGAGGCATTTGAATGCCAAAGCGGTGGGATAGAAATCAAAACAATCGCATGTGGGTACAGCTGTGTTTACTGTCAGAGAATGAAGGGTAGACAGCTCAGGCAATGGTGGCTTGGTGGTCAGTTTTTGGGTGAATAGCTTGTAGAGGGAAATCGGATAGAGAGAATAAATTTCCAG
>OZ007581.1:28927169-28957169 GCA_963931925.1 Onchidella celtica | reverse complement strand
TTTCATTGACAGGAATGTTTGTGACAGTGTAATTTGTCCCCGTCGCTGGCAATTCTAGAATATTCCAGGGCATCTGTTTCCTGGGTTTATCTGCTGTTGAAAGATGTTACAGTCTGGGGATGTATCGAATAATTGTTGAGAGGGGGGGGAAAATGCAGCTTGTATCCAAATTCTGTAATCTCCAGATGAGTTATGTGTTTAAACTCTTCACAATGTTTTCTTCCAGTTTACAGGGAGATTGCCATAGGAAATGAGATAACAATTTCCTGCCATTTCTTTTGCTGTTTGTCCTCAACAACCTGGTGATATTAGATGGAATTTCCTGCTTTTTTGCCTGTGTCCGGTTCTGGTTATCGTTAATATAAGACGAATGACCGGTTGTTGTTGTTGTTATTGTTGCTATTATCATATTATAAAGGAATGTAATCATGAAAAGGCTCTTTCACCGCTGAACCTTAAGTTTTGTATAACAAAAGAGAAAAAAAAAACTGGCGGCATTTTTAACAAGACCTTCCGTCTGTCATACCACTCGGGTTTGCCTGACATTCTACAGGTGACTTCCTTTTGACTTGCGGAACGTTCTTTTTTTCAGATTTGGAGACTTCATTTGGAGGGGAAGTATTTTTTTAGAGTTTGCTTTGTGTGGCTTATTTCCCCCCTGATCCTTTCTTTTCCATGATGACTTATCACTTCCTGGGATGGGTTCATTATTAAGTATACTGACCCGTGCGCAAACCATTGCCATATCATGACAGTCTGCTTTTCGAATGTTGACGGGGGTGCGTATGGCATAAACGCGCAATGGGAGTGCAGAATGAATGACGTTTCTAAAATAAACAAACAAACAACAACAAAACGTGCGGGTGCGCCGGGTACCACAGCTAGGTCTGCAAAATAGAAAGACGTAAAGGTGTACGTTGGCATATTTTGAAAGGTCTTGAAGTTTGCTAAATTTGTAATACTTTCGTTGATTTTGAGCCACAGCTGAGTTGAACAGAAGAAAGTGTCTCGACATTTTCAGCCGAAAACAAAAGAAAGACGACGCATTTTCTTGGGATAGAATTAAAAAGTATGACAGGAAATTTCAATTTGCGCATACGTGATCCAAACTCAACTGTAAAAATCACACCTGTGTATTCCCGGAGTCAGCGAGTCAACTAATTATTTGAATAATATCATAGGTAGGAATAGTCTTTCTGGGTTCTGACTTCAGCAGTATAAAGATTGAGATGTGTGTCTGTTCAGCTTCCCTGACACGGGACACGCTGGTGTAGAAGTGAGGTGCTCGCCTCTCATGCCGAAGGTACCGGGTTCGATCCCCGGTCTGTGCAGACATGTTGGAATTTTTTTTTTTAATGTTTGCAGGGGGGGGGGGTATTCTTGTACCTGATCCTATGATAGGTAAGATCGAGCACCAAGTCTTCTTGGATAAGAATGAAAAACTTGGAGGGCCCGTGCGCATGTTGCGCAGGTTAAAGATACCTTGGCAATTGAAAGTCCAGAAAAGCAGGCCTCACAAGGCCGCTGCCAGGGCAAAATTCTAAGAAAAAAAAACTAATCCCTACCACAAACACACACAGAAACAAGAACAAGAAAAATAAAACCAAGTAAATGCCAGGGGAAGCGAGACCTCCTAACCTAAAGACCTGAAAGGTGTTCAGCTTTCATTCATTATCACGACATCCTGGAGGGTGGACAATGGTCGTATCCTACATTTGGTGACCCATGTCAAAAAGTTAGCCCGTCTGCCCAACCTTCCCTGAATTTTTTTAAAACACGCCCTTTTCCTGCAAGCTTTATATTAATTTGTGAATTTGTCATTGATTAAGCTATAAGAAACAAGCCATCAACAGTAAAGAATCCAAAAACCCCGTGAAAGAGGCAGAATGGATTGACGTTATCGTGCCGATGGGCTATTAAACTCAAACTTACACAAAACAACAACAAACTGCACACACACAAAAGAAAAATTATGTCAATACAAATCTATGCTATTTTGTCGTTACAGAATTCCAAATAATTTATGACATGCCAATGCCCTCGGAAAGCACTGAGTAAATGAAACAAAAAATGCTTTAATATGATTAAGTGAGGTCGTAATTAAGCGTAATCTTTGACATGATAATATCTGTTTGAAAAAAAAAAAAAAACACAGACACATTTTGAACTTAATAATATTATGATATTATCTTTCAAATAGCCGATTTGATTTGTCTAGAGACAGTGCCAGGCGCCGTGCAAACGTCGCCATGCCGACTACTGTAAAACTCAAAAAAAAAAAAAAAATGTCTGGTCTGTGTCTGGGATTCGCCCATCCTCACATAGTCTGTCAGCAGCACAGGTTACAGACATCTGGTCCTGGGGGCTGTTTACTTAATGTCAAATAGCACAGGTGCGAAATATTGTCACGGCATGCATATATATATTTATTTATCATATACATATGTGATGTCTTATATAAACAGGTCATGAGGCTCGGGGAAATGAGATGGACAGAATGAATGATTATGATTTGATATCAAATGGAGATACGCAGATTGAAAAGTTGGGAAGAATAGTGTCACCAGTGTTTTTTGAGTTTGAGCAGAGAGTGTAGATATATAGAGAGAGTTCAACTATTGGTCGATTTGCTCTGCGAGACACGGGAGGCGCCGCGAAACCACTGTTAGCATGGAGCGGAAAGTAGGTCGCTGCGGTAAACAATACCCGTTTCTGCATTTCCATCGGGCGTAAGAGCTTACAAACGGCTCTAAATAGTTTCAATCAGCCCAAAAAATGTGAACAAACCACAGTAAACAGATATGCACACTATCTTTGGTGAAGGCGATCTCTTTCAATTCTTCAATTTCTTGTTTACCGCAGCGACCTAGTTTCGCGATTTGGCGGAAGTGAACCCTCTCTATACATCTATACTCTCTGGTTTGAGTTTTAGATTTTACGGTGTTCGGCACTGTAACGGCCACTTTGCGCCTATTACGGTCTGTAAGGGTATTTTATTTATGTTTCATATTCATACCTTCTAAATTTCACAAGTGGAGTTAACATAGTTGCGTATAAAATTTATCACAATGAACGTAGACACAATTCAACAGACAGTCAAAGATACAGTGTTGAATGGGGAGAGATGGAAATGGTCTAATCGAGAAGTGAGATTTGAAGGACAAAGGGATGAGATGTTGGGATAGGACACCCCAGCTGTACGGAAGGAAAAATAATTGAATAAATAAGAGAAGGAGTAGAAGAATGAAGGGGAAATGAAAGAATAAATTAATTAATGAATGAAGGGAAGGAAGGAAGGAACGAAGTAGGAATGAAAGAATGAATGAATTAACAAATGAAGGAAAGGAAGGAAGGAACGACGGAAGGAAGGATGGGGAAATGAAAGAATGAATGAATTAACAAATGAAGGAAAGGAAGGAAGGAACAACGGAAGGAAGGATGGGGAAATGAAAGAATGAATGAATTAACAAATGAAGGAAAGGAAGGGAGGAAGGGCGGAAGAAAGGAGGGGAGAAGGCATGAATGTATGAGGGACAGAAGAAACGTGGGAAAGGAAGGGGAATGAATGAAGGAAGAAACGGAAGAGGGAATGAGTGAATGAAGGCGGGAAAGGAAGGAAGCACTGAATGAAAACACTTGGACGAAAAATGAAAATAATCCTGAGGTATGAAGAGGTTTACATTGGCATGGAATATTGTTTATGAATAACAAGTTGCTGTATGATATGAACAGATAGAAACCATCTGTAGGAAGTAGAAAAAAAATGTGTATTGCTGAAGGGGCAAAAAGCTCTGGATGCAGATGGTAAAATGTGCTTGGGGAATGCCGAAGCGGTTCTTATTAGCAATAAGCAGGTCGTAGGAATTAGTTTATTAATTCCACTTATTTTTATCAGTACATATTTCTCTGCTCCTCTCTCTCTTCTACCGACATCTTCTTTTTCATTGAGAGAGAGAATCAGAGTCAGAGAGAGAGAGAGAGAGAGAGAGAGAGAGAGAGAGAGAGAGAGAGAGAGAGAGAGAGAGAGAAAGAGAAAGAGATTTGAGTGAGAGATACAGAGAAAGAATACAAGATGTGACTATTCCTTTTTATAATCATCTCATCGTTGTCGTCATCTTCACTCAGAGAGAGAGAGATAGACAGACGGACGGAAAGAGAGAGAGAGGGAGGGGGGAACGAACACAAAATATAACTGAAAAAGGGGGGGGGAGGAGAGAATGCAAGAGTGAGGTTTGAGAGAGAAAGGAGAAAGAGAGAGAGAGAGATGAAGAAGATGACCACTAACTCACACGGACTGACCGAATGGCTGACCAAAGAGAGCCAATATGTTTGTGGAGGAGAGCACCCATTCACGGCTGGCTTGTCTTTAAACTGATTAGTGCAAAGAGTGGCTGAAAGAGTGGTCATTTGGTAGCTTTTGTCCAGTCTGGTTGGGGAGGGTGCATTCTGCTCAGCTTCTCTTCATTACCACCACATTGTGGAAGGTGGACAGCGGTCGTTTCTTAAATTTGGTGACCCACGTCCAGAAGTTAGCCTCTGCCGCCCCCGTCCACTCTTTCTGTCCCGCACACAATAACGCGAGAGATAGTTATATTTTACGCATGCAGAAATGGCGCTGCACTTTCACGCACAAACCATAGCACACTGAGTCAAGTCTTCGCGTCGGTTTGGACTCAGATATCACGTACTAGCGTAACCAACATGGGGCTAATTTTACAGTGGAGCGTTTTAAAGCTTTGAGCGATTTTGAAGCCGCTATTGTGAGATCATCATCATCATCATCATTGCCTTTCTCACCCTGGATCAGGGTATAGGCCACCAACAAACACTTTCCATCCCTCTCTATCATGGGCCAGCCTCTTTACATTGTGAGATAACTATCGGTAATATCATGGATGTTTTTGAATATTATATGTGTTTTGATGTACCGTATAGTTTATGTTTGTAATACAATTTTGACCTAAGTATACCCGTTATTTGAGGAAAAAGTGTCTTCCGAATTTTCTTAGTAAATCCGGGAAGACCCTATCATTCTAAGCCCGGTCAGACACAGTCAGTTTCTGCCATTATTTCTTTGGTGTACATTTTGCTGGCAGCTACTGGCTGTGATGTTCTGGGCTTAGTGTGATTAACCCTCCACCCCCCCCCCTTACTTGTTATCTCGCTGGACATGCAGAAGTAACCCCCGGACCTCCCTTCTGAAGCAAGAAAGAGGGTTTATCAAATTAACTAAACCTGTAAACCTTTCATTTCCAAATTCTCGTTTAGTTCTATGTACTTGAGGTAACGATGGCGCTTTTGCTAATGAGGTTTACGGGCCGGGTCGTGGATACTTGAGGGTATTTGCTTCTGTGTTTGTCCAATTATTGCAGTGGCTGGAACTTGAAATGGTACTGTTGGAAATGTGTGTGTATGTGTGTATGTATGAGAGAGAGAGAGAGAGTGACAGACAGAGAGTGAGAGAGTGAGTGTGAGAGAGATAGAGAGAAAAATGAGAGAGAGTGAGTGAGAGAGAGAGACAGAAAAGGTTTCAATGGTGGAAATTAAATAGTGCTATTTGCCATGCTATATGATGAAAACCACAGAAAACTGTGGATTTGCAGCAAAGCTTGCAACAGTGTCAAAATATGGCCCAAAAAAAAAGGAGAAAAAGCAGTATCTAGCAAAGCCTGGGGAAGTTTTGCGATACTTGCCATGCAAGACGATATCAGTAATGAGTGCAGAAGAGATTCCCATGGCGATGAGAATGGTAGAGGAAGATAATGGCCATGGTATTCTTGATGAAGACAAGAGGACAACAACAACAGCAACGACATAATGCACTTGGAAAGAACTCGCACAGAAAGGCTGGACGCGCACGTACGACTTAGCTGATTGGGCAGTCGCGTTTCATTTTGTTTTTAAATCTAGGCCAATGAATGGAGATATAAAATGCACACTTTCGTGACACGACCACATTGCAAAGCAACGAGAACATGAAACTGTGACACGACAGCAAGTTTCATTGTGTACCTAGCCATGAGTTGGGACATTAAGGACCGAAACACTTATTTGACGGGGATTTCCTAAGAGTTCCACAGTAAGCAAGCTTTGAAAACCGCGCCCTGCGAGAACTTTAAAGCTGCGGAGGGCTATTTAGGCCTTCGGCCCGAGTAACTAAGGATTTAGACTAATAAAATAAAAACAACAACGAATTTTAATGAGTAAACACCTTATTAAAAATTTGGAGTAAACAATAAAAGCTATAAAATTCAAGTATCATAATCAATTTGAGATAATTGAAAGGCAGCAGGATATTCCTGTGTTCTAATTTTAGCCGTGAGCACATCGAATAGTTTAAATCAGCAGGCAGGAAGTGTTGACATCATCGGTCATGTTCTCCTGAAAAAAAAAAAGAGAGAGAGATTGAAGGCGAGGACTCAGCGACACAAAGCAAACTTTAGAAGAAAATAATATTTGCCCGCCATTTGGAGTCTCCAAATGTAAGAAAGAACCTTTTGCGGGGCTGAAGGAAGGCATTTTCAAACTTTCATGTAAACCCGAGCTATTATATGAAACAGTATATGTTTTGCGAACACACAGATTAACACACTCGCTTTTTGATGTAGAAGTCTCATGGTGTTGTTTATTAAACTATAGTATGTACCGTGAACTCTATAGACGTCGGCTTATCATTAGAATATATATGTGATGAATACAAATTATTGGTATGTCCGCGAATACAGGAACGCTGGCCTCTCAGAGAATGGAGCCGATCTCTTGAACCAACATACTAAAGGATGCAATTTGAACAAGAAAATGATTCAGTTTTGGGGTTATAATGTCGTTAGCCAAATCCCCTCATTTGCTGCGTCACCAATTTACCGTCCAACAGACCGGTCTTGACTTCTATCAAGCATTTCCCCTGGCCTAGGAGCGAAGATCGTGTGCCCAAGGCATGTCCGTAATCGTGTTAGGCCAGTCCACCCTGTTATGGTCCGGCAAGGACAATCTAATAGTGTGCCTAACACGATTATTCGTCAATGTCGTGTGGTCAAGCGCTTGACCAGGAGTTTGTAGCGCGGATATTGACATGTACTTGGTCAAATGTTTACTCCATCATACACGTAGTTAGTTCTGCGCTTTGGACGAGTTCAGGAAAAGACGATATTAACAGCTAGGGAGATGTCGAAAGAAGAACTTTTATGTAAAAAGCGAGTACCTCTTATCTATGTAAATGAAAAGATTGTTGTTACTTGTAAGTACTGTCCCCAATTTCCCAGCGCTAGGAGTACGTATTTTAAAGAATTTTGTGACTCCAGAGTAAATTTTTGAGAAACACTTGATTAGATAGACGAGCCAATCAGGATGGTTGATCAGAGGGCCAGATGAAATAAGACAGGCAGGCTGATAAGGTAATTAGTTGGTTCAAAGGTTTTACAGGAAATTCCTGCAGGTGTTAACACAAAGTCTGCGGGTGTTTAGCTAGCTCTTGCCAAAGCGAGCACTTGTCTCTTTCCGATCCGCTGTACGAGCTTCCCACGGTGGAATTTGCAGATTTTGCAGTATATGAAATGATACCACATATCGCTGGCGAGTTGATCATTGATAACTATGATTCATTTTTTTGTTTTCATATTATTATTTTACTGTATACCTTGATAAATGTGTTGGAAGAAGTCTCTATTTATTTATTTAGTTCTTTCTTTCCAATGGGGAAATGTACTAATCCAAACGTTTGGAATGGCATAAGTCACCAAATTACAGGAAAAGTAACATTTTTTTTCTTAACATCTCAAAAGTGTCAAAAATGACATGTGCCATTCGCGTAAAGCTGTGACGACGTACATGCAGAGAGAGATGGAGGAGAGAGAGAGAGAGGGGGCGGGAGGGAGAGAGAGAGAGAGGGAGAGAGAGAGATGGAGGAAAGAGAGGGAGGGGCGGGAGGGAGAGAGAGGGAGAGAGAGAGAGGGCAGGAGGGAGAGAGAGAGAGAGGGGAGAGAGAGAGAGAGAGAGAGGGAGAGGGAGAGAGAGAGAGAGAGAGAGAGAGAGAAAAACCTTAGTTCGTGGCTGAACGAAGAATGCAAGGTCAGGGAAAGGTCAAGCGGGCAAAAAAATGTCAAGTTAATTTAAGGTTTTGATTTTTTTTAAAAAACCAACAACACAACAATACTACATGTAATAAAAGGCAGCCAGATAGCGGAATATGGGCCTAACCCGCGTTGCCGTTGGGGATTTTCAAAAAGCCCAAGAAACCCGTTTAAAAAATACCAAGATGAGGTACAAAATCACCAGATTTTTTGTCAACACAAAAAAATACAATTTAAAATTTACCATTTCGGAATACATTGAATTTAGACTAAACAGTGGCGGTGGTAAGCGTGCGGATGCGGCAAAAAATCTTCATATACAAGCAATCTCAAGTCGCCCCTTTAGCACATCAAGCTTTAAACATCTTTGAAGTCGTAAACGGCATTGTGGGAGGAAGGGCAATTTCGTGGCCTTTTTTAAACAAATACTATAAAGCCCGAAAAATCCGCAGATCTTTAAAAAAAAAAGTCAAGATCCCGAGGTTATTCCCAAAATTCCTAGGACAGGCAACATTTCATCCCATTAGAATGACAAGGTTCTAACTCCCTCCCATCAACTTTTGAGAAATTGAAGATTGAAGTTTCATGTGATCATGGCTTTTAGAGCAAAGAATGTTTGTCTTTTCAGTAATACTTACAAATTACACGCTGAATCTGCTTGAGACTTTGGCATACATCGGAGAAGGCCTATAGAAGTAGTGTGAAGTGTGTAACTCAGTTCAGCCAAAAAGTGGAGATAGAGCCTTGTCATTCTTAAGATTCTAAAGGGATGACTAGTAGTAACGCACTGAGTCTGTTTTTCGTCGGTTTTGACTCAGACTTGGACTTCTTTTGAATCAACTAGTGAGATAGTTTTGTTTCAGACTCCCCAGTGCCCGCCATCGCCTTTTTTCTCCCGATACATTTTTATTGTTTCAAAGAATCCTGGCCGAGCGAACATCGAGGGGGAAAAACGTCCGAAACAGCTCGGAGCTTTATGATCAAGTTTGTTTGAATTACGAAGTATTTGTTTACACAAGAAGAGCTATTAAAAATTTCAATCATCATTTTCTGTTTATTTCATCTAGTTCAATTTTATTCATCAAGGCCACGTAATATTGTGATGATGTTATACGAAATTGTACAGAACAAGTTAACAGTTCATATGCAAACACTAATTCAGCCACATCTGCATCATCAACAGTTTTGGATCCTGAACAATGGGGTTGTCTTACGCCGCCCTCTCTCTCTCTCTCTCTCTCTCTCTCTCTCTCTCTCTCTCTCTCTCTCTCTCTCTCTCTCTCTCTCTCTCTCTCACATACACATACACACACACTCACACACCCTGTCTCTCTCACTTCCTTTTGCCTCACCTCTCCCACCCTTCTGTCTGTCAGTCTGTCTCTCATACACACGTGCCTATTTCTCACCTCTCTCTCTCTCTCTCTCTCTCTCTGTTTCTCTCTCTCTCTCTCACCCTTTCCCCCAATTTTTCACCTCTCCTAGCTCTACGGCTCTGTTTTTCTCTCTCTCTGTCTCTCTCGCTCATTCTCTCTCACTCTTCCACCTATTTCTCACCTCTCCTAGCCACCCCCCCCCCTCGCCCGCCCCTCCCCTGGTCTTCCCTCCCCCCCCCCCCACCCTTCATGACTCGACTTTTTTATCCCCTCTCCCCGTCCTCAATAAAATCACTGTATTTATATTTCAGAGTGTTGTTTTATCTACATCAACCCATCTGACGTAGCTGTTTATAATTTCTTTCTTTTTCTTGTCAGTGTTTCATTTTCTCCTGTCTGACATAGCTGTTTCATAGTTTATTGTTGTTTTTTTAATTGTTGATGGAACTTTCATCATTTTCAGCTCTTTGGATAACTTTTGTTTTTAGTGTTTTTTTTATTATTCGCAGATGGACAAATTAATGTGATTTTTGCACGCCTCTCGTGTGTTTTTGTCTCGTTTTTTTCCCCCCTTCATTCTGGTTATTTTGGTCAATTTGTGTATGATCTATTTCCTATTGTATTAGAGTTTTTTTTTTTTTTTCGTTTGTCTTACCCTCTGTTATTCTCTCATTCTTTCTGTCCCTATTATTTTCTCTCTCTTCCGTCATTCTCTCTTCTTCTCTGTCTCTTTTATTGTCTTCCCCCCTCCTTCATCTCTTCTTCTATCTCTCTTTCTGTCTGTCTGTCTCTCTCCCCCTCCCTCACTATCTTTCTCTCAATTCTCTCTATTTCACTCTCATTTCCTCAGTCTTTCTCTGTGCGTCTGTCTCACTCCCTCCCTCCCTCCCTCCCTCCCTCTCTCTCTCTCTCTCTCTCTCTCTCTCTCTCTCTCTCTCTCCCCCTCTCTCTCCCTCCCCTCTCCCTCCCTCCCTGTCATTCTGCTATATTCTGTCTTTCATCTTACTTCTTCCTAGCACAATGTGATGGTTACCGCTTTCTTGGAACTCAAACTCAAAACTCAAACCGTCTCTTCTTTCTATCGAAATGTCTCTAATTCTTTTTGAACGCACATGTGTTTGCGCATATGTGACAATGAATTATTTTCTTTAAAAAATATTTATCTATCTCATTTGCGACCCCAATTTTTGGGTTCATAAAAATACATGTCTTAATCTATAAATGGGTCGTCTTCCATCTGCGTAATTTTGTGAAAGATTTTTTGAGTCTTGTTTTTCTGAACGCCAATCTCTAATAATACATGCTGTTTTTCTCCCTCTCTCTCTCTCTCTCTCTCTCTCTCTCTCTCTCTCTCTCTCTCTCTCTCTCTCTCTCTCTCTCTCTTCCCCCCCCCTCCCCCCTTATTTTGTTCCTCAGTTCCCACTGTCCTCTATTTTTTGCTGGCTCTTTGTCGGTTTATTTCGCCCACAGACAAACACACGACGCGCACAAACCCACATAATTATTTGAATGCACTCAGAAACGCATACTCACTCGCAAACAGCCACTCACAGATCTTATCCCATACTGGCAAACATACTTTACCCGTGAAGTACGCACGCTCGATTTTGGCGACCCCACGACCCCGTACTCTGGCTATACGCTTGGCTTCACCCCTTTTCCCGTATGAGCGTATGACTATTACAATGTTGAATGTCCATGATATTAATTTTGTCGCATTAATTGGGGATTTGCACAGACTATTTTGACTATTTCATTAGAGAAACATAGCCGGCATTTCATTTTTATATAATGCTACAACTTATTTTGGTAAATGATGAAAGAAAATGAATAACAAAAATGAATAAATATATTAAAAACCAAACTTTTTAATTCATTACCGTAACTTAAAAAAAAAAAAAAAACGTTCGTGGGCTTCACAGACACCCCCCCCCCCCGACATACACACACTTTCCATACTCTGGGGGGCAACCCCCCCCCCTCCCCAGGCCCCACCCATTTTCCGAGAGTACGTAATTTATAGATGGCCATACGCAATTGTTTACCATCACAAACCGAACATTAAACATGGCTGCAAAATTCTAGCCTTTTGGGAAATAATGATAATTAAAAAACCCATTATTTTCTAGGTTTTACAACATGTGAACGGGCAAACTTGTTTTTGTTGATGTTGTTGTTGTTTTTGCTGCAGAGCACAATGCGTTTGGATTACGATGTATTGGAAAGCCTAGACGAGACGGGGCTGATCAAATTTGTTTCAGGGGAAGGTGATAGCGTAAAATCAAAAATTTTTATTGTTTCTAAAAACGCCGCATGTATTTTAGAACAGGGAAACAAATGCCCCAATTGGATTTCATGAGAAACGATATTAGAATTACGTTAGATGGGCTCTCGCTCTCTCTCTCTCTCTCTCTCTCTCTCTCTCTCTCTCTCTCTCTCTCTCTCTCTCTCCCCTCTCTCTCTCTCCCTCCCCCCTCCATCTCTGTCGTTCCCTCCCCTCCTTCCCCTATCTCTTTTTCTCTCCCCCCTTCTCTCTCTCTCTCCTCCCTCCTGTCTATCTCTCCCCTCCTTCTCTCCCCACCTCTCTCTCCGCCCCTCCATCTCTGTCGGTTTCTCCCTACCTCCCCGCTCTCTTTCTCTCTCTCTCTCTCTTCTCCCTCTCTCTCTATCTCTCCCCTCTCCCCACCTTTCTCTTCCCTTCCTCTCTCTCCCCCCTCCATCTCTGTCGGTTTCTCCCTACCTCCCCTCTCTCTCTTTCTCTCTCTCTCCTCCCTCCCTCTCTATCTTCCCCCCACCCCCCTCTCTCTCTGTGCCGGCCAGCCGGTCTATCAAATGTTGGTCCTACCTATGAATTCTTTAGTCTGTCTGTGCCTTTCGGCCTCTTAGCTTTTGTCTGTCTGTCTGTCTGTGCCATCTTTTCTTCTGCCTGTTGGCACATCGACGTATCCTCAGCCCATGAACTGTCTGTCAGTCAGTCAGTGTGTCTGTCTGTGTGTCAGTTTGTATGTCTCTCTGTAGACCGACTCACCTTCTGTCTCTCAGAGTGTCTATCCGTTTTACTGATTACGGGACAAGCTGTATGTCTGTTTTACTGATTGTGAGACATATGTATGTCTGTAAGCTGGCCATCATGTTGTCTGTCTGCCTGCCTATAATCGCTGTGCGACGACTAGTCTGCTTGCACAATCGTCCTACCGACTTTCTGTAAACCATTTTTGAAAAGCAGCTGTCTGCTAATCGTCTGTCTTACAGCCTGTTCGCACTGGAAGTCTATCTATCCAACAGTATGGGCTTTCAGCTTTTTCAGCTTGCAATCCTAGGGAAATTAGTCGCGTAGGATTAACGTCAAGTTTATTCATAGGAATGACATCGTTCCTACGTTCATCCGCTGGTTACGACATCGGCCTGATTTCGGGAATGCGCCCATACGGTAATCCTACCAATCCTACATGAAATGTACATCGGATTGAGGTAGGGTTGCCCCACCACTGTCTTTATTCCTCTCCTCCTTAGCTCCATCAATCCTTGAAATGCCGACACTCCTCTCCACCCTCAACAGCACCGCTATTCATCACCCTAACACTTCCATTTGCCGCAACCGTTAATGAAGTCCGCCCTCTCTCAGCTGATGGACGAGCGCGCATTCTTTACACCACGAAATATCCTCACAACTGACGCTGCTGTCTGAGGTGGTGAATACACATACCCGCAGGTCAGGGCTTCTCAACCTTTTTCAGGCAATCATCCCCTAAAGGTGCTCCAAATTTTATTTCAACCCCCCCCCCCCCACCCCACCCCACCCCCCCCCCTTCCCAATTCAGACCCAACAGATACATTTCACAAGAAGACAGACTTTTTCAAAGCTTGGTTAATGACAATAGGCATTTTTAATGCATTATAAAACAGAAAGCGTTCGTTATCAAATGCACTGAGAAATAGACGTTTTCTGTTCATGATACCAATCTATGCATGTTGTTGAACAAGTCAGACCCTGCTCTGTATTTGCCTTCCATTTCGCCCCCGTTCCCCTTCCCCCATTGCCATTTTTCATTGTTTTGGCCCCCACCCCCGGTCGCCCCTTTGTTCATTGTCGCCCCCCCCCCTCCTCCCGGGAAGTCAAAATCGCCCCTCGGGTGTCTGTATGGTCCACGTTAAGAACTACTTCGGTTGATGTTTGCTCTTGTGCTCGTGGTCAAAGTGAGTTGGCTGAAGTGTTTGTAAAGTTGGCATAAACGTATTCATCATCATGAATGATCTATAGAGTCATTGCTGTAGTCAGAAATAAATAACCAAATCCCGACTTTTCCAAACCCCGCATAGCACACTGCACATTTTTATGAAACTAAGACAGGACAGCAAGTTGCATTTGGGCAACTAGCCGTATGAGGAATTGAGAGTTAGTTTACTGTTCTTGTCCACAGCGTCCGCTCCGCTCCGCTATTTATACGGACAATGACGTAAAACACTCTTTGGCTCTGTATGCTTTTATATATAGCATCCGTTCCGCTCTGCTCCTCAACGCTATAGAGGCAGAGAAAGGTTTTCATACGTCATTATCCGTAAAAATAGCGGAGCAGATGTTGTGGACAAGAACAGTAGGCACGTACTAGTCGATTTCCTGACGTCATAGCATTGAGTTTCAGTGAGACCGCAAGCGAGTACGAGCCGTTTAGTTGGATCTCATTGAAATTCGTCGGTCAGTCAAAATCGGCTTGTGTGCGGCGAGGGTAAGGAAGAATTCTCAGCGTGTCCATTCTTTCACGTAATCTTTTCTGCCTCTGTATTTCTGTTCTGGTTTCTTTTGAGCTCTCTAACTCTCTCTCTCTCTCTCTCTCTTTCTCTCTCTCCCTCTCGCTCACTCTCTCTCTCCCTCACCCTTCTCTCTCTGTCTCTCTCGCTCACTCTTTCTTTCTCTCACCCTCCCTCCCCTCTCTCCCTCTCTCTCACTATCTCTCTCTCTCTTCTTTTTCTCTCTCTCGCTCACTCTCTCTCCCCCCCCCTCTCTCTCTCTCTCTCTCTCTCTCTCTCTCTTTCCCTGCCCTTATCCTCCTCCCCCAAATCCACAACAACTCATTTTCTTTCATCATGCCAGTTTCAGATGTCTTCCTCAGTATCAGATTTCCAATTTCGCACTCTCTGTCTGTTGTCTTGGATAAACGCACTGTTTATTTGTCTATTTGTTCATTACGTCCAACAGCCACTTTACGTTTTTGTTTTCATTGTTTTTTAAGTTGTCTTTTGTTTTCGGTAACCTGATCAGTTCTTTTACAAAATAATTCACATTAGCAAAAATCACTGTAAAAATATATTTGGCTTCAGTTTTGTTAAGGCAAACGATGTAAACAGAGAATTCAACTTTGAACAGTATTGTAGGTAATTTGGCCCATTGGCCAGAAAAACCGCTCCCATGTAATCTGTCTATGCGTTTTTGTTTCGTTTCTACCTACACCTTGGAACTTTTAAAATTTCTTTCTTTTCTTTTGCCGGTGTTGCTGGGCGCTTCTGGTAGAGTCTCTTTCTGTCCTATAGTTCTGTTATATTCTGTCAATCTTCTTGCTTTTCCCTAGCACAATGTGACCCTTATCCTCTCGGTGTGCTTTCTCCAAAGTCAAACTCAAACAATTAGCAACAGAATTGGCCAGCCGGCCACAATATCATTTATGGACAGTGACCGTAGATTGGTCACATATTGTAGTAAGTAATTTGACCCATTGGCCAGAAAATCCACTCCCCATGTAATCTCTTGGTGCTTTTTTGTTTCGTTTCTACCCATACCTTGAAACTTTTCAGATTACTTTCTTTTGCTTTCTTGGATGATCGGTGGACGTTTCTGGTAAGGTTTCCTCCTGTCCCGTGTCATTCTGTTCTATTCTCTCTATCGTCTTGCTTTTTCCTAGCACTATGTGACCGTTATAACGTGGACGCGCTTTCTCCAAACTCAAACGCCAATTCTTTTATTTCAGCTCAGTCGTTGATTTGTACATATATAGGCCCATTGCGAATGACGTCACAGAGTGTTTTTGTTGTGTACTCCCGGCACCTAAAATGGCGGGTGGATCAGCTGACGAGTGTAACTTCGAGATAGCCCATGTCTAAGCGGTTGCATTGCAGTTGACTGTTATGTCAGGGGTGGAAAGGATGGATCCAAGCGGGTCAGATTCCCAACCATCCGTGTAAACTAAGGAAAGGAAGTGAAAGAATTGACCGAACGTCTCCCATGTGCGTGAACGCACGTGTCATTGTTTACTGTAGTGAACTTTTTTTTTAGCTCGCCGCCGATTGGTTCGCGACGCCTGAAGTATTCACAGTGCAAATCAGCTAACGAATCTAAATCAATGCTACCATCGCCATGGTTAAGCGTCGGTCCTGACAACTAAAATGGCCGATATCCGCAATGGGCCTGTTGAGGGATTTGGCCTGTGTTCCAACCCGCCGACTCCCCAAACTTGTGCGTTATCTTCATGCTCACCTGACTAGTTAGACAGAGCTGTATAGATGGTGTAGTTACAGATGTAAGACAACTTGACAAATGAGCGCTGGCGTGTAGGTATTACTCACCCCGAGGTAATTAAGGTTTGACAGAGCACCGCTCCTCTTTTAACTCAATAGCCTTATATATTTCGAGTAGCGATTGCCAAATTTTTCTTTCTCTAGCACTCTATTTCAGCTACAGACACTATTGGGTGCGAGATGTACTCCCGAGCATGACGAGTGTCTACCCTCTTGAAGTAAACGAGTTTAGATAATTCGAGAATTTGTGTGGGAGATACTGAGTGGCGAAGGCGAGGGCGAAAATAAAGTAAAATGTAGCAGTTTCAGTATGTTGAGACCATGTGGACGGCACAAAACAGGTTATGTGTGGGTCTGACAATGCCAGGCTAAAGGTGACATCTTTACACAGGCCTCTTAAAAAAAAAATCAAAATAAAATATTTCTATGAAGATTTCAAGCAAAATGGCGAATCTTTCATATTTTAAGAAAATCTCAGTTTCCCTAGAGAATGCGTCCCCTTTTGAAGGGGTTTTCTGGCGAATTTGGTCTTTCACACTGAGCCCAATTTCGCAAGATCCATTCAGGAATTTGGAGTGTTGCTCTTCTATTCGGACTGACCCGTTAAATTTAAATACTGCATCAAATCCACACATGCAAAAGGTCAACATAACACAATTAAGTCTTTTTTATTTTTATTTTTTTTAATGTGTAGCACAACATAATTTCCCTACATGAGCTTGCAGGACTTAAAATCTGATCTTGTTTCATGTATGTCTACAAAATTATCAATTCTGAGCTGTTCAGCCTCACATATACTTGGTTTTATTTACGGCTTGCTGTAATAACAAACTTTTAGCCTCAGGGTATGTCTTTGACACCCCCCGCCCCCACCACACACACAATTTTTATATACACAATCATGCACACAGATGAAATAAATAGATAAGTAAATTAATAAGTAAATAAACTGGACAACTCCTTTTCAGCATTACAGTCCCCAGACTCACAAAATGTAATCATTATCTGCCAAGTGTTGGTTCAGATTGGTGCAAAAGCCCCCTGAGCAGGGTTATCTCGACATACACCATTATACACACCGGCATTTTTTGGTACATAGACAGGGTGGGGAGCGTTAGGCATGTTTATAAGTATCACTCTGCACGCAGCGGGTTCACTAGCATCAAATATGGCACCAGGTCTCACATTTTGCCTTACATTTTCCAGATGGAACATCGTAGAATCAGTTCAAGGGCCAGAGAGCAAAGTCCTGGGGGAGATCAGTTTAGAGCCAGGCACATTTAAAATATGGGTCATTATGCATTGAGGTAAATAAAGTGACTTGTGAATGTTTATCCCGTGCCATGAGAAGTTTATTTACGGGCTTTCCTACGAGGGCGAATATCCGAATTAGTGAAAGTAAGTGGAAACACAATATGCATTGCTAAGTCGTGAAATATAGTGCAGTTTAATATTTTTACCTGGTACAGCCTAAAGCTGTGAATTTTTGTCCACACCCTTTTTACACGAACGTACACCAACTGTAACCTCTACCTCGTGTTTTGCGGCAACAATTGTTTTATTAACGGAGAAGCAAACCCCCCTCCCCCAAACACACACACACTAGAAAATCTGTGGTATCACCCATTTCTCATCGGCAGGAATGATGTCGTCATGGACTCCTGCCTTCTTCAAAAAAGAAAAAGGAACAGAGGCGAAATAAATGATACAAAGCACAAAAAAAAAAACAACTTCAAGTCTCCAAATCAGGAAAAAAAAGAACAAAAAAAACTCCCGCAGGTCCAAATGAAGGCATCTTCAAAATTCCGCACTAATCCGGGCTGTTAGAGCGGCGGTAGGTCTTGTCAAAAATCGGGCATTTTTTTTTTTTTTAAAATACCGATTTAGAGATGTTTTCTTTCCCTATCGTCTTGTAATTACTGGGGATCCCAACGTTTGCTAATGATTTTCAGTTGCTTACTGTGCCTGTAAAGTGGTAGAGAATGGGTAGAAACAATAAGTGAGACAATGAGAAATGGATTTTGGAGGAACAGAGTGAGAGGAGGGAAGGTGTTGTTGTTGTTGTTGTTGTTGTTTGGGGGGGGGGGAGAGATTGAAGAGAGAGGAGGGTGGGGTGGGGTTTTTTTTTGGGGGGGGGGGATTGAAGAGAGATCAGTGGCGCTGTGTGAAACTGCCAAAAAAATTCACCAGCTCTGAATTTCCTAAATCGATGTGCAGCGCGAAATCAGGGAAGCGTGTGTTTGTGGTAGGGCCAGGCGAGATGGGGGTGAGGGTGGAGAGAAAAAAGAAAGGAAAGAAAGAGTAGAGTGCCAGAGAAGAAGAATTATGTAGACAAATAAACTGACACGATGCCCCGGTAGATGTTTGAAAGACGAACCGCCGAGTGCAAACAAGGGTGCAGAATTATTGCCCAGAGGGTGGTAAAGGGTTTCGAACTAGCGACCTCCTTTCATTACCGCCTGTCAAACTGACTGTGTGTGAGCGGCAGAATGGCAGCGCTCAAATCTTACGTTTGCCCATTTTCACCACAACTGAACAGGGCGTTAATTCAGAACACACGGCTTAAGTAAACCCTTTTTTCGGGGTCAGTAATTGCATGTCCTTAGTACGAAAACCGAGTATCTCGCACGTGTGGGCGTCTTTTGACTTAATAATAATAATTTATCTGTATTCTGAGCACCGGTAAAGGGCGTATCATACTAAAGCTGGGTTCTCATGTGTACGGAAACGGAAACGGCAAAAAATCCCTCATATAATAGAATGAAAGAGTGTTTCCATGTGTCCGGAAACGGCGTGCGGAAACGTTCTTACTATTTCCCTACTTGAGGGCTCTTCGACATTTCCGTTGCCGTTTCCGTTTCCGTATACATGAGAACCCAGCTTAAGTCCTGAACGTGACAGTTTCTGCCTGCAAATTCACGACCTTAGTTCTTGTTTGTCCTATCTCAATTTTCTGAAAAACTGGAGATCTTTTAGTGTGTACAAGAGGTATAACAAGTGCACACTTTGTCAGTGCTTAAAATGCATTGTGTCACTTACAACTCGGATTGATTCTAACTCCTTATCATAATAATAAAACCGCCAACGTTTAACGTCGAATTTCTCAGTTGTACAAAAAGTGGAGTTGAACGAATAAGAATTGAGGTTGCTAAATTAATGTGCTCCCAAGAAATTAAATAATGGTAGAAAGCTGACTGTGTCTGATCGGGTTTAGTATGATAGGGTCTACCTGGATTTACAAAGAAAATATAGGAAATTATGGTGTGCACTTCTTGTCTGCCAGCGGCTGACTGTGCCGTTCTGGGCTTAGTATGTGATTCCCCCCCCCCCACCCCCCACCCCCCATTGGCCTGGGCACACATTACTATTGGCCAATTTTGATTGGCCGACTGGTTCGATTGTGACGTCAAGATATTCAGTTTCAATGAGACCAGACCTCGTAACCAGTCAACTCGTTGGATCTTTCTGAAACTGAGTGTCGTCACGTTACGTCATCATCAGACTAGTTACTCGATCAAAATCCTAGGCTTAATGTTGCCATTCTTATTCTGGCCAGATATACGGGTTGGAAACCAACAGCACGCTTTTCCACTGAAGTCATAATAATATTATGGCATTGGGAAGTATGCGACGCTGTGTTATTGAAATATAATAGTAGTTAATACTGAAATTACTGAAGACCTGAAACTTTCATCATTTTCGTCATGGTCTTTTTCATTCTCTGTTATCAGCATTGTCAAGTTGGTTTCAAATATTTTCTTCATCCCAATTTCTCAAGCTTCTATGGCACTGTTTAGCGTCCGTTCTGACTAAGTGCGCGTGGTCTGTTTTTCCGCCAGCTAACCTAAGACAGTTTTGAGGCGCCCGAACTAGTGAGATAGACTTGTTTCACCCTCGCCAGTGCTCGAGACCTCGTTTAACTCCGTAGTCCTTATCTCAGTTTAATCTCACACTCCACTTGTGAAATTTAGAAACTCTGAAAACCAAACCTCAATAAAATGTCCAAAGAGACCGTGAAAGGCGCAAAGTGGCCGTTATCGTGCCGACGCGCCGTAAAACTTAAACTCAAACTCAAATTTCACTAAAAACCGAGACAAGACAGACTTGACTCTATACGTCACCAGTCTCTAAGTAGAACACGACATATTACCACATTTCATTAAACCATCACTGCAACCACCAGTTTAATACAGCACCACCACAGCACCTTCTCTTTCCTCCAGCATCAACACCACACCCATCAACACAACCCGTGCGAATCTCCTGCCCTCACCTTTAAAACGCCTCCATCTCACCTGAGATAAGCGTCCTCTGGTATTTCTCAATCACCCGAACAACTACATGATTTGTTAGAAGGAAATGACACCTTGGCACAAGTTCTGAGTGACTCAGTTGGTATCGTATTTCAAGGGAAAACCTTCTGAAAAAGCACGAGCCTATCGCCGAGTGGCATAGCACCGTGGATGGTTTTACTCCAATACCCACAGTCGTACAATTTGGGTCATAGTCATAGTAAAATTTATGAGCTGACATTTGCTCACTTTGAATATTAGATGAACTACACTGTAACTGGGCCAAGCAATTATCTACATGAACGTACAAAAACAAATGCAGAAAGAAAAAAACACGTAGCATCTAGGTTGCATAGACCCGTTACCATGTCAAACTCACGCTCTCTCTCTCTCACTCACTCTGTTTCTCTCTCTCTCTCTCTCTCTCTCTCTCTCTCTCTCTCTCTCTCTCTCTCTCTCTCTCTCTCTCTCTCTCTCTCTCTCTCACCCCCCCCCCCTCCAAAATCGGTTGTTTATGATTATTTATAATTACTAACTCTATCAACATTGACCTTTTTCGCTGCTTTTGAAACCGAGATAACAATGCCACAGCATTATCTACCGACAGGTGAAAACATGAAGAAATACGAGGTATGTAACAAAAGAAATCAGAGATTTGAAGTAAACGGTGTACCATAATTTTGAAAGTGTATCGCTGATGATATTCTGTGTAAGATTAGGATGACAGTAATTAACGTTTATATTTTTATCGTTATTTTTTAAAATTAGAATGTTAATGATCCAAAGCTAAGATGGTTTCAGAGATAAAATTGTCTATTTAAAGAAGGCTTAAATTTACAAGACAATATATATTTTCCAGTTCTTCTCGTAGAAATAAGACGGAGAGCTGGTTTTTACCTTAATTTAAGTTAATTGGAGGTACATGCTTCGAAATGTTTGGTTTTATTGCATAGCAAAACATCAAAGAAACCGACGTATTGTTGCATTTCTTAACTGTATTGCTAGTGCATTAAGTTATGTGTTTCTTTGATTTACAAGTTCAAACATCGCGAGAGAGACAAAGTGCATTGTGATTTATGAGTTCTTGAAACTTTCGAGCGAGATTATTGTGTACTTCTCTTGACGTCATGAAAGTTGCGTTCGAAGTATAAAAATCTTGATATTTGTATTTTTACGTTAAAAGATTGACGCCCACAGAATAGAGATACTGCCAGAAGCGACATTAATTTTAACAACCCTGCGCCATTTTGGATGAGATCAACTGTTCGTAGCTAGGCACGCGCTTAACGGTGTTCAAAGTAACATCAGAGAGTATGTACTCAGTGAGAGATCTCACTTCCGTCAAATCGCCAAGCTAGGTCAAGGCGGTAACAAGGAATGAAAGAGACCGTCCTCACCAAAGACAGTGTGCATATTTGTTTACTGTGGTTTGTTCATATTTTTGGGTTGATTGAAACTATTTATAGAGAGCTGTTTGTAAGCTCTTACACCCCGTGGAAGTGCACAAACAGGTATTGTTGACCCCCGATCAAGTCAAGTGAAGTTGCATTTCATCCAAAATGGCGGCGTGCATACTTCCTGCAATCACAAAAAGTGGGCTTCTTTGAAATCGCTACTGGTTTTATCTCTATTCTGGATTGACGCCTGACACCATGAAATCACCGACTGTCCTGTGAAGACGCTGCAAATCTATTACAAAATTTGTCATTCGTCTCCAGATTCCAAATATTTCTACAACAAACACCGTCAATAATATTACATGAAAATGTCGTGTCTTTAAAACTAACGTAATGAAATGTAACAATTAACGTGTAGCCTGTAGCGCTCAAAAACAAAAACTAACAAAAATTGATGTTTTCTAAAGTGCTGAACTAAAATTAAAATCAGGATTAACATAAGATCAATTCATCATGCTCCCACTCACACACATTAACTAACATTTGATCTACTCTCATCCTCAAACCTCTGAGACCAAAAGGAATTCAGTTTCAATGAAAACAGCCCTGAACAATTCAGTTTTGAGCCTATTTTTAAATATGACTATGTTTTCATTTTTCCTGGTGTCAGCGCTGATGTGGTTCCACATATTTTGGTCCCACCAATAGAAAAAGCCTTTTCACCAAGCGATAATCATGGGTGTCTCAAGAAGTTTCGCAACTAGTTTATAACGATTTGTGCAAAGAAAGACACATTGTATCTCGAAAATACTCTGCGGTATAGTCGTTTGGTTTCACTTGACGACAAGAAAATTGCCTTTTCGTTTCTCCGAATGTTTGAAACTGCTTTTACCCAACCATTGCTGCCAAACATTGCATGTCGGTCTACATCTGTAATTTGAGGACATAAATGAATAAACAAAACCAATTTCAGTATCTCAGAAAACCAATTTCAGTATCTCAGAGAAACAGTCATGATGATTCAGCAATGCCCAAATCATTTTGGCACGGTTATTCACTCGGTTATTAATTGTGAGTGGATGTTTTCAAGCAAGACTTGAGAGCTAACACAACAAACAAAAACTTTAAGAAGAGACGCTGTAGTTGATTTTCATCACAAGCAGCCTTTCCATTGTCTCCCTGTTAATGTTACTTTGTCTCGTCAGCCTATTAAATTTGTATTAGTGTTTTCTTCAATAACTTTCTCTTTTCTTTTTTCTGTCTCATTTCCACACGTGGTCAAACAGAATGGGACTAACAAACCCGTAGAACTATACACACTGACATAGTTACGCAAACACATTATATAGGCCTACCCAGTCTGGTATTAATGATGGTACTGTGATACACATATAACAAAGACGTAAAATACAGTCTTTATACATACAAACACACACACACCCAGTATCGGCTAATGGTTCTCGTTGTCTCTCTCTCTGTCTGTGTCTGTCTCTCTCTGTCTCTCTCTCTCTCCCTACCTCCCTCCCCCTCCCCCCGTCTGGCTGTCTCGCTCTCTTCTCTCTATCTATCTATCTATCTATCTATCTATCTATCTATCTATCTATCTATCTATCTATCTATCTATCTATATCCCTAACTCTCCCCCTTTCTCTTTAGAACTTTCTGTCTCTCTCCCTGTCTCTGCCTCTCTCTCACTCCCCCCCTCTCTCTCTCCTCTCTTTCTCTCTCTCTCTCTCTCTCTCTCTTTTATACAGAAGCACGCACATACACACTGTGGGTAATAGTACCATACACAAACACACACATACAGAGTCTCTTTAGCTAATGGTACCGCTGATAAAACACGAGTCCCATTAGGGCTAATTAACGATTATATCAGAACAGCTCACGAGTGGTGTCTCATTTTGATCGCGGCTACAATACATTACTTTACATCACTTTGCTTCCTCCACCAATTACTTTTACAAACTACTAACAGCGCTCCGGAAATCAGGGGCGTTGCCTTAATGTTACCCGATCACTTTACATCCATCAGTCAGCAAGACTAGGTTGACTGAGGAACAAAACAGTTTAAGAGACCCGACACTGAAGCAGTTTTAAAAAGAAAAAAAAAAGGCTGTGTAAATGCACCTTTTTATACGTCGTTCCATCAAACCTAGACATTAAATTTGTCCTTGTTGCAATGGGTATAGAACTTGTGAGAATGAGGTTCCAGAGCAATCACCCACCCCTCTCCACCATATCCACTGACACCCCAATTTTATTTTCTCATACCCCCCCCCCCCGTCCCCAATTTTATTTTTCTATCCCTCTAAAATCATTTCCGCTACTCACTCTCTCTCTCTCTCTGTAATCACTGAATGCAAGTGTTGAAATTTTCAAGCATTGTGCCCTCACACTTAAAAGGCCTGGGGCGAGGTGTTCGAAATAGCGTCAAGTTTACCTTGATCAGAGTGCTAGGATTGTCTCTTAGAGATCTCTTAAACCTCTTCAGATTGGCGGAATTTTTCAATTTTCTGCAAGACGCGTTTATTATAATAATTTTTTTTATCTTCCACTGAAAAGGCTGTGACATTCTTACCCATTAAGTTTCTATCTTAAAATTAGGGTAAACTCCAGTGTTTTGGAGATGCCGTACCCCTCCCCCCCCCCCCCCCTTTTACCCCTCAAGTATTCCTTTCCAGTTGTGATTTTATAGACATGTTTTTGGTTGTTGTTTTTTATGCTTCCATTTTCACCTTGTGGGTCAGGCCTGTCACAGAAATCCAGTCTTGATTTTTTGTTTGTACATATTTTAATAATAAAAGAATAATACGTGGGTGGATACTCAGATATATATATATATATATTTAATTACAATAAGATCAACTTCGGGCAATACGAGCCATCCCAATGGTGAATAATGCTATATCTGTGGAAATATATCGAAAAGTAAATGTCTTAATTTACTTGCCACCCACACAGTCGATTATAAACTGTCTGGGCAACATTAGCCACGATTGCAATGGTGCAGAATCTTTGTATCGACCACGACAGAACTATTCACCTTGCTTTTCTTTCTCAACCTACTTTTTAAACTTTATTTCTCCCTCTCAATTTTACATTCTTGTGTCTCCCAACGCAGTGCTAAGGTTTTGTCCAAAGTCGCCTTGCCATAATAGTATTTCATTGACAGTTTCATTAAAACTAGAATAATAGTTGAATTCAGCATGCATAATCGTGAATAATTCACGAAATATCATAAAAACCACAGAAAAACTGTGGGGTCGCAGCAGGAGTTGACTTTTGATTTTTTTTAAATTTCATTTAAATTGTTTGTTTGTTTGTTTTAAATATTATCATTAATTTTGATTTATTCATTTTCTAGATGATAAGAAGTTATAGCAGTTGCTATTATTACATGTATTTTAAAGTAACATTGGGCTCGCACTATACGAAGATCATTTTTCTGTTTTAGGTGCGTTGTTATTGTTAGTGATTGACCAAAGAATAGATTGTGATTGGCACAGTCTGGTTAGATTGAAAAGAAAGAAAGAAAGAAGAAGGAGAAGAAGAACAAGAAAGCTATAACAGCCGGCAGACAAATATTTTATTATGCTGCAGTTTCCCAGTCACTACAGTAGTCGTAACCGCCATTCAGCAAAACAAATCATCTGAATAGCCTAAACATAGAATTATTGATCCGATAATACGTATGTAAATAAAGGGCCATTTATGAATCACGAAATTGCACCACTGCAGTTTCGTTTTGCATACAGTCATCATGTTTGCACGTTATTGGTCATGGGACCCTCGGCCTATCCTCGTGGAATGGCACTAGGCAACCAAAGAAACAACAGTGCCGTAAAAAGGGAAAGCGGAATCAAGCCATTTTTAGGGTGGCGAGAAAGGGGAGACGGAGAAACGGCGTCTAGTTCTATTTTATGTCTCACAGCTACAGACATTTGTTTTATAGAGTTTTATTGGTATGACTGGAGTTTTGACAGATCAATTTATTCTTTTCAACGCATACATCTTCAATTTTCTATTACTTCCTCATTTCTCCCTCCCCCTGCGCTAGGCCCCGCCATCGGTATAATATTAGTATAGCAGTGGCGGAACGACAGGGAGGATGATGGAGGACGGGCTTCAGGTTGGGGACAGAGGGAGAGTGGGGAAGTAATGGGTGTACCTTTAGTACGTGTGTGTATATTCTGGAATCACGGCTAAAATCGTATTATCCAAACAGGGTATTGTTGATTTTCAGCTGCAGTTCTCGGAAGGTACGCCACTGTAAATGCTATATCAGTGTTGCCTGTGAACGCTGTTCTCGGCAATAACACCCAGTCTGTTAGTATGAAGCTTGCGAGTTTCAAAGTGGATCATTCCACGAGCTTCACATTGTCACTGACAAAAGCTGCATCTGTGGAGAACTTCTATGATTGCAAAGTGGAGAATATGTATAGATGAATACGTGGGAAAGTAAGGGTTGTTAACGAGGAATGAGGGAAAGATTATCGAGCATTAAGATTGGAAGAAAGAAAGAGAAAATATGAGAGACTTTGGGTTGAAGAGAGTACACAAAGCTTATGAAAGTCGTAAACGTAGTGTAAGGGAAGTTTTATGATGATAAAACATGCACAAAAAGTGTGAACTGGAAAGCAGATAAGAATAATTAGTGAAGTTACCAGCCAGGAGACGCTGTTACAACTTGTATGCAGCTCTCAGTCTCTGACTTGGAACTCAGAAATGTGAAGTGCACTCGACCATAGGCCCATATTATAATACAGTTGTCAGTCAAAGGAACAGCACGGCAGAGACCCGTGACGAAATATTCTACATTTTTCCCAGATTTGTCCTACTTTTGCTCAATGGTTTGATAAGGAGATTTTTATAGTTTCAGTTTCATGGTCATGTCCTCCAAGAAGAAGTGTCCAACTGCAAAATCAGTGTCCTAGAAAAAGAAGAGGGGTTGATATAAATATAATTATTTGTTTTGAATACTCTATGAAATGACTTTCTGTCAGGCACAAGAAAAGTACATTGTATTTCATTACTATATTAAACACACAGTTTTCAGATATATTAAGATGTGAATGTTGACATTACAAGTACGTACGCCCCCCAGGGTTTATTATTATTATTATTATTATTATTATTATTATTATTATTATTATTATTATTATTGCTCTAGGGGTACGTATTTTTTAAGCCTTTTGTGACTCCAAGCTACCTCCTGTTTTTTGGGGGTTGAAAGGGTAAGAGGCAAGGCAGGGATTCGAAAAGATTTAGGGTTGAGGCTAGGGACGGGGTGAGGGATAGGTACGTATACATGTGCGCCCCTAGCGCAAAACTCTTGGGATAAGAAGGTACTTACAACAACAGTCTTAAAACATTAAAATAATATTCTCACCACATGTGATAAACCGAGGCACCCTAGTGTCTGTACAAATTATGAGCTTTTACACGAAAACTGGTAAATTCTGAGGGCTGGATTTTATCAAAATAAAAATTTGAAAAAAAAAGGGCTTCCTGCCCCTGTGATTTTTTGACCTTTTCACCTTCTATAGAAAACAGCTAGTCAAATCAATTTCCGTCCCGATATCCCCAGCGAATTAATCTAGCCAATTACATGATCGGGTTAATGTGCCACGTGTCCTTTCCCTGTTTTCTCATTGGTCAGATGCTGGGACGTCTGGTTTTTGTCTAGACCAGCATGGTGCTCTATCGAAATTGGTCACTGGGGAAATTCGTCTAAAGTTTAGAAGCCGAGACTGACCCAGCAAGACATTTTGGGGTTTAGGTTTTCTGCCTCCAGCTTTCCTATTACATTCTCTTTACATCCACTCTCAGACTCACGAACATGTTGCCACATGCTCACGAGAAGAAGAGGGGGAACTTAAGTATGAGTGTTGAATAAGTCGGATTAAAGATTAAGATGCATAACAGGAATTTTAATGATCATCTGTAAGACTACAATCATCTTTGCCGTATAATGGCAAGGTTGTAACTCCCTTCCATCAACTTTTGAGAAGTTGATGACTGAAGTCTCAGGGATACCGCTTATTTTCTTCTTTTTAGCATTACTTACAAATTACATACCGAATCCGCTTGATATTTCGACACGTACTGGAAGAGGCTTGTGGAAGTAGATCTAGTGTGTAGTGTTCAGCCAAAATGTGGAGACAGAACCTTGCCATTTTCAGGGAGCGATATATCACAGTGACGCTAAGACGTAAGTCGATGTGGCATTGAAATCGCCAGTACTCGTCCGTGCAAAGTGGCCTGTCAAAGCGACTTTTTACTGGGCTAAGTGGATTTTGGAAAGCTCAAGGAAAAGAAATGTGTCCTTGCCATACTGATTGATTGATTGATTGATTTAAGCATTTTCTATAGAGCAATCAATCAGTAATCAAAATAATTAGCCAGGTAATCAATTGCCACTCTGTCTAGACACTGGAAGTATTTTTTTCCTTTTCATTGGAGGGACATTGGAAAGCCTTGTAGAAGTACTCTTGCCGCACCAGCGCCAAGTTAATCTTTATTTACAACACGCAGTTCTCTCCTACTCTCTCTCTCTCTCTCTCTTTCTCTCTGTCTCTCTCTCTCTCTCTCTCTCTCTCTTTCTCTCTCTCTCTCTCTCTCTCTCTCTCTCTCTCCTTTCTCCCTTTCCCAACCCAACCCAATATCACCATGTTATTTTAATTCTCCCTCCGCCCCCACCATTTCACATTATGCCCTTATTGTTTTCCTATGAAGACAACTTGGCGTGTGCTCGGAGAACACCATGAAATCCTCATCAATTCTAGAAGTGGGAAAATTGGGCTAATATTTTTGTTTTCAAATTTTGAGTTTTTCCCTCCAGCCCAATTTTCTTACATGTTTTTTTTTCAATGGCGTGTGGTGTATTTCCTATTTATTCTTCATAGGTTGGTTTGTTCTCTCTCTCTCTCTTTCTGTCTCTCTCTGTCTGTCTGTCTCTCTCTCTCTCTCTCTCTCTCTCTCGTTCTCTCTCTCTCTCTCGTTCTCTCTCTCTCTCTCTCTCTCTCTCTCGTTCTCTCTCTCTCTCTCTCTCAGAGCTATAGCCCACTGACTTGGGACTTGGAACTTTCTTTGAAATTGAATCAACGACCGAGACACATTTGTTTCTCAGTCTGACCATGTGCGTGAGGTCCCCTGCAACTGCTCTTGTCCACAGCATCCGTTCTGCTCCGCTGTCATTACGGACATTGTCGTAAAACACTCGTTGCCTTTGTATACTTGCTCACAGCATCCGTTCCGTCCCGCTCCTCACCGCTATAGAGGCAAAGAGAGTTTTTCATACATCATTTTCCTTAAAAATAGCGGTGTGGATGCTGTGGACAAGATCACTTAAACCAAGGCTACAGCACTTTCTCACATAATTACCAATTCACTGTGTCCCCCACTCGAACTCACTCGTTGATGCACTCATTCATTCACTGACCCATTTATTTACCCAGTCACTTACTCGTTATCCTTCTCTCATTCCATGTCCCTCGCCATCACCCCTCCTCTCTCTCTTTCTCTCTCTCTCTCTCTCCCTCTCTCGCAGATGCCAGTTATTCCCCTCTCCCACCGTTCTTTCACATACATTACTTCCCCAATCACCATGTTCATTCCCCCACCCCCGGCTCCCCACAGTTTCCAATAGCACTCGCATTTCTCATATTTCCATATTATTAAAATTTGCCCTTAATAAGCCTGGTATATTTGGCTGGATTGGAATTATTTTTTATTTTTCTGGAGTTTTGGGTTGTTCAAATTGATGCTAATAGGGCATTAGGAACCTGGGACATGTCCTCTTTTGTCAGCTGGCTGCAGAGAAGAGAGGGATGCGGGAGGGGGGGGGGTGGGGAGAAAGGCAGAGAGAGGGAGGGATTGAGTGAGTGAGAGAGAGAGTGAGTGAAGGTGTATGTATGTATGTGTGGTGTGAGAGAGAGAGGGAAAGAAAGTTAGTGAATGTGAATGATAGAGAGAGTGTGTGTGTGTGTTTGTGCGAAAGAGTAAATATGTGTGCATGAGAGAGAAAGAAAGTAAGTGGATTTGAGTGAGAGAGTGTGCGTGTGTGTGTATGTATGTGAGATAGAGGGAGAGAAAGAAAGAAACTAAATGGGTGTGTTTGTGTGTGTTAGAGAGAGAGAGAGAGAGAGAGAGAACCCGAAGCCAGCGAGGCGAGGAAGAATGAGAAATGAACGGAATTAACGTTCAGAAAATTTCAAAATAACATCTTGGCATGTTGAGGAGAAGGGAAGGACAAGGAAAATGTGTGACTGTTTTTAGCACTTGGATGGAAAAAGTACTTACAAACTGGTAGCTTTAATGTCGGCCTTCTGTGTCCATGCGCCTGTTTTGAAAT
>OZ007581.1:28919669-28922169 GCA_963931925.1 Onchidella celtica | reverse complement strand
GTTATAGTGTACGAACAGATTAAGTGGGGTATCATACTCAGCCTGGAACGCCACCCACTAGAGCTTTGCTGTCAGCAAAATGCACACCCAAGAAATAGTGGCAGACCGGGCTTAGTATGATAGGGTCTTCTCGGATTCACTAAGAAGATATAGGACATTATGCTGTGCACTTCTTGTGTGCCAGCAGCTGTCTCTATCGTTCCGGGCTTAGTATGATATCTAACTGACAGATGAACAGAATTGGGAAATTTAATAGTATATAGAAGTAACGAACTAACTTATGGACGGACAACGAGATATATGTGAAAAGGCGAGTCTTACATATGGCGAGAAAGAAATTGAGGAATATTTCTGTTTATAATGCATTATAATCTACCGGCTTTTCTATAAATAATGCCGAAAGTTAACCTTTCAGAGAAGCCACAGTACCCTCTAATTCGTTCAAAATTTTATTTTTCTCGGCTACTGCAATTCATCTTTTTTTTTTTTTTACCTCATTTAACCAGGGGCACATAACTCGATTTGCAAATTGTCGATTTTGATTATCTCCTCCTGGCCCATGCGCAGTTCATTACGTGGTATTGTTAGACAGTCCAATAGATAGCCGGGCAGAATTTTAGCGGATTCGGGGAGCGAACGAAGAGGAAGAAATTAGATTTTGCCTCAGAAATATGGACCGATACTGAAATAAAAGGAGTCGACATATTATGTGGGGTGGACGTTTCCAGTATCAAGCAAAGTGCAGATTGTTTTGATTGTGAAGAATAGAGATTTATGGCATTCCGTGTGTTTTTTCATTGTCTGCGTATGTGTTTATCTATATGGGAAAGCCAATCTGTCTGAGTCTCTCTCTCTCTCTTTTCTCTCTCTCTCTCCACTCTCTGTCTGTGCGTGTTTGTCAGTTTCTCTCTGACACTCTCCTTCTCTCTGTCGGTCTGACTCTTTATCTCTCTCACTCATTCACTCTTACTCTGTCTCTGACTGTTTGTCTGTCTGCCAGTCTCTCTCTCTCTCTCTCTGTCTCTAACGATGTCTCTCTCTTTCTCTCTCTCTCTCTCTCTGTTGCTCTGAGGCTCTGTAACATCTCAATGCCGACTAAAGTGGACACTATGCTTGGAGTTTTCTTTAGTTTTTTTAATGACATTATTTGAAGGGAGGCTTGTTGTTCTCCTTGAGGTTTTAAATTTGAGTCGCCGATGTGCACACAATGCCATTTTATTACATGTTTTGTTTTGACTTTCGAGATGTTGTAATAGAAAGTGTACTATTATTGTCGTTTCACTGCGACCTTGGGTTCTTATTTGTTCTGTCTAGATTTTCTTTAAAACTGAAGATCTTTTAGTACCGGTATATAGAAAAGGTTCAACAAATACTCGTTATGACATTTGTTTAAAATGAGTTGTGGCAATTATCAAGCTGTTTCACTGTTGCAATTTATTCCAAGTCCTTATCATAATTCTAAAGGACGCAAAAGTTTAAAGCCGAATTTCTCAGTTGTGTTGGAACAAACGAGAACTGAGGTTGCGTCATAACGAAAATATTCACAGTAAAATCTATCCAAGTGACTAGTGGTGGCGGATGGGTAGCTGAGGTGCAGGGAAGGACGCTGATGAGGCTGAACTACAGTCGTTATACACGTTGTAGTAAACACAAGATAGGAAAATGTTATTTTATGCTCGGGAACTGACACAATTACTGCCTTACAAAGGCTTAGATGGGAAATGCTTATGATTGCACGGCCAAGGGACGCTGGCGTTGCAAAAGACGCAGGCAAATTGGCTAAGATTGCCTTCCATTCGTTCAACTAATTAGTTTGTCTCGCTCGTGTCTCGCTCGTCAACCCTCGTGACTTTTCTGTCTGGTTCTGACGGAAACCAAAAGCGCTTGTAGATCCCAGTCCAAATAGAACTCACTCATCCCTCGCTCTCTCTACACGACGTGCTGGGACATTGTGAGCGATGTCTGTTGTGAAGGACAGCGTCTTGAAACAAGCCGGGCTCTTGTGGTATTAGATCTATGTGGTTGGCTGTGGAAATCATAATAACTGCAGAAACATTGTGTTTTATCATGTTTGAAGGACAAGTTGGTCTAGAGGCAAGGCGCTGACCTCTCGTGCCGAAGGTACCGGGTTCGATCCCTAGCCGGTGCGAGCATGATGGATTATTTTTTTTTGGGGGGGGAGAGAGAATTCCTGTCCCTGATCCTAGGGTAGGTAATATCGAGCTCCTAGTCTTCTCGGATAAGAACGAAGAACTCGGAGGGCCCGTGTGCACATTGAGCACGTTAAAGATACCTTGGCAGTTTGAAATCGAGAAGAGCAGGCCGAACAAGAACGCTACCGCGGCAAAATTCTAAAAAAACTCATCCCTACCACAAAAATACACAGAAAGAAGAACAAGAAACAAGAAAAGTGAGGTACTGTATAAATGTCAAAGGCAGGGAACCTTCTAAACTAATGATCTAAACACTTTATCATCATTGTCTCGCTCGCGATAAGAAA
>OZ007581.1:28824669-28914669 GCA_963931925.1 Onchidella celtica | reverse complement strand
CCATCGACGACGACACATGTTATGATTGCGTGTAAGCTTCATCAGCCCCCGAGCGTAAATCTTTTTTTTTTTCCTCCATCGACGACGACACATGTTATGATTGCGTGTAAGCTTCATCAGCCCCCGAGCGTAAATCTTTTTTTTTTTCCTCCATCGACGACGACACATGTTATGATTGCGTGTAAGCTTCATCAGCCCCCGAGCGTAAATCTTTTTTTTTTTCCTCCATCGACGACGACACATGTTATGATTGCGTGTAAGCTTCATCAGCCCCCGAGCGTAAATCTTTTTTTTTTTCCTCCATCGACGACGACACATGTTATGATTGCGTGTAAGCTTCATCAGCCCCCTCCTCCTCTGGTAAACTTAGGTCCACAGCGCACTCAGTCAAGTCTGTTTTGCTTCAGTTTTGTGGACTGTGGAGTTAAACGAGACCTCACGCACTAGTGAGACTGAAACAAAATTAATGTCTGTCTGGCTAGTTGATTCATAACAAGTTCAAGTCTGAGTCAAAACCGACGCAAGATAGACTTGACTCAGTACTCTACTGGTGTAATTGAAAATGAACAAGTTTGTTAATGATTATTATCGTAAATGACGATTTTTTTTTCTTTTGGCAGTTGCTTCGTGGAAGATAATAATCATAATAATAATACTACACAGCATTTATATAGCGCTTCATCCTGTTAATAACCAGGCTCTAAGCGCTTTACAACATTCATATATCATAAAAATCACACACACACAATACACGGGCATTCTTCTTCTTCTTCAAGTGCCGGATCTGGAACAGATATCGACGATCATGGTCGTACATGGGGCCCGTGCATACTCAGGGGGAAAAATGGACATTCAGAGTGTAAAAGGATGACTCTTCAGCTGATGTTTAAAAGTCATATTATTTTCAGTCTCTCTCTAACACAGAAGCAGAGAATTCCAAATCTGAGGTCCTTGAAGAGAAAAGATGATTATATTTTTTAAAAAAAACAAAAAACTGCCTTATTGTTAATACCGAAAATATCAGAGTAGGGGCTGGTTGCTTCAATTTTTTCTCGTTGTCATTTTACATTGTTTTGTGATGATTGCGTAAATACATAAGTTGCCAAAACTATAATTTGTCAGATATAATTGTCTCCATGTCTTCTGTGAAATGTGTGGCAAGGAGTTTTGGCAAAAGTGCTGTTGGATGCGAATGTTTGCAGATTTTTTTGCTGTGAATAGGCAGTGTGTTTGCTGCCAGCCCAACGTTTTGACATACCGACCGTAGCGTGGCAGTAAAATGGTTAGTTAGACTGCGTCCCAGCCAGTCTATTCTGAAATTCTTAGACCCCCAATGGTTTTGTGGACTGTGGAGTTAAAGGCACGTGCTCATTAAAAAAATCCAATTTTTGTTTAAAGTGCTAAAATTTTCTTATGTAATTTTCAAAAACATATCACATTAGTTTCTAGATCAGTGTTTCTCCAGGTGCGGCGCGGCAATATTTTTGTGGGGCCAAACGAACCAGTATCCATTGTTTTTCACCCACATATGCCGTTAAAACTAAAAGTGAGCTGGGGCACTGGTTAAACTGAATAGTCAATTTCGCCGGTTGATTCAAGAGAAGTTCAAATTTGAGTCACACCGATGCAAAACTTGACTCGCTACTGGCCTCAGTTTGTGTGTCCCTGTTTTTCCCTATGTCACAAAACGAGTTCAATCACGAAACCCTGCACTCTTTTCTTTTCTTTATATTATATGCTGACCGTTTTTGAACAATGATATGATTCTCATTTTCTCAAAATACCTGATGGTATTTTCGGTATGTTTATTATGGCCAGAAAGGTTCGTCATTGTTGCAAGTTAAAAGTGAACAGGGGGAACAATTGCTGAGCTCGTCAGCATTGTCTCAAGTTCCTTCCCCTGTCTTGTAGAGTCGTTACAGTGTCAGGAAGCTGCTAAGTGTTCTCATCCTCTCCTCATCCCCTCCTCAAGTTCATTTTTTTTTTATTCGTTCATCATTTCCCCCTCGTTCTTTCCCTCCGTCAAGATTTCTATTTCAGTAAGTGATTTTCCTATCTTACCGGCAAACGGCTGTGGACGTGAGATGTTCCTGCCATGATATCTCTCAACATATTTTTGTAGCAAATGAGGATGTTCGTGGAATGAATGACTGTGTATCATCTGTAGCACTCGAAAGAGGCCGAAAATGTTGTAATAACGACCGATACCCCGGAAAAAGTCTGTATACTCCAATCTAGACTACATTTATAGGTAATGATGGAATATAACTATTTACATAGCATGTTGTTCCAAAGAGCGGAGCCAAAACGCTCAACGATGAAATTGTAACAACTCTCCGTCTCTCTCTCTCTCTCTCTCTCTCTCTCTCTCTCTCTGTCTGTCTGTCTCTCTCTCTCTCTCTCTCTCTCTCTCTCTGTCTCTCTTCTCTCTCCTCCCCCCTCTCTCTCTCTTTCTCTTTCTCTCTCTCTCTCTCTCTCTCTCGTACTTGCAACTCTTACGGTCGTTTTCCATCCACTGATCTCGGGAGATTAGGTCAAATCCGGCTTTTAACATCATTGTATTAAACCAAATAGTGATTTTTTTAAAATCAAAGCCACTGGTAGCGTCTTTTGGCCATGGAAGAACGGAAACTGAACACAGAATAAACTAGAGCGTATATCGAAATGATTTTTCGCATATCCTGTATACGTTGTGTTGGTTCCATTCGCCTAACTAGCGTAGATTAGGTCAAATCCACCTTAAAGCATTAATGTATAGAAGGAAATGAACTCTGTCTTTTTGTCTGGGTCATAGCTTCGTCCGACTAATAGTTTCTTGAATGTTGTTACAAGTACGCACTTCCCCCCAAGTTCGTTTGTTTGTTTTTTTGCACTAGGCAAGCGTACTTTAAAGCCTTCTGTGACTCCAGAGCTAGAGAGCTCCTCCCGAAATACTCCTGACAACAGTCTTAATTAATTATTCTTGCAAATTTTCTTTTGACTGAAAGATTAAAGGGGCAGGGTTAGGGATTCAGTAAGAGTCAGGGTTGAGAATACAGGATGGAGTTAGGGATAGGTACGTATTGGTAGGCGTGCCTAACACAAAACCCTTGGGGTCCATACGTACAAGTAACAACAGCCTAGTTTCTTTTGCTCATCACAAAATGGGAACTAAATTAAGAATAAAACAGAGCACAAAGGCGAAATGTATTGGTTTCTTTTCGTATCCTGCAAAATCTTGCTTTTTGGCGTATACCATGATTTGCCTTAGTACGGCAGATCTATCCAGTAAGACAGTAACCCTACACCATTTTATCCGTTTCTCGAGATTGGATTTTTCTGCTTTGATTTATAGCTTCCCTATCAACACAAGGACAACTGCACTGGGAGTTGGCATGAAAATGAACACGCTGAGTGTGAAAAGATATTCTGATGATTTCCTAGATGAACGTTCCCCGTAGCCATTATTTTGCTGCCAACGATAGTAGGTAATTCTGCCCCAGTGTTGGGAAATGCTCCAATGTCGTGTATGTCTGTCAGTGTCACGCCTTATCGATGTCACGCCCACTTTGTCTTAATTGAATCAGAAAATGTAACAAGCTATGGAAGTCTGCATTCATGATGAGTACACACCTTTGAACATTATTGTGTATTTATCAGCCACGCATCCACTGGTATGTTTTATTTGCGTCACGAAAATGAGACGAAGACCAACAAGCAATGCTGAGCCGCCGTTTTGACTAAAAGTAGTTTGAATCTATGCCTTTGAACATCATGTATATTTAGCAGTGGCGCATCAATTGGTATGCTTCATTTATGCCACGGAAACTGCAAGCGATGCTGAGCCATTATTTTGACTAAAGGTAGTTTAAATCGTCGGCAAAGCGTATGATGTGTGAGGTGAAGTGAAAGTAACTCATTGTCTCTTTTATCTAAAGAGATTTTTTTTTCTCACACTGAGGTGTAAGTTTATATAGTACAGAGACAATATCCTTCACTGATTATTTTTTCTTTTTTGTTATGATTCACTATGACTTCACTATTAAAGAAACATTAAAGAAACATCCGGTACCTGGATACGATAGACGTATTTTGTCACAAATTTGCAACACGGGATGGGATCACATGGGATGTAACGTTAAGCGCAGTAAAGTAATTCTTGGTGATGTCTTGTGTGGTCATGAAATACGACAAAAATGATGTGTAATTCATTCACATGTGCTATTATGCTAAACCGCACCTAGGTAAGCAAGAGCACATAATATCACTTTATGCTGTAATGCTATAGCAATGCAAGTGCTGTTGGAAACACTGTTTGTATACCACCTGCCGCGTGCGTATATTTCATTTGCTTGCCCTATCAGAACGGACATGAAAGGGCACCAGATTGGGCCGCTCATGTAACAACTTCTGTGAGCGCTGTTCGTGCATCCGGGGAATGCTGTATCAAAAGGGTTCCAGAGGCGGAGCACAAGTAAAAGCATGGCGGGAACTTCACCGAAAGCCACTAGGAAAAACACTTGGTAAAGTAGCATACGTTGCTCGTAGATGACATTAAAATTGCGTCTTTTGAATTGCGCGATAATATTTCGCTGCATGTTGCTACTGCCTTTGATTCTGTTACAACTGCAATAACCACTAAGCCACTAATATTGCTGTTGCAACTACTTTAAAAAGACGAAATTTGTTACCACGTTTTACACCTTTTCCAACCAGAATCATTCGCACCAACGCTGTTACTGATAAAGTCAAGACGGTTTTATATCATCATAAAAATATCATTGTTACTGCGGCTACTGCTTTTGTCAGTTCTCTATTCAGACATGCAATTTCACGTCTTTGGTTACTAATACACTTATTGCTACTACAAACAGTTCGGGGTGAGCCACACTTCGAATTCAAAATCAAGTCAAATCAAATGTTCAAAGTGACCTCCTTCTTCCCCGAGGAAAGTTGACACCTCTTTGACCCAGAATAATTATTATGAAGTGACTTTTGGCCCACACTGTACATTATGTAATTCAACCACATCGGTACTTATTTCAAGTTCACTTTCTTTTCAGCAATCTCGACCATCAAAAGTATCTTCCCTTAATTTAGCGAGCTGTGTGTGTGTATGTATGTGTGTGTGTGTCTTTGCTACCCTTATTCAGTCAAAGCAGTTTACAGACAGTAAAATAGAATCAGGGCACGCCTCTGAAGAGATAAAACTACTGTGTTCCTTGATATATCTACATGTATTATCGTAAATCTTCTCCATGAGAACCTCGCCAACGCCTCGGCGGTATGGGAAACCCTTGATGTTGCCCTTCCCTCTTGCAAAAGAACCTAATTTATGAGGAGATATGCTTATAAGTTGCAAAGGTTTGATTGAAAGAAGGTGAGCGAGGAGTTTTGGAAGCTTAGGTCACAGTGGATGCTGTGAGTAAAGGGATGCTGAAGAGAACGTGGCTTAGCATGGTTAGTCTGTCCAATATAAAATTTAAGTTGTAAGTTTTGTTAATTTTTGGAATATTTTTAGTTGTTGGTATTGTTTTTGTGAAATTTCCTCCTTTCTTCCTTCCCCCCTATTCATTCCATTTTCGTCTGTTTATTTCTCTTTGCCCTGCTTTCTTCTTTTCCAAGGCAATTGGTCGAGGGTCACCTGAGCTTTACTCTCTCTCTCACTCTCTCTCTCTCTCTCCCTTCCATTGTCCGTCTCTCCCTCCCTCTCTCTCTCCCTCTCTCTCTCTCTCTCTCTCTCTCTCTCTCTCTCTCTCTCATACACACACATATTCTCAGAGGGGGGAGACACTGGGGGAAGAAATTGAAGGAAGGCTTTAAGAATCGGAGAGAGAGAGAGAGAATTTCCAAAACGGGCGAGGAGATGGAAATATCTTAAAATAACTGTGGGGGAAAGAGGGGGGGGGGGGGTGATACGTCAGAATGTTCGCACCTATCATGACAGTGCAGATATGTTATATTCCCTGTGCAGATAAATGAAAGATAAAACGTACGTGTAATGATATATGCACAGGTTCGTGTCGTGTGGTATTTGGCTTTTTATAGAGACAAATCTCTTTCCGAGGAAAGAAGCGAGGGCAGATCATGTCACTGCACCTTATTTTTATTTTATTTTATTTTGTTGTTTTTTTTAAACTTGAGGGATTCTGAAAGTGTCCAACTTCGCCATTTCAGCAAGGAAAAGTAGGAATTTCACCGCACAACATTATCTGACAGACCGAATGGTATTCCTGTAGACACGCGACATTGGATCCTCAGAGCTTTCCGATGTTCAGATAACACATTCCAGGGATGACTTAATCTCTGACAAGAGAAAAAAGCAACTCCCAAGTTGCGCAGTTTATTTGTTTTTTAGTACTTCGCTTTTTTTAGATGCCATTGTGCAAGGTAATCTTTCTAGTGCAAATTTTTGCAATGAGGTGAAGACAGGAACAGTGCGCATTGTTACAAATAGATCCTTTATCACTGACAAAGATATTTCTGCAATGTTTCAAAATTACACAACTCTTGTTATTTCTTTAGTACCTGCTGTGCTATTTTTGTAAAACTTCACCTGGTATCCAATGTTTTGTGTTTGGAACATTGTCTGATTTATGAAGAAAGATTTTTTTCGTGATGAGTATTTATACTTTCCATTTATTTTGGCCATTTGAAGTTACTTTTGGACGATCCAACACCTTTTGGCTGAGCGAAGCTTTGCCTAGGCACTGTATGGGTTAAGACAACTTTTCTTGGGTGAGTAAAAAAAAAAAAAGGGGGTTGGTGTATATGGAAAGAGAGAGAGAGAATTGCTAAACACGAGTGAGAAGAGGGAAATGTCTTTATAAATAACTTTGAGGTCAGGAGGGGAAGGTAATAATTAGGCTAGAATGTTAGCACCTGTGATGACAGCGTTCTGCCACTGAAATTTATAGGCATGATTATAAATTTTGTTTCATATTCAGATCATCACTATCAACTTTGGGGGTTGTCTAAATTAACCTGTTCAATAGGGATTTTCCATGCTGGCCGCAGAGACGAATGGAAAATTGGCTATGTCGAAAATTCACGGCCGAATCTGTTGGGGAGACGTATATAATTATGAGAAGTGTTAGCAGAGACACAGGATACCCAGACGAATTAATTCGCCATTTATTATTCCGTCCGTCGAATTGCGCACGTACATAGATGTCAACAATGCAACAGTTGGCACTACACCCCTTCATAATTGAACGAAAAAGAGTAGTACTCACGTATTTGTACGCGCCCACTTTCTGGACATATGGTGGAAGAAGGAATGATTCGCCTGGGTATTCTGTGTCTCGAGAATGAATAATACAAGAGCGACAGCAACTTTCAAGGGCAATAACTGGGCATTAGACCCGAGTAGTCTTTCGTCATTCGTTTGATTTTGTTTGATCCACCCACTTATGCAAGGGTACACGGCAATGATTGGCGTTAATGGCGGGGGATAAACATCACATTTCACATTACATTAAAGACTAGTCGCAGTGCTCAGCCTCTTTAAAATTAAAGGCTAAATTTAGCAATAGCGTGACTGACATAAGCCATGCTAACACGATATTAATCGCTGAGATATTTAATTTTCTCTCTTTAAATTCTAGCGAGATCGTTTGTCTTCATTATTCTTGTGAGTTCAATTTACAATACTTTGCGGGTGGCAACAACTATGACAATGCAAAATGACTGCTCACTCTGGCTAAAAATGCCGGTATTGTTCCCCACACTAAGTCCGTTAATAAAAACTTCAGATTTGGCAAAAAATAATTGAAAGTTATGTAACGAATGAGAGGAAAACATGAAATGTTTATCCATGTATTACTTACAGGACAATTGGGATAATCATGTTCCAAATATAAAAGATTGGGTTGTAGAGATGTAGGTTTCAAAAAATGGATCAATGGCACTACAGACTTTTTTAAGTGGTAAAGGAGATCTGCTGTTCAGGGCGACCCTGCATATGCACACCATTTTCAACGGATTTATTGGGAAAGCAACTACTGTTTACAGTAATCTAATTCGTGCATAGCCAAATCGTGAGCACGCCCCAGGTGCGTTACGAGTGAGCGCACAATAATGTCACCAGACCACCCATTCTGTGCTGTGCTTTGATATCCCAGCCTCTTGTGGTGATGTTATCCCAAACATGTTATGTCCCGAGGGGGAAATGGCGTGCGTGGAAGAAAGGACGAGTCTTGGGGTGGAGGGGTAGAAAAGAAATTAACCCATTGAACAGGAAAGCAAAAGATGAAATTTCAGATTTTTTTAAGATGATGAGCATTCCCATGAGAGCTTTGTTAAAAACAAAATAGACTAAAACCGCAGTAAAAGGGTCCATTAAAAAAAACAAAAAAGAGGAAGAAGAATTAGAAACTAGAAAGCCCAGTGTTTTTATCAAATATGATCAGAAAATGAAGAGAACCCAGTGGTGGGTTCTAGTACTACTAAGCGTTGCCTTAGAATGACAGGGTTCTATCTCCACTCTTCTGAGATACACACTGCACACTACTTCTAGGGGCCTTCTCCATTGTGTGTCAAAGCATCAGCGGATTCGGTGTATAATTTGTAAGTATTACTAAAAAGAAAAAAAAGTCGTCTCTCTAAAAGTTGTGAGCATGAAACTTCAATCATCAACTTCTCAAAAGCTGATGGAAGGGAGGCAAAATCTTGTCATTCTAAGAGGACGTAATGCCTCCAATGATCAATCTTGTTATCGTTAAACTTGTTCGAAGATTCCCCAGCAGTGGAAACTTATTCGCAGCCAATGCTTGCTGAAGGCATTCATTTGATATTTTTCTACATTATTAAATTTTTAATGTGTGGACTTAAATGTTGTGGGTTTATCGCGAAGTTAATCATGGAAGATTTGTACTTCAGATGTCTCGTCAAGTGTGGCGTACGTTGGGCGTCAGAGAGTTAAGCCAGACCTCAACCTGATAGTCATTAGTAGTCAGCGGAAGAAAGGTATTGTGGGAATGTCAGAATCTAGGTCTGTGGTGTGGGGAAGTTCAGTTTCAGATTGTTTGAGCACGGAGCAACGATTAGACAAAATGTTCTCTCGGTGCTGATTCCTGTACATGCCCTCGGGGGTATCCTCGTCTCCTGATCATGGTTAATGTATGTATACCACACGTGCTGTGGAAATGTCGTCACGCCAGTGCTTTGTCTACTGATTCGTGTTTTTTTTCTTTGTCTTCTTCACCATTATCTTCTGTTCCTTCATCGTCTTCCTCTACCAACAACGTTTCTTCTTTTATCTGTCGTTTAAGATAATAACATTAGAACGAAGTACGAATGAAGTTTTTCGAGTTTTATATTAAATCAATGCCAAAAATGGCTATTCCTCCTCATAGCAATATTCTTCCTTCTGATCCATATTATCATTTGTCTGTCTGTCGTTTTGCCTCTCTATCTCATTAACTGCCTATCAAAGTTCCTGCCATCCATGCGCTCATCCACGTTGCCACCACCGTTTCATATTTTCTGACTGAATCAATCTTCCAGCCAATCTAAACATCCAGTTGTCCATAGATGTACTACAAATTCCCGCAGTGGTTCTGCCTGAGCAATCACTCCTCACCCACACTTATTGAACCCATCAGCAACTCGGTATTATAAAAGGTCCAAGAGCACTCGCACCTGTCTCGGACATGACGAGCAAGCTCCCTCATTACTCTCGTCCTTACGTCATAGCTAACAATAGCAGTCTTTGTGCCGGGACCTGCCGTAATCTACCTTAATGTTAACAGTATCTCCCCAAGTTACACACCGTTGGTGCCAACTCGGGATATCTGCGCTGTATATCAGGAACGACTTGGAAACCCAAGTGCAAGAGTAAACTAGAAGAGAAGTCTATGTACGTGTCTGTCGTATTCGCTATGCAAAAGTGCAAATCCGCACACACTGAAGCAACTTATTGCTCGTTACTAGTACACAATTATGAGCAGTGAGGTATCCATACCTCTTATTGGCCACTGTGGATGCAATAATTTTTTACCCCGATCATGAACAAAAAACAAAAAAAAAGCACCCAAAAAAAAAATTGTGCAAGCATGTTAAGATATGAGATATTACAAAAATGTCTTGCCACTCTGGAGCTAAAGTTGAATTCTTATCTTGGGGGAGGGAAGGGGGTATCATACTGAGCCCGGAACGTCACAACCAGTAGCTGCCAGCAAAATGTACACATAAGAAACAGTGGCAGAAACTGACTGTGTCTGACCAGGCTTAGTATAATAGGGTCTTCCCTGATCTCTACAAAATATAGGAAGTTATGGTGTGCATTTCTTGTCTGCCAGCAGCTGTCTGTGCCGTTCAAGGCTTACTGTAATACCCGCTTTTATACAGATAGTCTGTAATTTTATCCAAACCAAGGATTTTCTTTAGACTATCTATCCCTGCATAGAATATCAGTTTTTCCTACAGAGCCTTTATAAACACGACTACAAACCCTGCGTTCAATCTGCCATTACGTTAATGGTTAGAAATGACGACAATCCCTGTATAATTTAAACCCATCAAACATGAGCCGACCATAAAATGTACTGATAAAAATCAGGTAGTCTATCCATTTGACATTCATTCAGTCTCATTGTTATAACACTAGTGGTCAAGTAGACGTAACTTCTTACGGTAAAGTTACGACCAGTGCTGATGACAATAATGTAAATGGAACGCTGCTGTCAATGGACACCTGCTTAATATCAAAGTTCAGATCCGCTTTGGCGTGGAATGGGGCATTACAATCATGCATTAGGATAGTGGTTTTCAATCCTTTTAAGGCAATCGCCCCATTAGTGTCCAAATTTTCGTTCACCCCCCCCCCCCTTTCTTCTCCTCTCTGTCTCTCCCTCTCTCTATTTCTCTCTCTCTCTCTCTCTATTTCTGTGTGTGTCTCTCTCTCATCTTTCGTTCGCTCGCTGTCTCTCCCTCCCTTGCCCCCCCCCCACATCTCTCCCTTCATTGTTTTCGCCCCGCGCCCCCTGATCCCATTTTCTTCGTTTCCGCCCCACCCCAGGGGTGATATCGCCCACGTTGAGAACCACTGCATTAGGATTTGGTCTTTACATTTGTCATGTTGAAAGGTAAACCATTGTATAGGATGGGATAGCAGTATTTTTTCTAAGTGTGGGACTGTGGGCCCGATCTACTGATAGACTGCAAAGTTGACCAAAGAGTGTGGAGGGCGTGCCCTTTTTCTGATACTAAAATACACGTACCATCACTAAGCGTTTCTATCTATCCGCCTTGGAGTTTGGAGAAACACCATTTAGCCTTAAATGGATAGTGCGTTAGGCATGCTGTATTTTAAGCAGTATTAGACATTTATAGTGTTGCGTTGGAATTACTCAATATATTTCCTGGATTTAAAACTTTTAGGGGCCATCATACTAATCCCGGTACGGCACAGTCAGCTGCTGCCATACAAGAAGTGCACACCATAATTTCTTATATTTTCTTGGTAAATCCGGGAAGGCCCTATCATACTGAAAGGCCTGTTTTCACTGGTAAGTTTTACTTTTAGGAATAGAAAAAAGGAATGGGAGACTGTGTGGGAAGAACTCTCCTGGCTTTCCGTCTTTTGTTTTCCAATTTCCCCTTTCGAAACGCTGTTTGTTTACACTGGTCCGTTTTCTGAATAAGAAGCGATGCGCATCGTTTGTTTTGGTCATGTCTCGGTCAGAGACAGTCAGCTGCTGCCATTATTTCTTGGGTGGACATTTACTGGCTGCTATGGAGTTAAACAGCTAGTGAGTCCGAAGTAAGTGTGTCTGGCTAGTGGATTCAAAGGGAAGTTCAGTTTTATGCTAGTACCACGGAGCAACTTTGCACTGTAGTTGTTGGAGTTGGGCAGTGGAGCTGACCTCTTGCAAACCTATAGGTAATATGCCTAAATCCGTACACACACCAATGATGATAATAATATGTGACATCTGTGTGTATAGCATGGTGTTTATGGAATCTGTAGTGACTGAGAGAACACTGGAATGTATTATTGTCTTATGAGCTATGACGTGTGCGTTAGACGAGACTTGACGAGGGTGACAGTTAGATGGGCGTGATTTATTGCAGCTGCCCTGTCAATGTAGGCGTCATTCAAACCACCGGCCTATTGTTGATGACACTCTAGGGATTAATACTACGCCACCAGTGGTAAGGATGTGATTAGCATACCTTGTCCGACGTGGTTTTGTGATGACGTAAGGATGACATCAGAGTCTCACCTGCCTGGTTTTGTCAGTGGTCAAACCTGTTACCTGAATCTTTAGCTTTCAACTCTGGGTTAAGAGACCTGTGTGGAAAAGCGTAAGCCGGCAAGGCCAGGGTTTGACTTTTATTTCCCCATAATTCACAGTTTCTGTGAGGGTGGCATGGCAAAAATTTCTCGTGGAATTGTATTTTCCGGGCATTGGATTGATGGTCCAGATTGTCTAGATCCTTCTTCTCAACTACCGTCAAATGCAGTCTTGTGTTAATGTTTTGCAAATAACATTGTTTTACCGCAGAGTTGTCTTTAAAATAAAAAAAGAAAAAGGGGGGGGGGGAGGTAGATTAACAGACAGACAGACAGACAGACAGGCAGGCACTCAGATCAATGGATGGATGGATGGTTAGATAGATAAATAGATAGATAGACAGATGGATGGATGGACGGGCGGGCGGGTGGATGGATGGATGGGTCGATAGATAGATAGATAGACAGACAGACGGACAGACAGACAAACAGATATATAGATAGATAGATAGACAGACAGACAGACAGACAGACAGGCAGGCACTCAGATCAATGGATGGATGGTTAGATAGATAAATAGATAGATAGACAGATGGATGGATGGACGGGCGGGCGGGTGGATGGATGGATGGGTCGATAGATAGATAGATAGACAGACAGACGGACAGACAGACAAACAGATAGATAGATAGATAGATAGATAGACAGACAGACAGACAGACAGACAGACAGACAGACAGATAGATAGATAGATAGATAGATAGATAGATAGATAGATAGATAGACAGATAGATTAAGAACCAACTAAACAAAGACATACCTCACGCCCTTATTCCAATAAGTGTATTTGCCCTAATTTTTTTTATTGTCTTATAAGATCCGAGATTTCAGATACCAACAGGGTTGTTTTCACTGAATTATGACTTTCCCTCTCATAACGTAGCCATGCATAGTATTCGAAGATATCTCTAAGGAGTTCATCTTTGTTTATGAACTAGACTCTATCACCTGTGATGGTAACCTAAATTTCTAAAGTCTGAACTGTACCGTTGAGGTCATAATCTCAAAGGGCATCACCAAGACCATGTACTAGACTAATGGTCCACAGTGGGACTTTCTCTTACAACCCTCTACCCTTGTCCGACCGTCCATCTGGTGGCAATTGGCAGTGAATATTGTGTCAGCGGTTTCCATACTTTTGTGGCCACGACTCCCGGGCAGTTCATTATGGTCCAGGCCTTGAAGATTTGCGTTGTTTAATGAATTTTCAGTTTAAATCTTCTTGTGTTTGTTCTCTTTGATTCTGGGGCCGAGAGTTCTTACCGCTGTTGCTGTCGTTGTTACTTTCCTATGTTTGGTTTCTGGCCCTCGATGAAAAGGACAACGGCATGGGATGATATTCCTTTCATATGTCAACTACGACATGTAGATACAGATTCATATATTGTAAAGCCTAGGCATGATGTCTTCATTCTAATCTCCTGACATTTGTTAGTAACTATACCACTCTCTTGTGTCTTTGATACTGATTGTGCAATTTCAGTTAATTATCAGTTTTCAGTCCTACATCGTTCTAGATCAAATAAATAATACAATTTTAATGTGGTGAACATTCAAATGCAGCGGCCTGCAGATTTCCCCAAAGCGTACCCAATTTTCTCAGAAAGACCTTTCTGGCCATATTATTATTACACGTGTTATTATAGAAGTGAGAACCATCGTTCTGATGGAATGGGGCACCCACATTTTCCTGTTCTGATTCGATCAGTCTCCGAGGTCCCTGATAGACATCCAGTCGACACGGGTGAGTGCTAAGTACACTGAGCTGATTATCTGGTATGTTGGGTTAATGTCACAGGTGTAGTCAGAGACTTATAGAGTCTTAGTGGTGAATCTATCTATCTATCTATCTATCTATCTATCTATCTATCTATCTATCTATCTATCTATCTATCTATCTATCTGTCTGTCTGTCTGTCTGTCTGTCTGTCTGTCTGTCTGTCTGTCTGTCTGTCTGTCTGTCTGTCTGTCTGTCTGTCTGTCTGTCTGTCTGTCTGTCTGTATCTGTCTATCTGTCTGTCTCTCTGTCTCTCTGTCTGTTTATCTGTCTGTCTGTCTGCCTGTGTGCCTGTCTATCTATCTATCTATCTATCTATCTATCTATCTATCTATCTATCTATCTATCTATCTATCTATCTATCTATCTATCTATCTATCCAGGGGTGTATTTTCTATCTATCTGTCCACCCGTCTATTTGTCTGTCTGTGTGTTCTTTTTTTTTTTCCAATCCATTATATCATAACTTTATGCAGAGAAGTAGACTATATCGAGTTGCTTAGTTTGGCGGACTATGGAGAATGGCACTTTGCGCACAAGCGAAACTGAAAGGATCGAGTACCTAGACTTCTTGGATAAGGACGAAAAAATTCGGAGGGCCCGTGTGTACGTTGCGCACGTTAAAGACACCTTGGCAGTTGGAAATCGAAAAGAGCAGATCGAACAGCCCCCTTCCCCCACCCGGGCAAAATCAAATAAAGTCCATTCCTACCGGCGCTGTACTGTGGCGACGTCGTGCCTGCTCCAGTTGTAACTGGGTGGAACGACACAAAGGCAAATTTCCTAAATGGGATTAAAGTGGTATGCAAATACAAAGACACACACAAATAATATAAAAGCCTTAATTTTGTCCAAAAGGGATATGGCTGCGTAATTCGTCGTCAAAATTTGTCAGAAATAATATGCAAATACAAAGACACACACAAATAATATAAAAGCCTTAATTTTGTCCAAAAGGGATATGGCTGCGTAATTCGTCGTCAAAATTTGTGGCAGTACCCAAGGTTTCATAATTTTTGGTCACATAATCACGATGTTTTAGATGCTTTGATGTTCACTCTCTAGCAGCATTATAGTAAGCTGGTCTTTAGTGCTACCATCATCCACTTTCAACATCACCACCATCAGCACCATCTTACCTCAGACACTGGTTTCCAGCTGCCACATGTGGTCGATGACCGTCTGTGTAAATGGTTATCGCTGCAATCACTGGCCCCACAGCTTACTATCACACGGCTTCGGCTACTTAATTATACATGGACGCACGCCAATCATTGACCTACATCTGATGGTCATCAAGGCTGGGCTACTTCCCTCATGGCATGCTGACCTCAGGGCATGGCTGTTTTGTTATGCCTTGTCTGCTCTGGTCTGTCCGTCTTGACTGTCTGTCTCTCAAAGCATTTCATTGTCCTTCCTTATCTATCTATCTATCTATCTATCTATCTATCTATCTATCTATCTATCTATCTATCTATCTATCTATTTATCTATCTATCTATCTATCCATCTGTCTGTCTGTCTGTCTGTCTGTCTGTCTGTCTGTCTATCTATCTATCTATCTATCTATCTATCTATCTATCTATCTGTCTGTCTGTCTGTCTATCTATCTATCTATCTATCTATCTATCTACCTATCTATCTATCTATCTATCTAGCTATCTGTTTGTCTATCTATCTATCTATCTACAGACCGAAATAGATGAACACAGACAGGTCGACAGACCTCGATAGATAGATAAATAGATAGATAGATAGACAGATAGATAGATAGATAGATAGATAGATAGATAGATAGATAGATAGATAGATAGATAGATAGACAGATAGATGATAAATAGATAGATAGATAGATAGACAAACAGATAGATAGATAGATAGACAAACAGATAGATAGATAGATAGACAAACAGATAGATAGATAGATAGACAAACAGATAGATAGATAGATAGATAGACAAACAGATAGATAGATAGACGGACGGATTTTTGGATGGATGGATGGGGGGGGGCGGATGGTTAGATGGATGGACGGACGGGCGGACGGCAAACACTTCAGACAAGCCAGCATCTCCACCCACGCTTACATGAGTGCAGAACGGACAGACCCAGATATAACACATGAAGATGAGATAGAAGCAGTGATGAGATTTTGATGAGCCTCGAGTGGGCACGAGAGACAATGAGTTAGGTAATGCTTGTGATTGCTGCACTCTGAGAGAACGATCAATTGTTTTGCACTCGGACGGAGTCACGGAAGAGATGGTGTGTTTTTGCACTTAATGAAGTATTTGGAATGAGAAGGGAAGAAAGGAAGAGTGCGAGAGTGACAGGTGGACTCAGCGGAGGAATGGACTTCAGATAGGTGAAGGATAATGAGTGAGTGATCGATCGAACGATCAACTGACCGATTGTTAGGCAAGTGAGTAATTGCATAAATGACCGAAAATTTGAATGAAAGAGAGCAAGCCACGTGTATTTAATGAAGAAAGTTCTTGTATCTGGCCGTCCTTCTATCTCTTTCTCTCAAACTCAAAGCACGCTGGTATTAATATTTCACGCAATGAAAGGTTATTCCCTTCGTTTTTCACCTTAATGTCCTCGGCTAACAATTACTCTCCCTGCTGTCCTTACAGTGAAACCTATTTCTATATGGTCATTCGTATAAAAATACATTCGTCCTCTCGTTTAACCATTTGGGTCTCAGTATTGTAACAGGTTTTGTTATATGTTTGAACGGTATTTAACCTGCGCGTGTCAGAGCCTTATAGTTCTGTTGTACATTGGAAATGCGTAGAAAAATTACGTCGTAAGCAGTAACAAGCGCGGTCCTGCCAAACGGCACTGCCTGTTAAAAGAAAGACATAGTTTTTGTGGTTTTTTGTATGCCTTTCAATTAATGGCAGACTGAGATCTAGATGGAGGAAAAAAGGGGATTGAGGTATGGAGAATGCGAGAGGAAGGGAGGAACTTTTCTACACGTTCTCATCCATTGTAGAAATCTTTTGTCCTTCCCTATATTCATTGCTGTCTCTTCTGGCGCCAGGCCAAACAGCCGGTTTGGGGGCCCACAAACAGCCCTTTTAAGGGCTTACCAACAGCTGTTTTAGGAGCAAACAAGCAGCTCTTATGAGGGCTCACAAAAAGAACTCGTTTGGGAGCTCACAAACAACCCGTTTGAAGGCCCACAAACAATCCTGTTGAAAGCTGACAAGTACAAACAGCTCTTTCGAGGGCTGAGAAGGTGGCGACGACGGATGACCGAGAATCAAGAAGACGCGAGTCAACACATGACGAGAATTTACCAGAAAACAAAAAAAAACATACACACACAATAAGAAAAAACGATGTGCACATGCACTGGGCTGTGATTTCCCGAAAACAAAAGTCGTCAACCAATCCGTCTCTTGTACTGGCATATCAACTTTTTTCTCCGTTTACAGGAGAGCATTTCAAAGTTTGGATGAAAGGGATATTTCTTATGTACAGACAAGCATGTGGCAAAAAATATTCTGTTTATAGTATCAAAACTATTAAAGATATCGATACAACATCTTGTGGGAACATGGATCTCACTACGAGCAGTGAAAGGGTAATCGTAGCTCAAAACCAGCAAAATAATCGATACGCCAGTACGTGAGATAAACGGCGACTTTTTTCACTTATTCATTTCCCATCACACAACACACATACACACACACACACACACACACACAAAACCTTATTCTTTAATTTCGCCTGGAATTCTTCCTGATTCCATCCGTCCGTTTATATATCGTCGGGTATTTGTCATATTGCTGTATGTGCATTTTTTGCCTTTTGGAGGAAATGAGGATGTGAAAATAGGTCGGCAAAAGTGCCAAAAGGCACACAACATTACATTACAAATATAATTATATCTCGAAAAGTTTCTAACCTAAATACTGTCACAAGACAAACTGGCTGTTTTGTTCATCACTGGTCTGTCGAGAGTCAAATCAGTTTTCCAGAAATGTATATACTTTATTGGGATGTCTAAATTACAGAATCCCTCAAATACTAAATTTGTAAATTGAAGATACGCAGATCAAACACTTGGTGGGCCACAGTAGCTCATTCCTGACAGTAATAGGATTAACCATTTGGAATGACACTCGTACATAATAAAATAAGAAAACCTCAAAATCGGCAAAATGTCGCATACAACAATATGGCAAATGCTACTCGATATGTTCAGCACCTTCCAATTTCAAACCGCATACCGCAAGGCGTGACAGCCTAACGTGCTGCTTTGGAGCTGTCTAATGGTAGAGGTTAACTGCATTGATTACAGGGTGTCTCCCTAGCACACTATAACTAGGACAATATGAGACACTGTTTCGGCTGGGAGTCAAAGCGTGGTTGAGATGTTGCTAGTGATTTTTTTTACTGTATGATAAACGGATGTGTTATTACAGTGGTTCTCAACCTTTTTCAGGCAATCGACCCCTTAAGCTGTATTTTCGGGTGTACGGAAACGGAAAGGTTAAAAAACCCAGTAAGTAGTGAAATAGAAAGAATATTGATTTTGAATGTGTACGGAGACGCAATTTCCGCACACATGGAAACACACTTTTTTTACTGTCTTGATGGATTTTTGACATTTTCATTTGCCGTTTCTGTTACCCTACACATGAAAACATAGCTTAAGGCTCCGAATTTTCTGTAACCGCTCCCCCCCCCCCCCCCAAACAAAACAATCCGGAAAAATAGCAAAACAACAACAAAAAAAAACTCCACCCCAAACCCAAAGGAGGGATGATGTTGCCGTTGTTTGTTGATTTTCTTTGTTGTCGTTGTTGAGATCTGAAATGAGAGCATTCAGTGACTCAGCAGAGAGACCTACTCAATTCTGGACTAATCCCGCTCCACGACCTCTGAATACCTTTCTTTGTGTCTGTCCCACCGAACTCGGCACCAAATCAAGCAGCGTTTTGCCGGGCAGACACCCTTGTCTGGAGAAGAATGTGCAAAAAGTTTACAAAACTGAAGCTTTCTGGGAGGAGATTTGAAAGGAAAAATCAAAGATCTTCCGAACAGAAGTTTGAATTCTTTTGCCAGAGAGTCCTCTATGGTAAAATTTCACCTTTCACACAGGCGTTGTCTATCCACTGCAGGATGTGGCCCTCCGATAATGACTTCCATTCTTCTCTGTCTGATGTTTTCCAGTTCCACATCCACGATGTTCCTCCTCTCTATTTTATGTCGTCTTGCCATCTTCTTCCTGGTCGTCCTCTTGTCCTTCTTCCTGTCCTTGGTGGCCATTCGTTACAACGTTTTGTCCACCTATTGTCATTCATCCTTCCCACGTCCTGTCCAGCCCGATTCCACTTTTGATGTAGCATGACGTTCACTAATTTTACACTGGGGAAATGTGTACATTTGAAACATAGTGTTATTTTCAACCAGCTGTATTTTAAAGTAACGAGCCCAATTCCGCGGTTTCCTGGCCAATCTAGGAATACTGAGAAACAAACGAAACACGTGTCGATTGTGTTGATGTATTTGTTTTGGCATCGTGATCCGATCCAAATTTTATGTTTAGCGCCAGCCTCGTTGAGGAAAATGTCGGACCACCTTCTTCTGTTTAACTCAGTTGTGGCTCAATATCAACGAAAGTGTTAAAAATAAAGTGAACATCGAGACCTCTTGAAATACACTGTATATGCACGCACATCTTTTACCTCTTTCTATGCGTAATCTGATATTTTGTAAAATTTTTGGATCAGCGGTTAAAAAGCCTCACTTCTTTTATCATGTCGAGAGGCGCATGGTAAACTATCGTAATAATCTCGACTTTCTTTTCTCTTCATAAATTGAGATATTTAGTACTGCTTATATTGTAGTGCTTGACAAATTGAGTTATAACTTGGGATTAAATTCTGAAAACTGCATGTTTAAAGTAACTTTTGTTGCTGCTGTTTTTAAACATGGCAAGTGGAGAATTAAATGCGATACAGAAAGTTATTCATGTTTTTTTTTTTTTTTGCTTCTCCTAGGAAATCTGTAAAATACTGTGTTGGGATATGGGATAGTTTACCGTGCTGCCCTCGATATGATGTTCACCATAGAATGTTTCGTAATAGTCAGACATTACAATTGCATAGAATGTAAGCAGGATTATTAACTCAACCTTCCACAAAGCCGAGGCAAAAGAGACATGACCCAGTGTGCCATGGGCCTGGGATATGGCAAAGTCCGGCTTAAATCAAATGAAAAATGGAAGAGATGAAGTATTTGTTTCTCGGGGGCCTCTCGCTTGGAGCTCTCGGCCCCCGAAATGAAAGATAACAGAACTTTTAACTCAGTTAAGTAAATCATGATGTCAAAACCGGAATACCATACAATTTTGATGCATAAAATTTTGATTGTTTAGATGGAGAAGACAGGGTGAAAATTATGGCAATCACGATGCTCCTTGTTCTAGATTGGCTAGAGACAGGGTGAAAATCACGCCCATTTTGAGGCCCTTCCCAAAAACCGATGAAAGTGCAACCAGCGGCGATTGGTGTAAGTTTGATAGTTGTGCAATTTACAAGCCGCAGTGTAAAATGTTTACATGGCTAACGCCGGGTCCGTGGTTGTCCAGGAATTAGTTTGTGTTTCATAAATGACGTTGGTAAATTGTCTTGCACTCAGAGCCATTTTAGAAAAAAAAGATTTTAAAAAAAAATAATAGAAAAAGCTGAAACCCGCGAGCGCTGTAAATATTACAGCCGTCGAGCGCGATTTTTGGTGAAATTTGAACAAAGAGATCGAAACTTTCATGTGATTCACACATGCAGTAGCCAACAAAATATCTGTGAATTTTCTTCATCACCACCAAGTAGTTAAGTTCCTCTTTTCCATATTTATTTCGAATATTACGTAAATCCATCAAGTGCAATTTTTGTGTTTGAAAACATTATAATGTGGCTTTTTTTGTTTTTTTTACATTCATTTCACTTTTCAAAAAAATATTAGCCTGTATTACATCTTCCACTGGCCACGATGGGCTATATTTCTTTGGTCTGCTGTACTTACAGTCTCAACTCCCAGCCTGATAAGTCAGTGTCGACAGGTGAAACCTCAGACTTAACGTCAGTAAACGCCGTTCCGTTTCGTCTACTCTGGCCGTAAATGCCTTTTGGTACACAAATGATATTATATGTATACACGTTTGGTCGTACGTTTCTCGAGAAATAGAACATTTATTTATTATTTTTCTTTGTCAGATATTTAAACCTGTCCATTTTCTGCATCTGATGAAATCAAAATCTGAGTATTAGAAATAATTTGCTGGTTGAAAAAGAAAACGGTTACTGAAGATAAAAATTCTTTTCTCACTTTGGTCTAAATTGTAGAAAGTGTGAATTGAAGCAAATTCTTTAACGTGAGGTCTGAATTTGCATTTTGATATCTGAATACATTACCAACATCAAGCTCAAGAAATATTTAGGGGCTTTTTAATGTTTTCTCTAATGAGAGAGGAGAAATCAAACTAAATTTTGGTTCTGAAAGAAGACATGTCTTATGTGGTCCCAAAGCGTGTGATGGTATCTTCAGTAATGGGAAACTTCACAGATCCAGTCGTTGATAACCTTAACAATCTACTCGTTGTTAGCACCAGTATGACCAAGAAATTATTGTTTATCTTTGTGGCCAATGGGACTTTGATTCTGGCATTGGTTGGAATGATAACCAACGTGATCAACTTAATTGTATTTGGTCGTCAAGGACTGAAGGATAGTGTAACATTGAGTTTGGCAGCTTTGGCGTTTTCTGATTTTTGTGGAAGTTTTTTCAGTGTCTTTCTGGGCCTATGTAGTTACCTGGATAGATTTAACTTTATGTATCACCAGGTGGACTGGTTGGATATACTGGTCGTTATATTTGCGTGGCCAAGAGGAGTGTGGGTGGACATTTCTACAATGGTCACGACATACCTGTGTGTAGAGAGAGCCATTTCTGTCATCATACCTCACAAAGTGAAGAACATCTTTACCCCTTTCAGATCCAAAATCTTTCTGCCGTTTTGCTATTTTTACTGCATAGCCTCGTATCTACCCACATTTGCTACACAATATCTGTCCTGGCGCTGGGACCCGATGGCCAATACGTCCAGGCTTTTGGAAGCGTACCATCCAGATCGAGTGAGAATGGAGAACATCCATGCTGCCATTACTGGAATTCCAGTTCCAATTGTTTGTTTTGTCACAGTGGTTGTCAGTACGTACATTATGATCACTAAGCTTCTGGTGGCCTCTCGCTTCAAAGCTGCAGCCACTGTAGGAAGGACTCAGAGAGAGATTAATGAAGGCGGTAGTCGCAAAACAGATCCCACGGAATCTAAAAGTCGCCTGAGTGGTAAGAATCAGAAAGTGATATTTGTTGTGGTTCTGGTTGCGGTGGTTTTTGTAACGTGTTCATTACCACGACTGATTGGCATCATATATCGACGTGCTGTTGTAGAAATACGCACCGATGGGAAATATGAGAATGCAATGTGGACTATCTGGGCTGTCATCTTTTTTTGTGAGGGTGTCAGTATGAGCATAAACATATTGATTTACCTGAAGTTCAGTAGTATATACAAGGAGACGTTCGTCCTCATTTTTCAGTTGAAAACAGATCAGCCGAATTAAAAGGTGAGGACATAGACACCAAGTATATAATACAAGATTAATGAACACACCTGTGCCAGAGATGACTTCTCTGTAGAAATTGTTTTGTCTCTCTGGTCTAAACTGTAGAGAGTTTCCGCTGGAGCATATCTGTCTGAACTGTCATTTTGATAACTGAGAATATCTATTATTAAGATCAAGAAATATTTGGGCGCTTTTTAATGTTTTGTGTAGTGTGAGATTAGAAATCAAACTGAATTTTGGCTCTGAAAGAAGACATTATTATGTTTGCTTGGTCTCAAAAGCGTTAGATAGTCTCTGAACACTAAAGGGGAAGAAATTCAGTTGTCACAAAAATGCGAGTTTTATGGTTACCTCCCTCAATTCTTATGTTAAGCTTTGTTCCTCTCATACCGATTAAGTGAAAAACGACCGTTGTCCAGCAATAGAAGCAAATTTAGACCAGGCATCCTATTTTCAACATGTGGACTTTCAAACTTTTAAAATGCAAATTTCTCCAAACCTTCATTTTGTGATAACTGATGTTTTTCCCCTGTAGTCTTCACCGTTAACAGTGGCAAACTTCACAGATCCAGTGAGAGTGTCTTCACCGTTAACAGTGGCAAACTTCACAGATCCAGTGAGAGTGTCTTCACCGTTAACTATGGCGAACTTCACAGATCCAGTGAGAGTGTCTTCCCGTTAACTATGGCGAACTTCACAGATCCAGTAAGAGTGTCTTCACCGTTAACAATGGCGAACTTCACAGATCCAGTAAGAGTGTCTTCATCGTTAACAATGACAAACTTCACAGATCCAGTGAGAGTGTCTTCATCTTTAAGAATGACAAACTTCACAGATCCAGTGAGAGTGTCTTCATCTTTAAGAATGACAAACTTCACAGATCCAGTGAGAGTGTCTTCATCTTTAAGAATGACAAACTTCACAGATCCAGTAAGAGTGTCTTCACCGTTAACTATGGCAAACTTCACAGATCCAGTGAGAGTGTCTTCACCGTTAACAGTGGCAAACTTCACAGATCCAGTGAGAGTGTCTTCACCGTTAACAGTGGCAAACTTCACAGATCCAGTAAGAGTATCTTCACCGTTAACTATGGCAAACTTCACAGATCCAGTGAGAGTGTCTTCACCGTTAACAGTGGCAAACTTCACAGATCCAGTGAGAGTGTCTTCACCGTTAACAGTGGCAAACTTCACAGATCCAGTAAGAATATCTTCACCGTTAACTATGGCAAAGTTCACAGATCCAGTGAGAGTGTCTTCATCTTTAACAATGGCGAACTTCACAGATCCAGTGAGAGTGTCTGCACCGTTAACAGTGGCAAACTTCACAGATCCAGTGAGAGTGTCTTCACCGTTAACTATGGCAAACTTCACAGATCCAGTGAGAGTGTCTTCATCTTTAACAATGGCGAACTTCACAGATCCAGTGAGAGTGTCTTCACCGTTAACAGTGGCAAACTTCACAGATCCAGTAAGAGTATCTTCACCGTTAACTATGGCAAAGTTCACAGATCCAGTGAGAGTGTCTTCATCTTTAACAATGGCGAACTTCACAGATCCAGTGAGAGTGTCTGCACCGTTAACAGTGGCAAACTTCACAGATCCAGTGAGAGTGTCTGCACCGTTAACTATGGCAAACTTCACAGATCCAGTGAGAGTGTCTTCACCGTTAACAATGGCAAACTTCACAGATCCAGTGAGAGTATCTTCACCGTTAACTATGGCAAACTTCACAGATCCAGTGAGAGTGTCTTCACCGTTAACAGTGGCAAACTTCACAGATCCAGTGAGAGTGTCTTCACCGTTAACAGTGGCAAACTTCACAGATCCAGTAAGAGTATCTTCACCGTTAACTATGGCAAACTTCACAGATCCAGTGAGAGTGTCTTCATCTTTAACAATGGCGAACTTCACAGATCCAGTGAGAGTGTCTGCACCGTTAACAGTGGCAAACTTCACAGATCCAGTGAGAGTGTCTTCACCGTTAACAGTGGCAAACTTCACAGATCCAGTGAGAGTGTCTTCACCGTTAACAGTGGCAAACTTCACAGATCCAGTAAGAGTATCTTCACCGTTAACTATGGCAAACTTCACAGATCCAGTGAGAGTGTCTTCATCTTTAACAATGGCGAACTTCACAGATCCAGTGAGAGTGTCTGCACCGTTAACAGTGGCAAACTTCACAGATCCAGTGAGAGTGTCTTCACCGTTAACTGTGGCAAACTTCACAGATCCAGTGAGAGTGTCTTCATCTTTAACAATGGCGAACTTCACAGATCCAGTGAGAGTGTCTTCACCGTTAACAGTGGCAAACTTCACAGATCCAGTGAGAGTGTCTTCACCGTTAACAGTGGCAAACTTCACAGATCCAGTGAGAGTGTCTGCACCGTTAACTATGGCAAACTTCACAGATCCAGTGAGAGTGTCTTCACCGTTAACAATGGCGAACTTCACAGATCCAGTAAGAGTATCTTCACCGTTAACTATGGCAAAGTTCACAGATCCAGTGAGAGTGTCTTCATCTTTAACAATGGCGAACTTCACAGATCCAGTGAGAGTGTCTGCACCGTTAACAGTGGCAAACTTCACAGATCCAGTGAGAGTGTCTGCACCGTTAACTATGGCAAACTTCACAGATCCAGTGAGAGTGTCTTCACCGTTAACAATGGCGAACTTCACAGATCCAGTGAGAGTGTCTTCACCGTTAACAATGGCAAACTTCACAGATCCGGTGAGAGTGTCTTCATCTTTAAGAATGACAAACTTCACAGACCCAGTGAGAGTGTCTTCATCTTTAAGAATGACAAACTTCACAGACCCAGTGAGAGTGTCTTCATCTTTAAGAATGACAAACTTCACAGACCCAGTGAGAGTGTCTTCATCTTTAAGAATGACAAACTTCACAGATCCAGTGAGAGTGTCTTCATCTTTAAGAATGACAAACTTCACAGATCCAGTGAGAATAAGAGTAAACAGATCAAGTGTCTGGACTGTGGCTGGAGAAAGATAAGCTTCTACACAGAGGTCACTATTTGCTTCATTATTTTAAATATTACAAGTAATACCTTTCATATTGATGTATTTGTGTCGTATGTGGACGGTTTCCTCAGGTGAAGTTGTCAAGAAGACTGCTAGATAGATTCATCCCCACTTCACTAGGTCAACTTGGCTCTGATACTTGAGAAATGAACAGACAATGGACAATGTCATGAGTTGAACGGAAAGTGAAATAGAATTGAACGCTGTATCTAAACGTTGTCTGGCTTTTGAAACCACCAATATGGAAAATAGTTGCATTTTTATTGGGCGAAATATAATATGTGTTCTCAGATCATAATTTAGAATGTAACCGTGTGGGCATGGATCTGTGTTGTGTTTTATTGTGAATAAAGAGGATCGGAAGATCTGATCGTGCGTGGTATGTGATGGATAGGCAGGAGGCACAATGTCAACTTGAACATTTAATGTAATAAATCTTTTAAATATTTTTTCACCTGTAGATCCAGGCTTTTTTATTTAGACAGCCTGCTATTTGTACTTACTAATATGGCCCAGCAACTTTTTTCAACATTGTCCGTGGCCGTCTTAATTCCAACTCTTTGAGTAAAACGTTTTTACAAAGCAAGATATTGGGCAAGAACAAAACCTGAACAAACAAAAGAAAGCGTCAGTTGTGTGTGTATGGGGAGAGAGAGAGAGAGAAAGAGAAAACTGCTCAAAATGAACAGATTGCACATCTAACATTAATATCGTGCATGAACATTCATATTATTTAAAATGAGTAAGTTACCACCACCACCACCACAGACGATACCGTTGTCTACATGACCACCACCACAAACGATACCGTTTTCTACATGACCACCATCACAGATGATACTGTTGTCTACATGACCACCAACACAAACAATACTTGTCTACATCGCCACCACCACAAACGATACCGTTGTCTACACGACCACCATCACAAACGATACCGGTTGTCTACAAGACCACCACTAAAAACGATACTGTTGTCTACATGACCACCAACATAAACGATACCATTGTTATGTATACATCACAACTACCATAAGCACAAATACCAACAGCGATACTATTACTTACACTCCCAGAATCATCAGTACCAAAATTTACAACTTCACCATCATCACCACCGCCAGCACCAACAGCGATATTACTTCATTCATTAAGCTTCTTAGCCAGTTCTAACAAATTCGCCTCAGCTATGCCGTTGCAATCTCTGGCACTACCACAGCCAACTCGACTTTCATGGTCATCAGCAATGTCTATATGGTGAGAGAGAAGAGAGTGAGAAAGAAGTGAGAGAGAGAGAGAGAGAGAGAGAGAGAGAGAGACGAGATGGAGAAATGAGAAAAGATTGGAAAAATAGAAAGAGGAGAGAGAGTGTGTGTGTGTGCGGGATAAAAGAATAACATAAGGAAACGTTGATGTGAGTGAGAGGATATACGAGTGAGAGACAAAGAGGGGGGATAGAGACACGGAGAGAGAAAGTGACAGAGAAGAGAGAGAGAAAGAAATAAGGAGGAAGAAGAGAAGTGTGAGTGGGGAGACGGAAAGACTTCAAAGAGAAGGAGAGAGAGAGAAGAAAGGCGCAGAAGAGAGAGAGAGAAAGGAAAGAAATGAAAAACGCGTGCGTTTTGAGTGGAATTATTACATGATAGATTTTTATTTAAGATTTCCACTTGCACCATATGTTCCCCACATTGGGAAGATTTTACAGTCTACTTCGTCATCGGCTGAACTTGAATGACCGGAAAGATATAATAATTCGACACTGCAAACAAAGAGCTGTAGCCAAGGTTCTCGGGAATTGCTAAAATGGACACCCATCAGCCAATTGTGGGAAATACATTTAATTTTAGTTTGACATTGATTTTGACAGAGTGCAGGCGAATTTGGGATTTTATTGCCGTTTTGATGCAGCGTGTCGGTTATTTTTCTGGACGCTTTCTAGAGGAACTGGCATGACGTCATTTGCTTGATGTATTTGCCATTACTCATCAATTATCCTTTGTCAGAAGGCTGTCACTACTTGTACGTATGGACCCCAGTCGTTTGGCGCTAGGGGAGCATCCGTATACGGACCTATCTCTAACCCTGTCCTTATCCCAGGGTTCACACAGGTCCTTAAAAGTCCTTAAAGTCCTTAATTTTCATAAAAGAAAAAACAAGCACTCAAAAAGTCCTTAAATTCTGAAAATGATGCCAAAGTCCGTAGAAAGTCCTTAGAATTTGTGTTTCAGTTGAAACATTTGAGATTCAAATCTTCCAGTTGTACACTAGATAATTGGTACTTTGAAATAACTGAACTTTTCAGAGTGAATTTACTGTGTTTGAACTCTGGATACAGAAATATTCCGTTTCGGTGATTGCTGCACACCCCTTGTGTAGTTGTAATATTTCTTGGTCACAGACACACAGGTCCTTAATTTGTTTACTGTGAGTCCTTAGGGAGTCCTTAAAAAGTCCTTAAAATTAGTTTTCGAGACTTTGTATGAACCCTGTTATCCTCAATCCTATGTCTTATGGAATCCCTGATCCTGCTCCCTACACTTTCAACCAAAAACAAAAAAGAAAAAAGAGGAAAACAAAAAAGAAAATCTGGAAGAATAATTAGTTAAGGCTGTTGTTACGGCTATTTTGGGAGAAGCTCTCTAGCTCTGGAGTCACAAACGGCTTTGAAAAAAACGTACCCCTAGCGCTAAAAACTTGGGGGACGGACGTACCTGCAACAACAGTCTTCGTCAGAACAAAGATATAAGCAAATGTCAACGATAATAAAATATATTTTCTCATTTTTGATGTTTATTTAATTTCCAGTTAAATCTGTCAACGCTTCGGTAAAAAATATATTATCTACTTTTATGAATCTGGCGTAATCTTTGATATTTACCAAGGTGAAAATTCCCTCTGATTGCTTGAATTCTTTAAGTGGAAAAATAGTCCTGGTGATTTTTTAAAAGTGTGTATGCTGGAATAATTGGGGTGGGTTGTTTTTTTTTTCGGGGGCGGGGGACAAAGAGAGAAATTGCAGCAGAACTTCGTCAAGTGAAGAAAAACAAAAAAAATTATTGAAACTCAATTCCATGACGTCACCATCCAACTGGTTGGACGATCGAAATCGTCTAGTGCGCTCTGAGAACAAAGAGTTGGAACTATTTGATCCCCTGCAGACATCCTTGTAGTTTTGTTTTGTTTAATAAACAAGTTGTTTACAACCAGGCAAAGAAAACAACAACTACAGCAACAAAAAAAAGGATAATAAATTAATTATTTTCCTGTTATGAAGATTTATTATTGTTTGTTTTCCCCCCCAAACTTCCGTTTACGTGGATGTTTTCCTTCCGATAAAGTTTACTTATTAATAACAACGTCTGGATAATATACAAACAGATAAACGCACATGCATTTATTTCCTGTTATGCGCACGGCAATTTGTCTATCGTGAACATCAGTTTACAAGTGTTCTATGTTCATTTTTCGCAAAAATTGGGTTGATGTCATAAACAGTCTTCAGTTGACATCTGGTATCTCTCTTGCTAATTTAAAGTTCATACATTATTCATAATAGATGATGTTTTACTCAACATTTCTACATTGTTTCTTTGTCTCTTGTTTAGATTTGCTGATACCTTGAAGTCAAAATTTCTCAAGAAATGGACGAAAGAGATAGAACACTTGTGCACATGTGCGGTGATATGCCATGCGGTGTTATTTTGCTCAGGGGTGCATGTCAAGTATAATAACGAAATAACATATTATTTGCACGACGTTGTATACTTATCTCAGCCGATCCTCAGATAAAAGTAAGAGACAGTGGTAGAGACTGTCATTCGTACGTTTTGGTGAGTAGCTAGACAGACTTTGGTATTCAGGCTGTGAGTACGATGACTTTAGAGAAGACTCAGGCTTGCCAATGTAAACGTTTTTTTTTTTGCCTCAGTTGTTAGACTGAGATGTGGAGTATGGATTTAAACGAGACCTTACGGACTGCCGAGACCGAAACGAGTATGTCTCATTAGTTCACGTCAAGATTGTCTTGAGTCATGGCTGTCTCAATGGTTCGGGCGCGTCTATACTGTCTTGAGTTGGCTGGCTGATTGTGATACCTCGCACACTGAGGCGAAACAGACGTAAAACAAATTTGACTCGGTGTGCCATAAGACTAAGAGACGGTGAATGGTCAAGAGTGTCTTTCGCAATTTATTGTCTAGGGATTAGCTAAACAGACTTTACGGTTCTGGTTGCGCGAGACCTTAATTCTTGCATTGTTCTATCTCCATTTTCTGAAAAACTGGAGATCTTTTAGTATGTAGAAGAGGTATAACAAATGCACACCTTGACACTTGTTTAAAATGCCTTGTGGCACTTATCAAGCTGTTTCGCAGTTCCAATTTATTCTAAGTCCTTATCATAATGCCAAAGCTGCAACTGTTTACCGTCAAATTTCTCAGTTGTGCAAAAAGTGGAGTTGGAACAAACAAGAACTTAGGTCGCGTGTGAGTTGGGTGTTGCCAGAGAAGGCTCACTTTATTCGTGAAAACATGAAAGAGTTAGGATTCATTATAGTGCCAATCGCCAATAGAAATCAGCAACATAATGGCGTTTGCGTCTAGTCTACTTTGCATCGGTTTTCACTCAAGATTAAAATTTGAACTGTCCTTGAATCAACCAACCAGCGACACAGACGCTTCAGTCTCTCTAATGCGCGTTGTCCCGTTCAACTTCACGGTCCATGCAGTCTTTCTAACTCGGGAGGTCTCGTTGAAGTTCATAATCCACAAAACCGAGGCCAAAAGCGAAATGACTTACTGCACTATGGGCGTAAAAAAAAAAAAAAAGAATCATTAAAAACTCGGCTGTTTTCATTGTCAGGATACGATGCCTTTACTATTTGAGCAGATTTTAGTCGATTATAGGGTTAAACAAAAAAAAAGCTGGCGTCCCTGGCGACGCTTTAGGTGCATTCGTGGAAAGTATTAAGTTATGAGCTTTGCCAAGTTGTGAAAAATCAGTTTCCTCGCGAGTTACCAAATGAGCAACATTTGCAACTCCGACCCAGACTAGCCGGCAAAATCAAAAACATTGATTTAAAGAAAAGGAGCCAGGGGTATGTAATCACATTTATTTTGTAAAATGATCCAGGTGTTGAGCTCTCCGTTTACCTTCAAAACTGCAGCTTAAGCGTATAAATCTCATTTGACGACTCTTGAAAATCTGGTTTGAATCTAATTGCGTGTATATCTATTTTTCTGTTCATATAAATATAATAAACGCTTTTCTGATGTTTTCTAATATTTTTCTACATAAATCTATCTTTCTCCCCCCCCCCCTCCCACCCCTCTCTCTCTCTCTCTCTCTCTCTCTCTCTCTCTCTCTCTCTCTCTCTCTCTCTCTCTCTCTCTCTCTCTCTCTCTCTCTCTCTCTCTCTCTCTCTCTCTCTCTCTCTCCGTTCTCTTTCTCTTTTCTTCTAATTTGTACAGATGTTTAAACTAATCTGTTCGCACGTGGTTTCTGTCTCAATAACAGCTTTTACCCATGCCAGTGGAACACTAAATGTGTACGTTTCAAAATCAGAACTGACATTTAAATTGCGTCGTAAATTCTCGTTTTCTTTCCTAAACCTCGCTAGACCAGGACTCGCGTTCATTCTCATCTTATGTTCCGAGTTTTGCCGTTCAAGTAATGAGTCGGCAGGGACATTTGTTACGTTGTTCGATCTTGTTTTTTATTAGTAGATGTATGTATTTTAATTCTGTGGCTGTACCGTTGTTGTTTTGCATATGTTTATGTTTATTATTGAATGAGAGAGAAAATTTGGATGGCGTATGGGCAGTTTAATCTGCGTTTTCTGTTCGATACTGATGGCTGAATTTATGCATTAGATTAATTAAGTCTGTAAAACTAGAATATTAGTTTTGTATAATATGTATACGTTGTCTGTCTTTCTGTCTGTCTTTTCGTCTTCCTGCTTGTCTGTCTGTCTGTCTGCCTGCCTGTCTGTCTGTCCGTCCCTTGGACCGAATATCTATCTATCTATCTACCTATCTATCTATCTATCTATCTATCTATCTATCTATCTATCTATCTATCGGTACGTCTGCCTGTTTATCTATTTATCTATTTAAGTGTCTGTCTATCTGTCTATCTATCTATCTATCTATCTATCTTTCTATCTATCTATCTATCTATCTATCTATCTATCTATCTATCTATCTATCTATCTATCTATCTATCTATCTTTCTATCTATCTATCTATCTATCTATCTATCTATCTATCTATCTATCTATCTATCTATCTATCTATCTATCTATCTATCTATCTATCTATCTATCTATCTATCTATCTATCTGTCTGTCCCCGTCGGGTTTTCAACTTTTCTTTTATTCTCTCAACACCTTCCTCATTGCTTTCTTTATTATTTCACCAATTTTCCTGTTTTTGGCTTCTGAACTTTCGAGTTAAAAGGCTATAAAATAGCTGTACCAAACCTTCAGTCTAAATACATGCACTTTCTCTTTCAGGTCGCACCGCCTATATCCTTGAATAGAGGCATTCGCCAAGACCAGAAGATTTACACAAGACTACAGATTTGGATTTAACCATTATCATGTGAGTACTTTCTCATGATTTTCCACTCTCTGATAATTATCATCGTGATTGATTCCAATGAACTGTTCATTTCACACATTTTGTAGGAACGGACTTATCTGCTCTAGATCTCTCTCTTGCGTCTATTTACTTTCTCCTGGTATTTCATTAACACTCCCCCCCCCCCCCCTTCCCCCGCCCAAGTCTTTGTTTTTATACTTTATCATTGTCAATTGCGTTCAGTTTTTTAAAAAGAAATGTCCATATATTCTGTCAGCTTCGTCTCTCTCTCTCTCTCTCTCTCTCTCTGTCCTTTCCCAAACCCGCCCACCGATTTTCGCTGTCTTCCTGTGTTTTTCCCCTCATTATTATCGCCATTATGTTTTGTAAGCACATTATGTTTTGTAAGCACATTATGTTTTGTAAGCACATTATGTTTTGTAAGCACATTATGTTTTGTAAGCACATTATGTTTTGTAAGCACATTATGTTTTGTAAGCACATTATGTTTTGTAAGCACATTATGTTTTGTAAGCACATTATGTTTTGTAAGCACATTATGTTTTGTAAGCACATTATGTTTTGTAAGCACATTATGTTTTGTAAGCACATTATGTTTTGTAAGCACATTATGTTTTGTAAGCACATTATGTTTTGTAAGCACATTATGTTTTGTAAGCACATTATGTTTTGTAAGCACATTATGTTTTGTAAGCACATTATGTTTTGTAAGCACATTATGTTTTGTAAGCACATTATGTTTTGTAAGCACATTATGTTTTGTAAGCACATTATGTTTTGTAAGCACATTATGTTTTGTAAGCACATTATGTTTTGTAAGCACATTATGTTTTGTAAGCACATTATGTTTTGTAAGCACATTATGTTTTGTAAGCACATTATGTTTTGTAAGCACATTATGTTTTGTAAGCACATTATGTTTTGTCTAAACTCACAACCATTCCCTCCTCCTCCCTTTCTGTGTATTTATTTCCTCACCTGCGGTCGTCGTGACTTTGTTTGTTATTGGACCCATCTACTCCCAGCGTTTAGCAACTCGCAGAATGTACAAAGTACAGGGAAGGGAAAGGGAGGAACACACACAAAAACTCGCGGTGTTTACTCGTGCTGAAGGGAGAATTTCACACAGAGATACCCAGTCGAGCTGGCATGGCGAGGGTATGCAGGAGGGGGGGGGGGGGTGTAATCTTTATGAAATTCCTTCCCCTTTTCACCCATTCCCACACTCTTTTAAGCAGAATTAAGTAAGGGCAGTATTTCCCATGGTATAATTCTGCAGTTCACTCTCTCCCTCTCACTCTCTCTCTCTCTCTCACTCTCTCTCCCTCTCACTCTCTCTCTCTCTCTATCTCTCTCCCTCTGTCTCACTCTCTCCCTCTCTCTCTCTCTCCTCACTCTCCCTCTCTCTCTCTCTCTCTCTCTCTCTCTCTCTCTCTCTCTCTCTCTCTCTCTCTCTCTCTCTCTCTTCCCCACCCCCCATACACACCTGATATTTTATTCATTTTCTAATCATACACACACACACACACACACACGGTTTCTTCTGATCTATTATTCCGTCTGTTTTTATGCCTGATACCACGCACAAGCACGCACACAAAATGCACTCACATGGATGTTGGCGCGATGACCCACGCATCCATTCATTCATTCACTCACTCATTCGCTCCATCACCCCTACATTGTCCATACGCCCAGAAACTGCATTCATATCTCCAGGAGTCAGTTTACATCTTATTATACTCATTTCTCCATGTCGACGCCATCTTTCAAAACGGAGATAAAATTCCTCTCTCTGTCGTCAAAACCCATGCTTTCGGTCTATCACTCTAATGTGCTCGTCTGTACTGTAGGCGAGTGAAAGATACACTGAGGAAGTGAGTGAGACAGAGATGATTAAGGCCGCCTTTAGATAGGGCTTCACTTTTCACTTTTCATTCTTCATTCTTCATTCTTCATGCAGGAAACGAAAATGGCAATATAGGAAAAGAGAGGGACCTTTAGATAGAGATTCATTGTTCACTCTTCACTCTTCATCGATGAATAAGTGAATAGCCCTCCTGACAACAAGAGTGAACGTGCTCATTTCTACCGTGGAATGAAGAGAAGTGGGGGCGTGGCTCTTATCATTTCAAACACACTTTTTGTCAAAAAGTCAAAATCTGAGTTCAGAATCGAATTTCTCATTAAATTCTAGTGTGATTTGATACTAAATACTATATGATTATTAAGTTTTTAAGTTTAAATAAATAATTGGTAATCCCGGTAAAAAGGGAAGTAGGTCATAGGCATGTGCAATGTCAGTGTCTATGCATTGGGGGTAGCCTACCGTATTTGGTGTGTAGGGTGGGGCACACGGCTACACAGTAATAACAGTAATTGGGACATCACAGCACTGCTAAATTCTTCCAAATTATTATTCTTGTGGCGTCTAAATATGGATGACTACAAAAAATTAATTATTGACCTTGTGAGAAACAAGCCATTGTTGTGGGATCCACGCCATCCAGATTACAAAAGCAAGGACCAAAAAAAGCAAGTGTGGGAGGAACTTGATAAAACAATTCAACCACCCGAAGGTATGTAAACATGAGAAGGAAAAGTTTAATCTATTCTTTCTTGCAACATTACAATTCAATTCAAAGGTTTAATATCAAACAGTAGATGATTAAAAAAAATAAAAAACATGGAGAAATATAGGCAAAAAAAGAATCCTTTTGAAAATATTATCGAGATGATGGAAATGATGATGATGATGATGCTAATGATAACGATGACGATGATGATGGTGATGATGGGTGGTGATAATCGTGGTGATGGTGAGGGTAATGATGATAATGATGACGATGACGATGATGATGGTGATAATCTAAAAATCGAACAAGTGAATCCGAAAATGTCTTTCAAGAATTATCTGTTCTCTTCTGCGTCGTTTGAATTTAAGCCAGCTAGTCAGTTTGATGTTGCACATTTCTAAATACAAGATCATTTTGCCAATACACTGCTCCATCTGGTACACTAAAGAATTCTGAAATCGTATCTCGGATAATAACAGCTTCGTCCGTAGCCCTTCCACTGTGTGGAATGGCTGCAAGAGGTACAAAATTCTCTTCATTAGGCTCAACATTGTCGTATTTGATGGTGGATGTTCGATCGCCCATAGCACCTTCTCGCCGACGGATGAAATTATGCAGTGCCACTGCTGCTTTTGTAACTTTAACAGCTTTGTCTGGCTGGACCCGCATTGGCCGTTGGAATACTTCGAACTAACTAGCCAGTATGCCAAAAGCACATTCCACTGTTCGTCGTGCTCTTGAGTGCCTGTAGTTATATATTCTTCTCTTGGCGTTTAGGGTTCTGGCTGCAAAAGGTTTCATAATGTACGATTTTAGCGGGAATGCTCCATCTCCAATGATCAAATGAGGAATAGTTTGATTAGAAACACTCACTTTAAACGAAGTTTTTGGAATGTTCAGCTCCCTTTTTTCAAGCAATGTTGATAAACGAGATGCGTTGAATACGCCAGCATCACTGATTCTTTCATATTGGCCACAGTCAATCAAGATAAAACAAGAGTCTGCATCACAAAGAGCCAAAAGTACAATACTTGGGAATCCTTTATAATTGTAATATGCCGAGCCACTATTTGCAGGGTTTCGAAGTGCAATGTGTTTCCCACCCAAAGGACCGATTGCAAAAGGATAATCCCACAAGTCTCCAAATTTTTTAGCAATCTTTTGCCATTGATCTTCATTTGGTTCCGGTAATTCCAATGGTGCTAATACATCCCAAAAGAGTTCTGCAGGTAGCCATCACGTAAATACTGATAGATGCTAGCGACATGTGAAATGGTACGCTCATTGAAGAGAAAGATGATCCAGTTGCAAGATACCTGCAATACATACGGAAAAAATATACATTAAGACACTTTTAATTTAATGAAACTCTAAACATCTGTTAGTAATAGTACTATTACTAATGCTTTTGAAATGGATAACATATCAATTCTAACAGTAATCGCCCCACTTTTATCTCACTGTACCCATAGGTTGCAGCTGTAACTCAAAGAGCATATGGGACCAGCTTATGAGAGGCTTCTGCAACGTGCTAAAAAAAAAGAATAAGAAATCTGGTAGCGGTGCTGACACTGAGAAGGAGTGGAAGTTTGAAAAAGACCTTCAGTTCCTTCTCCCAGTGAAGCGAACCCGCCCAACGTCTGGAAATCTGGCGCTAGAGGACAGTGTTTGCGACTCTCCGTTGGATGAGGTGACAGGTGAAGGTGTTGCAGAAGTCCAACATGACCAAGAGCTGACAGGGGAGGTGATGGGGGATGCCAGTGCCAGCCAGTTGCAAGTGGAAACGACAGAGGGCAGAATTGAGACGAGAAAAGGAAAAAAGAGGCAGTCCACTAATGATGATGAAATATTATCCCTGATACGGCAACGTCAGTTGGAAAAAAGCAAGGAAACACCTCGTTTCCTTTTCATGAAATCGCTCATGCCAATGGTGGAAGAGCTAACAACAGATGACTATATGGATTTTCAAGTGAATATCATTCAAGACTTGAGGAGGAAGAGGGCAGGACAGGCCAATTTGTACATGCCGGGTACATCCAACTATCAACGAGTAGTCCCCAGCTCACACACACACTCTCCACTGGACGCGTATTACACGCCATTCAATACAAGACCCAGTGATTAGTTTAGTGTTAACCTCTAGATATCTACTTCTCCCCTTTGTTTTTGAATTCATTAAACTATCATCAAATGGCTTTGCTATTTCTGGCTGCATTTTATTGGGTTGTAGTCTGGTTGAGTGAGATGTGACGACACCTTCTTTGTTTGCCTTTCAAACAAAGAAGGTATCGTCGCATATATTGTACTCCGTATTTATAAAAGTTAAAGTTTTTGCACTTACCTCAGCGTCAGAACAAGCTTTTCCTCGGCGGAAATGGATGTCCTCCAGTTTGATCCAGTTGGCTGCAAATGTGGCAGGATGAGACTTTTCAGATGGTCATATGTGTCATAGGACATCCTCATGAAAAATAAAGTCTCATCCTTTCGAGTCATGAGAGAGCAAAACGTTCGCTCAAAATCACCCCTCTCACTTCGCAGAAGGAAGTGTTCTCAGCACCAGATTGTTCGTCTGCGCTTTTTTCGTCTCCTTAATGCTAAAAGTAAAAGCAAATCTTCCTCATCGGAGCTGTCCATCTTTACAACAATAAATCTGGTTCTGGTGCTGACCTGAGAAAAGTTAGACCACGTGTATGTGTTGGGAAAACCCCAACGATCAAGGAAATGAAGAGTGAAAAGTGAAAAGTGAATCATCTATGTAAACGATCAAGAAAATGAAGAGTGAAAAGTGAAAAGTGAAAATTGAAGAGTGAAAAATGAAAAGTGAAAAATGAAGCCCTATCTAAAGGCGGCCTAATAGACAAAAACACCGAGGCGAGGGCGAGGGGTGGAGGGGGGTGTTAACCTAGTTAAATAAATTATTGTTTGTGTACGGAGTAACCTGCTGTATGTTCTTTGTTTTTGAGAGGCATTGTAATTGCAATCTCCATGCAAGATGTTATCTTTTCAAATGTGCAACAATTTACTTCAGTTTAAGGCTTTGTTTGCTCTAAGTTAATATATAAAAGGATGCGGAATGGGAAGAAACGTTTGTATTTGAATTGGGTTTTTTTTTGTGTTTTCTAAACGTAAGAAGTTTTCGAGGAATGTGGGGAGTGGGGGGGGGGGGGGATTTTCTAGCAAGATGGGTAGGATCTCGTTTAGACAATGTCAGGGAGGTTTTGCTGAGAAGGGATAGATAAACAGATAGACGGACAGACAGATTGACAGACGGACGGACGGTCGAACAGACAAGCAGGCAGGCGGGCAGATAGATGTGATGTACAGACGGACACACACATACACAGACAGCTAGATAGATAGATAGATAAATAAATGGATAACATTAGAGAGAGACTCATTTATACACAAACAAAATCGGGGCGGAGCGTTATTTAATGAAATGGAAAATAGAGTATTTCATTATTTTTATTGCCTTTCCAAGATTTAGAGACTATTTATTTATCTAGAGCCCAGCATGTATGCAGCTGGACGGATTGAAGAGGTAAAAGAAAGAAATGACATCATTTAATGAAGAAAAATAACTTCCAATCCCTATTAAATCTTCATGAATGATGCCATGTAGCATCGGGGTCTTCTGGTATGTCTTACTTCATCTGGGATTCAGGATGTCTTGTTGACCTCTGATGCCTCTGGGAGACCTGTATTGAAAAGTACATAATTATTATTTGTATGTGTATGTGAAAAGGGAAAGGTGGGAGGGGGGGGGGGGATGTACGTGTTGCCCAGTTCTCGAAGTTGGCTCCACGCTGCAATTTAGAAGACCCGAGTCAGGTGCTAATAGTAAGGGCATCTTGTGCACTGTGAGCAACGGAAAAGCGTGCATAATAATTGTCGAAGCTGAAACTTGTCGTTGGCCACACAACACTTCATAGCAAAGTCAGAAAATAAAATATTGTTTTATATTATATTTTATTGTATTTTATTAAAACATCCAGTGCATTTAAAGGATTAACGTGCACTCGGCTCGTTTGTTTTAGGAGGCTAGGTCGAGGGTGGGTCAGAAAGTGAGCATTGTCTAAAAGAGCCTCAACCCTCTAACACACGGTGTTCCATCTTTGAAACATTCTACATGGTATCGGATGTACATCTGGAATGGTTTTTAATTTAAATTATAATTTATGACCAGATGGTGGCTTATTTTGCCGACATTACTGCATAAGATTAAAAGTTATAAATTCCAATAAATGTTTGTCTGTATTCTGATCCCAAATCGAATTTGTTGGAATTTTCATGAAGTCAAAATTACCGACATGAAAATGAGTCCGACATAAAATATAGAGATTTGTTATGCTTATCACAAGCCGGCACACAAAGACATGCAGTTGAGGTAATTAATGCATGCATCATTCCATCATTATCAGCGATTAAATATTCAGACAATAGACTACTGGTTAGGATTTGTGACAAACATTTTGTTTGTGAAGTATTTATGATTTAATTGACTTTAGTGACCAATTAGAATGTTGTTCTTGTTTGTCAAAAACAAAATATTTGTGCAACTAGCACGTCTATTTAGTGGACATTTACTTGAATCAGTTTTCTTCAAATGCCAATACTTAAAATGACATTTGGAAGTGATTCCTGCACTTATTTTGCCGTCTTCTTTGTACTGTGCTTATTTTAGCGCTCCTTGCTGATAAAAATAGCAGTAACTACACAATTAGATCTACAACTCTCGACGCACGATGCTTGCCTAGCCGTAATTCCCGTTTTAGAGGTGTTCCCCAGAATATCTTGACGTCACGCTTGACGTCATTCCCCTGTGTCGGGAAAACACGGAAATCCCTACGCAAAGAACGATGTCGTCATTGGCATAGATTTCATAAGCACTTTGCATTTTGATTTACTCCAGTAACCTCCCGATAGTTTAAAAACGCGTCTCACCCTAGTGACCTACAAAAACAGTGTGCTCGATGTTGAGAGATTATACGTCTTGAAAGGTTCAATTTATTTCACAACGACTACCTTTGGTGCACTTTTCTGGTCGACGTTTGATTTTTATTTTTTTTTTACTCATTTTTTTGGTGGAAAGATAGGGGATAATAACAAGTATCTCTGAGTGTCAGTGCTTAGCAGAAATGGATCGATCGCACTGTTTCGTCGAGGTGAAAGACTGAATATATTTCTTTTTGGGGGTTTTATTGTGCATGGTGATGCATCGTTGTTTTCTAACGATAGAGACGTAAATGATTAGTTTCTTGTACTTGTATGCTGTGTCAGCTCTCGTAGATTTCGGGGTGTAAACAGGCAGCTCAGCACTTTTGGCAAAAATTGCAGTTTTTTTTTTTTTTTTGATGGTTTGTTTTTCTTTCCCTTGTACTTCATTATTGTTTTGTAGTACTTTTTTTTTTAATCTTTTTTTTTTTTTTGATGGTTTGTTTTTCTTTCCCTTGTACTTCATTATTGTTTTGTAGTACTTTTTTTTTAAATCTTTTTTTTTTTTTTGATGGTTTGTTTTTCTTTCCCTTGTACTTCATTATTGTTTTGTAGTACTTTTTTTTTTAATCTTTTTTTTTTTTTGCAGCCTTCTTTTTTTCTTCTCTCCCGAGTTTTTTTTTTTCATTTTTGAAACTTTTATCTTCCTATTTTGGTGTTTTGTTCTTTCCATTCTTTCTTTCTCTCTCGTTGTCTGTCTCTCTCTCTTACCCTCGTCTCTCCCATCCCCGCCATGTCTCCATCTCCCCCCCCCCCTCCACTCTCTCTCCCTCTCTCTATCTCTCTGTTTCTCACTCACTCACTCACCCCCTCTGTCAGGAGCAGAGTTAGGGTCTTGGGGAGCATTCGACTGCACGAGAGGCAGCTAACTCACACTCGGACACAACCACACAAGAAAAGTATTAAACAACTAGAGTATCTATATATGTCAGGCCGGTCAGGCCATGTTTTACATAAATATTAATAAACAAAACAAAAGACAATAGAGGTATATTCAAAGCAATAAATTCTAATTACTAACTTAATCTATGATATTCATGCAATTATGGTTCCTTATTGGATGTACTGCAATCAATAGCAAATAGGTATATTATACGAAACTAGGTATCAATTTAAAGTGACTGTTCATTCGCCACTGGCCAGTCGCCAGGCAAACTCTCCCTAAATCATATGGGCGTGAATGTTAGGAGAGCCCAGTACGTTCCAAGCCTACAGAAGCACACTTCGGCTTGTAGGTAATTACGCAGTTGCAAAAAACTATTTATATATATGCACAATCATTATTCAATTCATCAACAATGTGCCATATTACTTCAATCATACTATGGAAATAATTCTATAACACAGGCCACTCGTCGTCGAGTGCCAGCTGGGGTTTCCTTAGACTTCCTATGAGGCTGTGGTTCTCTCTCTATCTCTGATCTTCTATTATGCTTGAACAAATAAGATATATTACCATTGGTCACGCCTACTGGTAGGCGCGAACATCAAAATAGCGCAGCGTGGGCTTTCAAAGGTCAGCCCACTCAGACCTTTCTTTCTAGAGCTCAGTCAGTCCGTTAGCAAGGACTTCTAGTCTTCAAATCACAGTTCAGGTACTGGCCAACCGGAGATACTTCACGACACGATGCTTCTGCTCGTCTGTATTCAATAAATCTGAACGTTACACGATGTTTTATACTATCTAACTACCCAGCAGTGCTAGTCCGCTGGCCCAATTAGTTCAGCTATCTCATTGGCCGAAACCTCCCACCATTTTGATTGTAGTAATACGTCTGCACTATTCTACCAGCCAGTTAACGTGCAAAAACTTGTCTAGTCATACCTAACAATGTCAACTATCCCCACCTTGTTTCACCCCTACTCCATTACTTATTAATCACGAACATTAAAACCCACAAGCGTGAATCCAATAGTTTAACTTTACATTTATTTACTCACCAACTATAATTCGCGAGGGCCGTTCAAGGCCACCAGCCAATTTCTCATGGCCCTGGTAAAACAACAACAACTCACTCTCTGCGTGAGTTTTAACAACATCCGAATCATGACACCCTCCCTCTCACTCGTTCTCCTTGCTCTCTCACTATATAATATATTTCCTCTTCTTTCCATCCCTCCTTCCCTCTCTCCCTTGCACCTCTCTTTCTGCCCCCTCCCTGTCGTTTTTTCTCTTACTCTCTTTCTCTCTCCTTCTCTCTCTCTCTCTGTTCATTAATGGTAGACCTATGCCTCATTAATGTCTTATCCATATAACCATACATAACCTTAAAAACATATAATATCAAGAATTCCTTTCCTTGGTAGTCCTTTTTCATTAAAACCCAATAGTCCATTCTGCACTAGTACAGTCAATTTTTGTTTTCTCTCTCCTACTCGAATTTCCCCAATTCTCTACTTACAGTAAAAATATTAACTTAAATGGCTTAATTATTACTTTGTTTTTTATCTGTTTATTTTTTTTTCACTCTTTGCCTTTGTTCGCCTTGGCCCAGTTACAGTTGACATGTGTCATATAAAACATTCACTTATAAATTCACTGGTTTGACATTTCAGTGTCTGTTATATTCTTATTGTTACTAAAATGCTGACCAGGAAGTTTTGTGATATTTCATATACCACAACTGGCAAATCTGTAATTTTCAGCCACACTTTCTCTAGCTGTGCTTACGGATAAATCGAATTTGCGGTTTTTAGTTCTAGCAAACCTTTTTCAGGTGGCGGATCGTTTTCTCTTTTTCTTTTTGACATTGCGAAAGTGGGCTGTCACTGTAATAATGGAACTAATAATTGTTAGTTTTATCACGAACGCTGGGGCTCAACAAGTGGGGCAATAATTGATTTGGTATGAGTGAAGAAGGAAGAGGGTGGCTTTGAGGTAATAATATTTACTTGAGAACACTTGTTTAACATTTTCAATCAAGGAAGTGATTTGGTTGGGACAGGTTTCCTTGGTGAGTTTTTTTTCTTCCATTTGGGTTAAGGTTAAGATTAAGGTCGTGCTGTTTGTTTTGAGGTCGTTATTTTCGGGGGATCTCTGCCTTTGGCATTTGCACCTCTCTTTTTTTAAACATTTTTTTGTTGTTGTATTTAATTTGTATACTGTAAGTCTTTTTTTTAAATTTTGCCCTGGCAGCGGCCTTGTTAGGCCTGCTCTTCTCGACTTTCAACTGCCAAGGTATCTTCAACGCAGGCAGTGTGCACACGGGCCATCCGAGTTTTTCATCCCTATCGGAGAGGACTGGGTGCTCGGGCCTTCCTACCATAGGATCAGGGACAGGGAATTTCCCCCAAATTTCAAAAGATGCCTGCACCGACTGGAAATCGAAGCCGGTTACTAGGATAGTGTTGTGTGGAACTTGCATCTTATACTCATTTCTCCGTGTCGTCTCCATCTTACAAAACAGAGATAAAATTCCTTTCTCTGTTATTAAAACGTACGCTTTCGGTGCATCACGCCAATGTGCTCGTCTGTAGTGTAAGGCGAGTGAAAGATAGGCTGAAGAAGTGGGTGAGACAGAGAGGGTGAAAACAAGAACATCGAGCCGAGGGCGAAGGGGGCCTGTATATGTGTGTGTGTGTTGGGGGGGGGGGGGGCTGGGAAGTAATCTTGTTAAATAAATTAAATTGTTTGCCCCTCTCGCAACATACGCAGTGCAGTTTTGGCTTTTTCCAGGCATTAACTTCAGACAGCCCTACCTTAGTTCAACCGTATTCTTAACCCATATGGACAACTGTAACTACCGAAACACTTCTTGAGTCGGTAGGAAATTTCGTACTTTGAGGATTAAGGTAGGGTTGCTGTGTGCTTCTATCATAGCAAGCCCGGAACAACACAGTCAGTTGCTGCCAGACAAGAAGTGCACACCACAATTCCCTGTATTTTCTGAGTAAATTCGGCAAGAACCTATCGTACTAAGCCCGATCAGACACAGCCAGTTTCTGCCATTATTTCCAGGGTGTACACTTTGCTGGCAGCAACTTGGTGTGACCTTCCGGACTTTCTGTGACAACCTCCTAACTCAGGTTTAAAATGTTCATTGGGGGCACATAAGCGTAATTGTCTCGCAAATGTTTAAAGTCCAGGAAATGGATCCAGTGATTGATGCTATTATTTAAGATACAGCATGGCTGTGCTAAAGTTCTCTCTATTTACGGACTTAACGGCGTTTCTCCAGAATCGGAGCTGGTGGACGAGGGGCGCTTTTGGTAGGGTTTCCTCTTCTGTCCTATCGTTCTGTTATATTCTGTCTTTCGTCTTGCTTTTTCTAGCTCAATGTGACCGCCATCGTGTCAACGTGCTTTCTTCAAACTCAAACTCAAGCTCAGATTCCAAAATCCAAGATCGGTGGAGAGAAACATTCGGTATCCTCACAGTTACCCACAGTATTGGGAACTACCAGAAGCGAAAGAAGCCCACTTTTCGTGACTACCCGTTTGTTCCACGGGGAGTAAGAACTCACAAACGGCTCTGCTCTGGATAGCTTCAATCAGCCTAAAAATATGAACATACCACTGTGAACAGATACCCACGTTGTCGTTGCTGAAGACGGTCTCTTTGAATTCTTGTTACCGCCGTGACCTAGTTCCGCGATTTGGCAGAAGTGAGATCTCTCTCGCGAATACATACTCTCTGATGTTAGTTTAAACACTGTTGTGCGCGTGCCTTGTTACGAACAATAAATAATTATTGATCTCATCCAAATGGCGCAGGGTAGTCAAAATTGATGACTTATTCCGGCCTTGTGTCGTTTCTGGCAATATCTCTATTCTGTGCAGCTAAAGCTTTCATAAGCCATGGTCAAATCACTGGAGCGATATGAAATTAATACTATTGTCGCCAATATTTTTGTCCCACTCGCAAAGTCCAGAATTGAGTATAAATTTTACCCAAAGATAATTTAGAATTTAAATGCCCCAAATAATTAGCGCAGTGTCATTGTAGGTCAGATGTAAACAAAATACAGTTGATAGTACTTTGAAAGTTTTGATTTTTTTTCGTTTTGGACAATTATTATAACATAAAATATGGCCCAAAAAAAGGGGGGGGGTGGGGCACAGTGTGAGCTGGGACATTGATTTGGCCAGAGCACCAGATAAGAATGTGCGATGATTACAACCACAGACTGTTTGCCGGATGGTGACTGCATGACGACCAGACTTAACCCCTCCAGAATGCAAAGGTTCGGAAGTGGAAGATGAAGAGTCAATATTGTCTCACACGAGCAGGGCGTTACGAGAAGCGCGAGACAAGAAATCAGGAATTTCCCCGAGGTTACATCGAGGGGTTTGTCACAAATCCCAGACTGGGAGATGTAATAAGTATGACAGGACAACAATCACGAACAAACAAGTTTAACACTTAACAAAACAACCCATCAGACTCACACATTTATTAAACATAATTATACATATAATAGCGCAATTACATACATTATATTATTGAAATGAACTGCCGTACAACGGCCTTACTCTCACACACACTCTCCCTCGGATCCACAATCCGGTAGTTACTCCTAAAGGCACTTCGGCCTCAGCCTCTCCCCTCAGGGTCTTAATAGTACCTTAATGATTCACTGGCACCGCAGCCTCTCAATATCACCTTCCTATTGTCATACACCTTAGCACTCCCCTAGCACCTTGGCAGGGCAATAACACATTATTATTTCCATAGCCATCAACATGGCGACAACATAGTATCAGTTCACCAGCCTATCAACATGGCAACAATATAGTATCTCATTCACTCTCATATCTACGTCCCTGTCCGTGGCCTGACTGCCACGACTTTATGTGCCTCTACTGTCCTGCACTGACAGCCTCACTTCTGGCCTATGTGTGGCCTCCGGCCCTATGCTGGCCTATCTCCTGTGCTCATCGAGGTGGCTCTGCGGCCCGTCCCCGACACCTACAAGAATAACATTACATTGGTATAATACCCTACCATTTCTATTCACTCCACCTCTCCTTACAACCCATGAAACGTACACACACTAGTTCACCTTTCACTCACCACACATCTTACGGTAACACACCTCCATCGGAGTACACACTACTCACTCGCGCTACAAATCTATGAACTCACTTTCATCTATCGCTCGTGGCGCACATTGCTATATCCAATATCAAGGACTTCCACATTCCTCACATATACTTATTCACATCATGGTAATAGACGAATATAATATAATACATCAATCATAATAATCAATCAACGTTCTACATACCAGTCATAACTGGAAAGACCTCTCACTAGTCTTCTCGACTGCTTCCCCTTTATGTCCGCCCGATGGGCTTTTATTCACAGGTCCGATCCCTAGGACCTTCTACTTGCAGTGATAGTTATACAGCGCTTTCGCCTCCTTCAGACCCCGCCCCACTACTACTCACAACAGCACGCTTAACTTGCTGTCTACTGTGAGTCCTTACTCTACACCCGCTCTGTAGCAATCCCCTTAATTGCACTCACTCCACTCGTGACATCATCCCCCACCCCAAAAAAATTAATGCAATTAATTTCAAATCGCATCAAGATGACTGTCAACGAGTGAGCGTGAGCAATACGTACACTAAAAAAACTGACCTAGCCGTTCCCCTAGTATATAAAATACCGGAATCAGGGGAAAATATGGGGATCAATATGGCCTGCAATATGCATATATGTGTCACATCATGAATAGCTAACTAATCACAATACTTAATACAGAATCAAAAACCATTCAACCTATCAACCATTCTTCATATCATATTTATAATGTCAATATTTTAAAGCCGACTCATTCACACAGATCCTGTCAATGTTCCTGTCCTCCGATGTATAAGCTCCTGAAATTTTCCCCTAGGCTCGACTAAGGTAGTCGGCGATATGATTGCTGGTTCCTGGAATTGGTTGAATAACGAAGGTATACGGCTGCAAAGCCAATGCCCATCTAGACAAGCGTGGGCTGGACGAACGATTCTTCGACAAAAATGTCAGTGGCTTGTGGTCTGTCTGGATACAAAATTCTCGTCCCATGAGATAACGTCCTAATTTCTGGACGGACCAGACAATGGCAAGACACTCACGCTCTATCACAGAATACTTTCTTTCTCTCTGCAATAACTTCCTACTGACATAACATACAGGATGGAGACATTCGTTCTTCTCCTGCAGAAGACAAGCGCCGACACCAGAGTCCGACGCATCCGTTCTGAGGATAAAATTAGATCGAAAATCGGGTAATATCAAAATGGGTGACGATGATAATGCTGTCGCCAAATTATCAAATGATGTCTGACATTCAGACGTCCACTGGACCTTATCGGGTTGTCCCTTCTTAGTAAGGTCAGTAAGAGAAGATGACAAGGAGGAAAAATTTGGAATGAACTTTCTGTAATAATTTAAAATTCCCACTAAGCTTCTGACTTGTTTCTTTGTTTTTGGGATTTGCAACCCTACTAACTTGTCAATTTTTGTTTCTTCAGGTCTCTGAACACCTCTACCCACAATATGTCCTAAGAATATTATCTCTGGACATGCCAAATCCATCTTTGCGGGTTTAGCAGTTAGCCCAAACTGGCGTAATCGTTGAAAAATTACTGTTAGTGTCTGAATATGATCAGACCATGTCGACGTATGGCATGCTATATCGTCAAAGAATGACACGACATTAGGTATGTCCTTCAACACCAATCTCATTAATCGTGCAAACGTCGCTGGTGCGTTTACCAACCCAAATGGCATGACCTTAAATTGGAATAATCCAATGGGCGTTTGGAACGCCGTGTATTGTTTAGACTCCTCAGTAAGCGGGATTTCCCAATACCCTTTCGTTAAATCTATCTTGGAAAACCACGTGGACCCGGCCAATGAAGCTATTAATTCCTCCTGAAACGGAATAGGCTCCCTATCGCCTACCGTAATAGTGTTCAATCTTCGAAAATCAATACAGAACCGCACCGATCCATCGAGTTTTTTCACGAGGACGATGGGTGATGAATACGGCGATGTTGATGGTTCTATCACATCTAACTTCAGCATTGACTCCACTTCCTTTATGACTCTATCTCTCGAAGAAAAAGGCAACGGATACGGTCTAAGAAATACTGGCCTATCCGAAGTCAACTTTATTTGGTGCTGGATCACCGTAGTGCGACCCGGCAAATCCGTAACAACATCCGGAAATGACGCTAATAGGGTCTCAAGTTCCCTACTCCTTGAACTCGTAAGGTCAGGGTTAATTTTTACGTCCCTGTAACCTTGTGTCGGAGTTAACTCCGGCAATTGAATTTGTAACTCTTCCTGCGCCTCGGTGTCGCTTACGTCACAGTCCAACTGGTCTACGACCCCCGTACAAGCAGTAGAGAAGACAGTCTCCTCTGGTCTTGTCTGTGCACACAGATACTGTGGTCTCTCATAAAATCTCTGTAGCATATTAACATGGAAAACCTTACTCGCTCCATCAATGTGGATAGCGTAATCTACCTTTGAAACAACTCGCTCAATAACATAAGGGCCTTTCCATGTCATCAATAACTTATTATGGTCCGTAGGTAACAACAACAGAACCTTGTCTCCTGGCTTAAAAATTCTCAGTTTGGACCCTCTATCTTTATAGTCTTTTGCTCTTTTCGAAGCGATACTAGACGCTTCTTCTGCTATAGTGCGCGCTGCAGATAGTCTTTCTCTTAAATCAACAAGGTACTGAAACACCGAAATCTGCTCATCGTCTCCCGATGATGGCGACGTCATCATGTCCCGAAGAACATCAGTTGGGCCCCTAGGACTACGACCGTACATCATTTCGAACGGCGAGAATCCCGTTGACTCCTGCCGTACCTCTCTGTACGCGAATAACACTGCAGGGATATATCTATCCCAATCTTTAGGGCGATCAGCAGCTACCTTACGCAGCATCGACTTTAACGTCGAGTTCAATCTCTCGCACATGCCATTAGCCTGCGGATGATAAGGGGTGGTAGTGATGGGTTGTATACTGAATAAGCGGAACAATTCCTTCATCATCTGCGACGTAAATTGCGCGCCCCTATCAGACAGAATTTGCTCTGGTATTCCTACCCTAGCGAAAATTGCAAACAACGCTTCCGCGACTGCCTCAGACGTTATGGTCCGCAGAGGAACCGCCTCTGGCCATCTCGTAGCATTACATATGACCGTTAAGAAAAATCGATTCCCCCTATCGGTCGCTGGGTGAATGGGGCCAACAAGGTCTATCGAGACCTTTTTAAACGGTTCTGAGACCGAGGGGATCTTCTGAAGAGGGGCCTGGGGTGTACGACCCTTATGCGTCGTCTTTTGGCACGCACTGCACGTCTTACAATAGACCTGCACATCTCTGTGGATCGATGGCCAGTAAAAATTTTTAAGAACCCTTTCTTTGGTTCTAGCTATCCCCATATGACCCGCTAATGGGACATCATGTGCCAAATGCAATACTGTTGCGATCAGCAACGCTGGCACCACGACCTGCTTTAAAATGGAGGACACCGTTACATATTTACGGAACAGAATGCCCGCCTGAACAATAAAGGAGGACGACCCGTTCTTATATCTCCTCGTTTTCTCGGTTCGCGCTTCCCCAAAACATGGGTTTAATGATGGATCCTCCCTTTGTAATTTCGCCAAGCGCTCTGGCGTGATATCTAGGTTGACCGCTGGCGTAGCCAAAGGTCTAATCTTATCTTTATCGGCTACCCGTCGGCGTGTTTCGACCGCGGCGCAAAAGTCAATACCTTTTGATTGCGACCATGCTTGCACGTTCTCATCGGAAGGGGAAACTACCCGTGATACATTCCCAATGATGAGCTGGGCGCCTGGGAAACAACCAACGACTGCCTCGACTTCCCCGCTAAGGAAAGGTGTATCTATCATTATTTTTGCCATGGGTAGTTTCTCAATGGCCCCCGAAAATTGGATGCACGGGACAGTCTCACCTGTAAGCTGTGAATCCCGAATGCAGTCCCTATGCACTCCCACAACGGTAGATCCTGTATCTCGTAAAACCGAGACCGGTTCGTCCCCAACAAACCCCGGATAAACCCTAAGACCACCTCCTGTATGACATGAATTTATAACGGGGATCTTTCTCCCACAAGGTAAAACACCGGAAGATAATAACTTCTCACAACTGGGACACTTAGAATACTGTCCGCCTCCGTTGTCCGATGTAACGCACGCAGCCGCATGATGAAATTTATTTGGGGAACATGGACTGGAGCTACTGTCCACGTTCGCCGCTATCCTACCTGCAGGGCAGTTCACGCTGATGTGATCTGCTCTTCCGCAGTTCCAACACTTCGCGGCCCTACACTCGCGCGAAAAGTGACCCACGCGTCCGCAAGTCCAACACTCCGCTCCCTGTGCTGCCCTAGGCCTGGGTCCCCGTGACCCCTCGCGACCGGAACTAGAGTCCCTATGCCGTCGGTCATCGGCAAAGGTCACAACTCGCCCCCGGCCATTACCGCGACCTAGCCCTCCTGCTCGGTCAAACTTACCGGATCCAAACGCCGGTGATTGGTGAAAGCCCCTATGCTGCCCCTGGGCTTGCCCGCTATAGGCACCACGCTGACGCGACCTGTCCCCAAGTCCTGCCGGCGACCCCTCGACAACGGCGACGTATCCAGCATCTTGGACGTACGCCCTGGCGACTGGTTTGGACGGATGCGCCGTACGGTATGCTTCCGCCAACTTAGACGCCTCCTGCAACGTCGCGGGTTCGTTCTCTTTCAGGAAAGCCACCAGATCTTTGTGGCACGAAGCGTACAGCTGGTCACGGATCATTAAGTCTTTCAGTTTAGCAAAATCCGTGCCCACATGCGCCAAGTCTACCCAGTTCGCGAAATACTCCGTTAGTCTCGCGACGAAGGCAGCAAAGTCCTCCCTGGTATCTGCACGTGCTCGCCTAAACTGCTCCCGGAAGTATTCCTCGGTACGCGCAAATCGGCGAAGCAGCAAAGCCTTCAGCTTATCGTAATCTTGCACGTCTTCGCGCTGTAGCTCTTTAAAGTAGGTTAACGCTCGCCCCTGCAACAGAGACGCCAGGTACGTGGCCCATAATTCCTTATTTTCCCCCCATTGCAATTGTGCGTTCAGTTCGAACCTGTAAAGGAAGGCGTCTATGTCGTCCTTCCGGTCGTCGAACGTAGGGAGCTTAATCCTAACGCCACCTTTATTGTGTACCTGCCGCTCAACCGTTTCCGTTGGCGTATTCTTCTTGAGTTCTAACTCGGCGATTCTTATTCGCGCCTCTCTCTCCTGCTGCTTATCTTCTAACTCCTTTAACTTAAACTCCCTCTCCTGCTCCTGAGCCTTAGCCTCTCTTTCCTGTTGCTTAAACTCCCTTTCCTGTTCCTTATCCTTAGCCTCTCTTTCTTGTTGCTGAGCCTTAGCCTCTCTTTCCTCTTGCTTATCCTTAGCCTCTCTCTCCTGCTCCTGAGCCTTAGCCTCTTTTTCTCGCTCTCTATCCTTAGCACGCTCATCGCGCAAATCCGCCTGCTGTTCTTTGATCCAGCCGCGTAGCTCCTCTCCCTCAAGGCCAAGTTCCTTACCCAACTTCATTAATTGTTGGAGTTCCGCCATTTCACAGAATTATGGTTATGGTATATATTTAAAAAAAACGGCTAACCTGTCGGTATGATACTAACGACACGACCAGAGACCTGAGATCACACCAGATATAACCACACCTACTTGTATCCAATACAATTCAGAAATTTACCTTTACAGCACAACTAATTCTATATTCATAAAATGTACTGCACTATTAATAATAAAAAAGAGTAGAAAAGACAATAATAAGGAAATTCAGTAGAAGGACCACAAGTACGTCAAGGACAACGAACCAGACTAGGACAAAGGCCTAAAAAAGAAAATATAATGGAAAAAAAATGCACCCTAAATACGCCGATTACACTACAAGGTACGAACAAGAACAGAGTCTGAAAAAAAAGAACGTATTTACAGATAGGGAGGAGAAGGACAAGAGAAACGTCTTCCTAAAACAGCGAGGAAGATAGAACGCTACAATCTAAACAAAAATACAGGTCCCTACAGAACTGTTCACTGTGATGAACGAAGTTCCAAAGTTTACCACACCTTTTTAAAAGGATAAACTAAGTTCAACACAGCAAACCCGCGCCACCGCCCATATAACCTATAACGACAACAACAGCAAAAACAGGGAAAAAGACAGATTAAAGGAACAGCCCCCGATCCAGGGCACAAAATTTCAGTTTCACTTAACTTCGAATTTTGAGTTTAACTCCTCCCCTTAATCGGAGCTCTGGCCGCTTGTCTCCTCAGGCTGCACGCACACACTCTGGAAAGTTTAAATACACATTAATACCTATTCATAGCAATACATGCATCAATACATATTATAATTCATAAACATACATAGATCATACCATCATGAAATTTCCATTCATACCAGGAACAAGGACAACAGCACGAATTCCTAGCACAACAGAAAAACAACTAGATATAACGAATACACAATGTCAAAATGACCACAGGTAACCAGGACGAGCCCCCAGTGTCACAAATCCCAGACTGGGAGATGTAATAAGTATGACAGGACAACAATCACGAACAAACAAGTTTAACACTTAACAAAACAACCCATCAGACTCACACATTTATTAAACATAATTATACATATAATAGCGCAATTACATACATTATATTATTGAAATGAACTGCCGTACAACGGCCTTACTCTCACACACACTCTCCCTCGGATCCACAATCCGGTAGTTACTCCTAAAGGCACTTCGGCCTCAGCCTCTCCCCTCAGGGTCTTAATAGTACCTTAATGATTCACTGGCACCGCAGCCTCTCAATATCACCTTCCTATTGTCATACACCTTAGCACTCCCCTAGCACCTTGGCAGGGCAATAACACATTATTATTTCCATAGCCATCAACATGGCGACAACATAGTATCAGTTCACCAGCCTATCAACATGGCAACAATATAGTATCTCATTCACTCTCATATCTACGTCCCTGTCCGTGGCCTGACTGCCACGACTTTATGTGCCTCTACTGTCCTGCACTGACAGCCTCACTTCTGGCCTATGTGTGGCCTCCGGCCCTATGCTGGCCTATCTCCTGTGCTCATCGAGGTGGCTCTGCGGCCCGTCCCCGACACCTACAAGAATAACATTACATTGGTATAATACCCTACCATTTCTATTCACTCCACCTCTCCTTACAACCCATGAAACGTACACACACTAGTTCACCTTTCACTCACCACACATCTTACGGTAACACACCTCCATCGGAGTACACACTACTCACTCGCGCTACAAATCTATGAACTCACTTTCATCTATCGCTCGTGGCGCACATTGCTATATCCAATATCAAGGACTTCCACATTCCTCACATATACTTATTCACATCATGGTAATAGACGAATATAATATAATACATCAATCATAATAATCAATCAACGTTCTACATACCAGTCATAACTGGAAAGACCTCTCACTAGTCTTCTCGACTGCTTCCCCTTTATGTCCGCCCGATGGGCTTTTATTCACAGGTCCGATCCCTAGGACCTTCTACTTGCAGTGATAGTTATACAGCGCTTTCGCCTCCTTCAGACCCCGCCCCACTACTACTCACAACAGCACGCTTAACTTGCTGTCTACTGTGAGTCCTTACTCTACACCCGCTCTGTAGCAATCCCCTTAATTGCACTCACTCCACTCGTGACAGGGTTGTGCAAAAGAAAAAAGAAAGAAAGGAAAGAGAGAAGATTTATTATCATTCTCCTGTTTGCTCTTTATTACGCTGTCATTTCATTTTTCTTCTGACTTTGCGGTTAACCCTCTGAAGCCCAGACTTATCATGCGAAAGACAAAGACGAACTATCTATACATGACCCAGTTTTTGAAATGTCTTACGGCAGCCAGGGGGATGGGCGGCAGTAATTTGTCTAGACATAAAAGACGAGGTTATCCACGGATAATGTCTTGGTAAATGTTACCGACAAGGAAATATCTCAACCGTTAGTCTTAAATCTCACAGGCGCGTGCGACATTTACACGTCTTCATTTGTGCGAGAAAACTCATTAAACAATTTCATTTACTCAAGATTGGGATCATATAATTGTTATTATGTATACTCTCTCGACCTGGACATATTATAGTATAATGTTTATAACTAAAGGCCTGTTTACACTGGTTGGTTTTAGGAATAGAGAAAAGGAATGGGGAACTGTCTGAGACGAACTCTCCTGGCTTTCCGTCTTTTGTTTTCCGATTTCCCCCTTCGAAACATGACCAAAACAAACGATGCGCACCGTTTCTCATTCAGGAAACGGACCAATGTAAAGAAACAGCGTTTCGAAGGGGGAAATCGGAAAACAGAAGACGGAAAGCCAGGATAGTTCTTCCCATACAATCCCCCATTCCTTTTTTCTATTCCTAAAACCTACCGGTGTAAACAAGCCTTAAGGCCCGATACGGACTAGCAGACATTGATGGGCCGAGTAGTTGAAAGGTGACGTCATGATACTTGAGTTTTATTGAGGTCCAACCAGTCGGCTGGGTGCGCGAGGTCTCATTCAAACGCAATGTCGTGACCTCACTATCGAACTCGTCAGCCAATCAAAATGGGATAGTGCACGCAGGGTCCAGTGACTACACCATCGCAACTAAAGTTCACGCCGGTTGTTTGTTTTTGTTGTTTTGTGTTAGTTCCTTTGTTTATTTGGACTGAGTAAAACCCCAAACCCACTCCTGCATTGTGGCTTTGATTAAATTTATTAGACATTAAAAATCGAAGGTTCATTCAATGTCCGATCCCCAGTGACAACTGTTTGTAGAATCGCTGTCAAAGACGACGCCACTAAGAATATGCATGACAGCTACAAGAGGAAAGTAGATTACTTATGGAAGTTATTTGGGTAGCATTAAATCATAGCTTTTATAAGGATAATGGTTTCATATATCAAAATAACCATGGATAAAGTGAATGTGTCTGCAACAGATTTTAAAGTTAAATTCTGCAGTTGCACAAATGTTTGCACAAGTTTTTCGAAACAGCACGTCCGAGCTTCTGAGGGTTAAAACAGAGAAAATGAGAATTAATATGGGATGTTGAAACCCAAGCAATCTACGGCGCAGGCATTCTCTGGAAACAAAAGAGGCTAACAGATTTAATAAGAAAATGTACACATAATTCACCCTCGAACACCGCTCATGACATGCTGCTGAAATTGTTTCCAAGAATAGACCAAACGAAAAACTCGAAACCCATAATGCATCACACCAAGCAATGCACGAGCGCCATGTCCTGAGAAAGAAAACGGGGGGGGGGGGGGGGGGGGGGGGGGACGTAAAACAAAAATGTTAACCCGGAGGGAGAAAAAGGAAAGGAAAAGGAAGCACATGGAACGAATTATCACAGAGCTTCCGTTGACAAATACGGCCACGTTATGTAGAGCTGTTTCGTACTCGGGAGAAATGCCGTAAGTTGTTTAGAATTATACTCGTGTTATTGCTGTCCCCGGGGAATATCACTGAACTTTTTATTTATTTATTTATATATTTATTTATTTATTCATTTTTTATTTACGTATTTATTTTTTATTTATTTATTTATTTTCGGCTGGTTAAACAGAAACGAAGTTAATCAAGGCATTCTTTTTATTCATTTTAGGAAATCGGAATCATATTTTCTTAGCTTTATCTGTTTGTTTATTTGTTGTTTTATATATAACACTTCATAAAAAATTATAGCACAGGCAGAATGAAGACGCCAAAGAGGCGAGCAACGTGTTCTGTGGTCGACGCTCGGGGATTTTTCTCTGATATCACGATCTTATTTCTTGTTTGTTCCTACTCCACTTTTGTACAACTGAGAAATACCACGTTAAACGTTTACGGTTTTAGTATTGTGATATGGAGTTAGAATCAATCGGAACTGTGAAACAGCTTGATAAGTGCCACAACGCATGGTAAACAAGTGTCAAAGTGTGAATTTGTTATATAGCTCTTCTACATACTAAAAGATCTCCAGTTTTTTCAGAAAATGGAGACAGAACAAACAAAACCTAAGGTTGCGATAATAATACACCACCAATGCACTGTGCAGACTTTATAGATGTCATACCTGAAATCGCAATATTAGTCTTTTCTCGGCTACAGTAAGCCTGGTGGTGCATAAGAGTCAAGCCTACGTTGTCTGGGTTTCAGTGTGAAATGTGAACTATAGAGTTGAACGGGATTTCACGCAATGCCGAGTCAGAAACAAGTGTGTTTCACGAGTTCGGGCTCGTCAAAACTGTCTCGTGACAGCTTTCGGAAAGAAAGACATCTCGCACTAAGTCAAAACAGACGCAAAATAGACGTGAGCGCCACCAATATAAATGGCAATTTTGATCTTTTCTTAGCCACATTAAAATCTGGATGTTGTTACATATACGTACGCCCCCCCCCCCCACGTTTTTTTTGCGCTAGGGGTTCGTATTTTGAAGCCATTTGTGACTCCAGAGCTAGAGAGTTCCTCCCGAAATGCTCCTTAACAATAACCTTAATTAATTGTGATTAATTATTCTTTCAGATTTTCTTTTTGTTTTCCTCTTGTTTTTTGGTTGAAAGGATAAGGGGTAGGGTTAGGGATTCGATAACATTTAGGGCTGAGGATAAGGACGGGGTTAGGGATAGTATGTATGCGTACGTGCATCTTTCGCAAAACGCTAGGGGTGGTTACCTACTTACAACATCAGCCATAAAATCCACCCATCACAATGCCCGGCGGCCTATCGAAAACGAGTGGGCTTTCATTTTCGGTGAACTTTTACTGTCCATCCATACATCATCCTTCAAAATGGCAAGGTTCTGTCTACTCATTTTGGCTGAACAGAGTTAGGCAAAATAAAATAATTCTATAAGCCTTCTCCATTGTGTGTCGAAGTATCAAGCGGATTCGGTGTGTAATTTGTATGCATTACTAAAAGTAAAAAGATCTTCTCACTAAAATCTGTCAGCGGGTGAAACATCAGTCATTCAATTCCTGAAAAGTTGATAGAAGTGAGTTACAACCTTGTCATTTTAAGGGGACGAAATCTCAACGGGAGCCGGTGATTCAGCGGGCGAGATACGTCCTTTCTCAATAGTAGGAGCGGTACTAGTTATCACTTTGACATTTATGCTCCCTGCGAACATTGTTTGCTGCATACAGGACCTAGACAATAAACAGGAGACTTTTATTATGGATCTAAACAAAGACAAGAGGGTTTTGGATAATCAAGTGTTGTTTTAACCAACAGAGGCCTGGCCGGGACGGTATTTACTCACCCACAGGATACTGTTAGTCAGTTGTCCTGAGTGAGTACTGCTACCAGGGGCGTGCTCACGGATTACCTGAAGGCCCGATGCCCACTAACCGATTTTAATAATTCAATTTGTAAGTTGGATTTTTATCACAATTATTTATAAAGTTCATGCTTTACACTGCTGGCCTTTTCCCGTTAGATTTTCAATTTCACTTTTGTTTAATCTTATTTATGAGAATCTGAAAGCTGAAAATGAACCCGAAGTTTAAAAAAAAAAAAAAACCTGAAAGGCGCAGAATGGCCATTACTATGCCAGCGCGCCGTTAAACCCAAACTCAAACTCAGCTCAAACAGTAGTTGGTTGTTGACGTCACGACATGATTTCAATGAGACCATACACTCGCAGAATGTACAAAGCACAGGGAAGGGAAGGGAGGGGGAAACTGGTTGGACCTCATTGAAACTCCCTGTCGTGACGTCACTGTCCACTTAGACGGTTGATGAGCGCCTAGGCTAACAACTTTATAATATTTTATTCAATGCGTTTGAGGACTTGCCTCGTCATAATGTCCCGTAAATACACATAGATTCACTATTTAAGACTTTGTATTTTGAATCCTTTGAAAATTGTCTTTTTGCTGTATCCGCGCCAATTTCTGTGTCTTTGAAACCCATCCAGCAGATGCAGTGACCCGGTTGTTAGAGTGCTTGACCCAAAATGTGTGAGAGACAAAGTTCGAATCTTGCTTTGAAAAAAAGAAAAGTGCCTGGGGTGGATGACTATGCTAATTTCTCGAGCTCTGTTTTAAAGGTTGTCATTTAACGAAGACCTGGCGAGGGCTTAAGCCTTGACTGTGATACAGAGTCTTTCTTCTGGAAATGGAAGTAACAAATACAAAATGAAATACCCACCTACATGTTCGTCCCTGTCTCCGTGGACTCTTGACTAACTGGAGCCCTGTATCACTTGCCATTGACGGCAGAAAAATACTGAAGACAAACAGCGACGATATCCATGTTATCGTAGGTTGTACTCGAGACTAGTTTCTTGGAGTATTATGATAAAGACGGCCCAGAAGTAGCTTGGCGATACTGGGTAATGATATTGTTCGAAGTCTGGCGAATATTCGGATTTGTTTTCTATCGTGGATTTTTTATTTTATGTTTTATTTTTTGGTTTATAAATTTATCTATATTATTATTACAAGGTTGGATATGACCAAATGTTGAACTTTGTCACCTCAATTGATACGCAACCTACAGTATTCAGATTTTGCGTGGCCATTCCTCTCTCTCTCTCTCTCTCTCTCTCTCTCTCTCTCTCTCTCTCTCTCTCTCTCTCTCTCTCTCTCTCTCTCTCTCTCTCACACACTTCGACTTAAATTATCTTTTTTCTCTATTATGGTATTTTAAATTGTTTGCCTATTGGCTGGAAGTTCATGTTTTCATTCGTGGGAAAAGATTTGTTTTTACCTGGAATCCTAGCTAATCTTTTACAAATTTAATCGTTGATTTTTAAGGAAAAATATTGTTACAGATGCGTCAGTCCCCCAAGTTTTTTGCGCTAGGGGTACGTATTTTAAAGCCTTTTTGGGATTCTAGAGCCAGAAGCTCCCCTGAAATGCTTAACAACAGCCCTAATTAATTATGATTAATTATTCTTTTTTTTTTTTTTTTGTTGAACGGGTAAGGGGCAGGGTAAGGGATTCGATTAGGTTTAGGGCTGAGGATAAGGACGGGGTTAGGGATAGTACGTGTAGTGCAGAACACTTGGGGTGATTTTACGTACTTACAACAACAGCCTTTAATGAAAGGGGAAGGTACTTGAATGTTAAAAATAGCTCAAATTTCAGCACAAACATTTAACAGTATAATACTTTTCATTGATTCAGTCTCATGTAACGATGCCTTTCTGGCGATAAAATAGTCCTTTAAATGTTGTAAAAGTAGTGAATGTGACTGGTGAGGATCGATTCTGACCAGTGACAAAGGGTGTCGATCCAGGCCATAGACTTAGCGTGGTATCACGACCCAGGCTGTAGAGGACATGCTAGTATGACCTGTGGTTGGCGCCAACGTCCTAACTACATCATATATTTTCTTCAAGAGGTTTCGCCAGAGAAGCGGTTGTTGCTGGGATAGGGAAATGATAAGCCAGAGGTCAAACCCATCCTACAAATCATTGCTGGGGGGAAAAGGGGGATTTTGAGGGATGGGGGAGAGAAAGAAAGAAGCTGGATGGAAGAACTTCAGAAGAGCAGAGATTATTCTATGCTTTAAATACCCACTGACGTCACGTGACAGTGGCGAATGAGTCTGCCTCCAGGACCTCAAAGCATTGGTATAACTTAATTCGCTAGCATTAAAAATTCATTTTGTAGGTCTGTGTTCAATTCAAAACAGTTTCAGAATTCAAGTTTCTGGGTTTTAGCTGCTGTTTAGTTCACTTTGGGGAGGGGGGGGGGGGTCAGTACAGACACTTAGTATCAAATAACAGGTTGTTGTTATTGTTGTTGCTGTTTTGTATATAACTATATTATAATTGTTCGATTTACATGTTGTGATGACCACAAGAAACTAGTTACCAGTCGTAACATTTTTTCTGATCCAATCTAATGGTATTTTTGACTTTACACGGTTGTTAAATGAGTATTTTTCGAAAGTGACTTTATCTGCCTTGCCACCTGGAAGTTGAATGAAACAGTCATAACTTTGTCAATTTTCAACATTTTACATAAAATAAAGTGCATTTTTCTCAGGGCAATTTGTACATTCACAAAATATCATAAAAACCACAGAAAAACTGTGGGGTCGCAGCAGGACTATAAACAATGTCAAAATCGGGCAAAAAGAAAAAGTTGTATGCGGTGAAGCCCTGCATGAGAAATAAAACCCAAAACGATACAAAGCAAACTATAGAGAAGTGCAATTTTCTGTCTTCTCTTTAGTTTGCTTTGTATCGTTTGGGTTTTATTTCTTACGCAGGGTTTGGCTACATATAACTTTTTCTTTTTACCCAATTTTGACATTGTACATTCACAGTATCCTCTTAACTCAATCTTAAAAATGAAAAAAATTAAAAAGGCAATATGGACCATTTCCCCAGAGCGCCTCACATAATGGAAAATACCTGACGATAATCTCACACCGTTTTTCTACCTCCCGATGCCCTGAAGCTAAATGGCCTATACGCCAGGCCAGGGCAAACAAGCGCTTGGGTTATCTGCCAATGCTGCACTGAGACAGGTGAAAAATCTATGCTTTAAAGTTCATTGGGATAAAACGGCTGCAAATAATGTTGGTTTGTATACGCCGTTCTCTGTAAGTATGAGAATGTAATTGTAGAAATGGACGTCTTTTTAACATGTGTATTATTCAATCTCATGGTTCAGCATCCCCCGCTAGTTCAAAACGCTTGGGGAGCGTACGTACATATTACAACAGCCTTTCCCAAAAGGGACCGGTTAAAATTCAGACAAGAACCTATGCGTCTGAGCTTAAACTGCAAATGATTACTGAGAATGGAAAGCAGAAGGAATGAGAGGTCGGTAATACAAATTCAAAAGCACCATGTCTCAAGATGGACCCGTTAAAATTCAGACAAGAATTGAAGTTTTTCAAGAGTTTAAAGTTATATTCGAGGAGAATTTGAACCTTTACACTAAATGTCTTGTCGATATCAAAAGAGAAGTGCTTGTTAAGCTGTTCAACATGCCCTAGGCCCGGCCTCGTTGTATGTCAGGCCATTGGTTTAAAACGAGAACCAATTTCCTCTCCTACCTTTCGTGGCTTTTAACCATAATTTATTTATCGTTGAGCCGCGCGTATTTACAAGTCCGTTGATCACGAATGCCAGCCCCTCACACAGGTGTCTGAGTGGAGATCTTGTTAGAAAGGGCGTTGTAGAAAGGCTCTGACGTAGGTTCTAGTGTTCTTTAAACTCTCTCTTTCTCCCTTTTCACATCTCTCTCTCTCTCTCTCTCTCTCTCTCTCTCTCTCTCTCTCTCTCTCTCTCTCTCTCTCTCTCTCTCTCTCTCTCCTCCATTCCTTTCCTGGTGCCTGTCATTTTTCCCTCCTTTTTTTTGTTTCCCCTCCTTCCATCCTAGCCTCCCTCTCCTCTCTCTTCCCTCTCTCCTCCTCCTCCTTTCTCTCCCTCCCCGTCCGTCACCTTCACTCTCACTAACACTCTCCCTCACTGTCATTCTTTCTTTCTCTCTCATTCTCTCTCTTTCTCTCCCATTTGCATTCTTTCTCTCTCTCCGCCCCTGTCTCCCTCCCATCTCTCCCTGTCTCCCTCTCTCTATCTGTCGTGAGTGGTAGGTGGACGATTCTGGTAGGGTCTCCTTCCGTCCTATCATTTTGCTAGTATATTCTATCTATCATCTTGCCTCTTCCTAGCACACTATGGCCGATATCGCTTTGGCGTTCTTTCTCTCTCTCTCTCTCTCTCTCTCTCTCTCTCTCTCTCTCCCTCTCTCTCTCTCTCTTTCTCTCTCTCTCTCTCTCCCCCCCTCTCTCTCTCTCTCTCTCACTCTCAAATTATTATTTGAAGATTAAAACAGAGAGCGCGAAGGACAATCAAATAGGTTTGTGCTTAAGAGCTGTTTTATGATAGCTGAGCAGAGTAAACTGCTAATTGTATGACTGTCAGTGATAATGTGACATAGAGATTGACAGAGGAAGAGCTGGAACGGAGAGACAACAAACGAGATCGGGTGTGCAAGGGAGGCAGTACGAGATTTAAAAGTCACGTAAACCACTTTGGTGCTGTACGTTGTAGATCGTGGTCAACGCTTATACTTTCATAACGCATGCGCACACCAGCCGATTTTGATCGGTCGACTAGTTGCCTGGTGACGTCACGCTACTGACTTTCAACATAGAATAGTATGTATATATAAATAGTTTCAATCAGCCCAAAAATATGAACAAACCGCAGTAAACAGATATATGCACATTATCTTTGGTGAAGGCGGTCTCTTTCAGTTCTTCAATTTCTCGTTTACCGCAACGACCTAGTTCCGCGATTTGGCGGAAGTGAGATCTCTCTATACATTTATACTCTCTGCTTTCACTGAGAAAAAACAACCAACTGTTAGCTGGTGTGCGGGATCCCATTGATACTCAATGTCGCAAATCAAACAAAATACATCCTTACAATGTCAAGTCTCAAAATCTAAGAAAAGAACCTTCTACGGGTCAAAAGGAAAACACTTGTAAAATTTCAGGCAAATTTGACGTGTACGAGCGGCAGTAGGTCATGTTAAAGATAGGGCAAGTTTGTTTGTTTTTTATTACTATATAGAGATAGATACCTGAGTTTACGTTGTGCAGTATCTGTCTTCGCTGCGTTTATTTCTACCAAATGTTAAACGCCTGAGCATTATCAAAGTGATTGAAAGATTCAAGACGCCTTTCAAGAATATTTTTCCTTTGCCAACGGGAGCACCCAATTCTTAACTACCTTTTATTTTTTGTTCGTTTGAACATTTGATATAGATACTGCTGGTATAGATCGAGCGCTACTTCACAGATGGAAGAACAAAGGCTAGATAAATCGGCCAAATCCAAGAGATACTCGCGCACTCGTGTTTTTCAGAGGAAGGTTTCTCCCTTTCATTTCTGTCGGACCACCTGGCAGTAAAGTTTTACAGATGTGGCTTGTATCTTTGAAGCGGATCTGGCAAGGTGGACCTACTTAGCACTAGCGAGTTTGGCTGTTTTTTACCTGCCCATTCTGTGAGAATCTGAGTATGCCGTGGTGAGTGCTGAAAATTCAGAGCAACGGGGGCGTGCGTGATATCAACAGTTTCTGAACTGGCTGAATGTGTAAACAAATTTTTGTTTTTTATCAACTGTACGCTTTCCAATTTTGCACAGATGTAGTTTCTACAATGAAGACGCTTGATTTCTATAGGCTGTATACCAGGGGTGGCCAAACCGCGGCTCGCGAGCCAGATGCGGCTCTCTGGCCTTCAATATGCGGTTCGTTCAAATATGGAAATAATGGCTGAGCTATTCTTTCATACCTTCAGTATAGTTAAAATAATCGTCAGTCAAGACTTTGATAACATTTTGTAAATGATTTTATTATGTGTGCTTGATAATTACTGAAAGTAATACAAATTAATAGTTACAAAAAAAAAAAACAATGAATACATGGGTAAAATATCACACAAACATGATGTACTTCTTGATATTTATGTAAAATATTTGTAACAGAATATGTATGTAACAGTAAAGACGTGAGTGTAAATTTTGTTCGTATATTGTGGCTCTCGAACATCTGAAGTTTGACTTATGTGGCTCTTACATTAAGCAAGTTTGGCCATCCTTGCTACATAGGGAACGTCGGTGAATAACTATTCCCTTTGTTTAAAACAGCTTTCTGTGCAGTAGATTTTCCAAAATGTACACCATTCAAATTGCTCAATACAACTTTCTTTGCAGCAGATGTTAAAAAAATGTACACTATTCTGCAGTTATGAACAAAAAACACATGTTATTATTTGTATTTTTGTATTTGTATTTGTATTTGTATAACTCTTTAATCCCATTTGGGAAATTTTGCCTTTGTGCCATTGCAGCCCAGTTATAACTGGAGCAGGCACGTCGTCGCCACAGTGCAGCGCCGGTCGGCGTTTTTTTTTTTTTTTTGGGGGGGGGGGGAGATGAGGGGGGAGGGGAGGGACTGGTAGAGATGAATTTAATTTAATTTTGCCCGGGCAGCGGCCTGTTCGGCCTGCTCTTTACGATTTCCAACTGCCAAGGTATCTTTAACGTGCGCAACGTGCACACGGGCCCTCCGAATTTTTTCGTCCTTATCCGAGAAGACTAGGTACTCGATCCTACCCCTCAATAGAATCAGGGACACGAAAATATGAGAAAAATCCCAAACTTCCAACATTTATTTTAAAAATCTAAGTTGAATTTCACCTTAAATCAGATTTCGCCAGATCCACTCACAAGGAAGAACGTGGGTGAGTCTTGTTTTGTTTCGTTTTTATCTTGTCATGTGTGTATGTGTGCGTGTGTGTGAAAGGGGTAGGGAAGGGGGAGGGGGAGGGGTGTGCTCACGAGAATATGTATGACGCTCCGGTTGTGGCTCTCTCATGGAGCCCTTTGGGGCTCTTGAATGCAAAGTAAAAACCTCTAACCCACACACAAATGGGTGGGATGCCCGTAGTGATCTAAAAGAAAACAGAAAATATACATTATGAAGGTGGGATCATGACCTACGCGAGACTGAGACGAGAGCTAGAACAAATAAATACACATTAACCCAGGAAAAGATCACACAAGGGCAGATATTGCATTCGTCGCCAAAACCTTTCAGGTCTTATGTCATGACTCATTTATGATCTTTTGCACTTTGCCCCTCGTAAGTGTTGAAATCCCACCGAGACCTGTGGGCGTTTAGACCGTAATCTTTGCAATATTATTTCTCGCGAGTCGTTGACAGTGCTGTCATTACATTGTACTTACTTTGTGAACTATTTTCTGAAGCAAGTTTTTAATTTGATTGAGAGAGAGAGAGAGAGAACGCGCTTAAAACTGTGGTAATCATGAACAGTGAAATTCATGTAAGATGTCCCCTTGACTGGTCCCTCTGTGGAAATACTGACAATAATACTTAATTTTTAAAAACAAATGGAAAATCGGTGGTTTGTTGATAGTGAATTGGTGGGCATGACAAAAAATCATACAGACTTACCTACAGCTCATCAAGATTTTAAAGTATTATAAAATACATCTTTGAAAATGAGAGTAAAAAGCGCGTAATCTGTGAAATTACCACTTTTTTGTGAGATGTTTGTTCCCTGGCATTAAAAATTCATTTTGTGAATGTTTATTTCAACAATTTTTGAAAACTGAAACTAAGTTGTGTTGTCCACAGCGTCCGCTCCGCTCCCCTGTTTTACGGGAAAATGTCGTATGTCAAAGCAAAACACTCTTTGCTTCTGCTAGGAGCGGGTGCTGTGGACAGGTATACAGGAGCAAAGAGTGTTCGACTTTCTTTTTCGTGCGTCATTTCCCGTAAAAATAGAGGAGCGGATACTGTAGACAAGACCACTGACTGTAAGACAAGTAACGTGGACAAGACCACTGACTGTAAGACAAGTAACGTGGACAAGACCACTGACTGTAAGACAAGTAACGTGGACAAGACCACTGACTGTAAGACAAGTAACGTGGACAAGACCACTGACTGTAAGACAAGTAACGTGGACAAGACCACTGACTGTAAGACAAGTAACGTGGACAAGACCACTGACTGTAAGACAAGTAACGTGGACAAGACCACTGACTGTAAGACAAGTAACGTGGACAAGACCACTGACTGTAAGACAAGTAACGTGGACAAGGCCATTGACTGTAAGACAAGTAACGTGGACAAGGCCACTGACTGTAAGACAAGTAACACTATGAGTCAAGTCTTGTTTTGCGTCGGTCTTGACTCTGACTTGAACACCCTTTGAATCAATTAGCAAGACCAATATTTCAGTCTCACTAGTGCGCGAGTTCCCGTGTAAATACATTGTCTGCTAAACAGGGGCAAAACGGACTAGTCTCACTGCACTACGGGACTTAACTGATTCACTCCCAGATCCCAGCTAGTTTCTTTCACAGAACAAGTCGAGTTCTCATACTGCTCTCTTTGAAACACAGTGGTCAATGATATGGATACCAGAGATACCGGTGTATAGGACCTTTAAAACATTATGGTTAATTGCCAGATCGTGGTCAAAAATTGGCAAAAAGAAAAGGGTGTATGTAGCAAAGCCTCAAGTAAGAAGTAATATCCAAATGATACAATGAAACGCAAAATAAAAGGGAAAACAGAAAATGACCGATATTCCGGCAACAGCCTTCATCAAGGAACAAAAAAAAAAAAAACGAGAACAAAAATTGGAAAATTGAACAGATAAAACAATCGAACAATAAAAAAAATAGAATATGAAATAGATCTATATAGAATCTAAATAGAATATGTCTACTTAGCTGCCCCCCCCCCCCCCCAAAGTTTTTCTGTGGCTTTTACAATATTTCGCCAAATCGTGGGTATTTTAACAAAGTATTTATTATTGGGTGCTTTTCGGATGGACCGCTCGGAGCGGCTTATGGCAGTGAGTCAGTTAAATGGCTATAATAAGTTAGTTGTGTGGTAAAGTTGACGTGTGCGGTCTTTGTCAGGGGGCGTTGTCGGAATGATTGCGAGTGGAATGCATGCGAACATATCTCTGGGCGATAGGGAAATACAAAAGGTGGTATTGTTTCTTGGTGTGTGCAATTGTGTATACAAAAGCTTTACTCATGTTTGAAAACACCAGAGAACAAAAAATGGCCGTGGGTGAGGGTGGTAGTTCAAGAATGACGTGTACTTTCTTGCGATCTTAATTCTTGTTTGTTCCAACTCCACTTTTTGCACAACTGAGAAATTCGACGTTAAACATTTACGGCTTTAGTATAATGATAAGGACTTCGAATAAATCGGAACTGTGAAGCAGCTTGATAAGTGCCACATCGCATTTTAAACAAGTGTCAAAGTGTGCATTAATTTGTTATACCTCTTCTACACACTGAAAGATGTTCAAGTTTTCCAGAAAATGGAGATAGAACAAACATGAACTAAGATCGGATATTATTAAATTTGCTCAGTATTTCGGATGTCTAAGCGGGCCGTAGCACAGACTAATAAATTAAACAGACTGGATGATCCCATTGTGTGACGTCACAAAACAGCGAAAGGTCATGAACCATTCGCCACATTAGATTTACGGTTGGGACCGACGCTTCAGCACAGTTACAATGCAGCGGTCGTTAAAAGTCCAGACGGTCATAATTTATAACAATAAAAAAAAGGCAGCTGTAGACAATAAAATGAAAGGATAGGCAAGACAATGCATTATCAATACATGTACAACCAATCTTGACAAATAAAAAGAAATTTCTACTGCAGATAGAACTAAAATCGGAATTTCCCGAGCGGCGGCCACGTTGGTTATGCGGCCGCATCTCATTAACTTCCGTAAAAAACGACACAGCCCGAAGCTTGTGTTTCCAGTCTGGTTATTTATTAGTCTGTGGGCCGTAGTGCTAAACCCGTCTGTCAGTAGTGACCAGGATTTGTATTTCACCTCCACTGAAATCGCAATTCCTGGCTCCCTTCTCTTTTCCTCCAAGAGAGATCTGTAGATTTAAAAGGGAGCATCACAGAGAAAGATAACATTTTTGCCTTCATTTGATGGATGGATTAAATGAGGATAGTTAATTGGTTTGACTAGGAGAGAGTTTGTAATCAAAGTACATGACGTCACAGTTCCACGGCTGCAACTCCAAGGCAAGAATTTATGTAGTAAACGTTTAGGCTAGTTCCACACTGAGTGAAGTCTGGTTTGCGTCTGTTCTGACTCAGTGCGGGAAGTTTGCCGATTCGAGACAGTTTTGACGCACCTGAATTCGTGAGACGAACGTGTTTCTCTCGCCAGTGCGTGACGCCCAGTTTCAACTGCGTAGTTCATATCGCCCAATAAACCGGAGACAGAACTGACTTGATTCAATGTGCTTCTAGCCTTAAGGAGTGTGGCTGATTGGTTAGGACTGGAATCAGAATACGTGACGTCAGGGTTAGTACAGCTGCAACTCCAGTGAAAGAATTTGTAGCCCCAATATAGTAAACGTTTATCGGCTTTGTTTGAATTGTAGCTGGTTGCGAAAGCGACTATGGGAGAGATGTACAGAGACATAAGCTTAGATAATGTCGATGTTTGGATGTTTCCTTGTTGTAGATAATAAGAATTAGAGAAGATGAGAAAAGTTGAGATTGGCGTGTTAGTCTGTCACATTCGTTATGGGTTTTTTCTTTGGTTGTACGTAATTAGTTGGCCTGTCGATCTGTCTGTCTGTCGTAGGTGAAGAAAAGAAATAATAACTGGGGAGAGTTCTCAGGGTATGTGTTTCTTTTTAATACCATTATAATTATTGTATATAATTCATAGAAAGGCAGACGGTTTGACAAACGGACACCCGGATAGATAGATAGAAAGACAGACAGACAGACAGACAGACAGACAGACAGATAGACAGACAGACAGATAGATAGATAGATAGATAGATAAACAGACAGATAGATAGATAGACAGTCTTGAAAATGAACACAATTACATTTTTACGGTGCGCGAGAGAGACAGAGCACGACAGCAACCGAGGCCTGTGGAAAAGTTAGGTAATGAAATTAAGGAAAATGTGTTATAGTGACTGGCACTTTGAAAAAAGAAAGCGGGCTAATTTCTATCTGATTATAGTTAAGGTGAAAAGGACGTATTGTGTTTGTTTGGAAATGTAACTGCCACTCTTAAATGTTTTCTGACAATCAAGTAATGTTGTGTGTCAGGAAGAGAGAACGAAAAGTGACGAGAAGACACAAATGTGGATCGATAGAATAAATAAATGGCGTAAGGGGGGTGTCATACTAAGCCCGGAACGGCACAGTCAGATGCTGGCAGACAAGAAGTGCACACCATAAATTCCTATATTTTCTTTGTAAATCCGGGAAGATTCTATCGTGCTAAGCCCGGTCAGACACAGTCAGTTTCTGCCACTATTTCTTGGGTGTACATTTTGCTGGCAGCAACTGGCTGTGATGTTCCGGGCTTAGTATGGTACGACCCTAATGATGATGACAAGAAGAAGAGGTGAAATGAAAATAGCAGGTAATAATATAATCTATCTATCTATCTATCTATCTATCTATCTATCTATCTATCTATCTATCTATCTATCTATCTATCTATCCATCCATCCATCCATCCATCCATCCATCCATCCATCCATCCATCCATCCATCCATCCATCCATCCATCCATCCATCCATCCATCCATCCATCCATCCATCCATCTATCTATCTATCTATCTATCTATCTATCTATCTATCTATCTATCCATCTATCTATCTATCTATCTATCTATCTACCACTTTTGTTGAAGTTGAACATTTTGCTAGTTCGTTTCGATCAGAATAAAATTAGGGGAATTTTTAGCAGGATTTGAAATAATGGTTAAGAGAGGAGAGAGAAATAGTGAGCAAAATAGGAGGGATAGAAAGAGAAATAATGTTTAAAAAAAAGGAGAACGTTAAAGAATGAAAGAACAGCGAATTGAATAAAGAAAAAGTCTAAAGAAGAGACTGGAGGGAGGAAAATAGAGAGCGCAAGAATAGACGGCATTAATGAGTGGAGATAGAGGGAGAAGAGTGAGAGAGAGAAACACAGATAGATAGTGAGAAAGAACGAGAGAGAGACAAGCAGAGGGATCCCGATAAAGAGGGAGAGAGAAAGGGCGAGAGAAGGGGAGAGGAACAGAGAGAGGGTGAGAAAGAAAGAAAGAGAGTGAGGCAGAGAGCGTAAGAAAGAGATAGAAAATCAGATAGAGCGAGGGAAGGATAGAGAGAGAAAGACGATAGTATAGTATGGAGGGAAAGGGGATTGTTAGCTGGATGGAAATAAGAGAATGATACACAGAGTGGTAAGAAGTAAGGAAGGAAAGAAAGGGCACGGGAAAGCAGAGGGAGGAGAGAGAGAGAAAGATAGCATAGAGATGAAAGGTAGTAAAGTGTAGTTAAGATAGGGAGATAACTAAGGGAGATGGTCTATCAGTGGCTGGAGCCAGGACTGACTCGTTGTCTGACAAATGGCTCTGTCACTGTCTCTCACCTGTCCTTTACCGCAACGCATTGCCATCATACCTGATGTTTACTCATCTGTTTACCTGAGCCTCAGCCTGGTCTCGTTTTTCCGTAGGTACTCACGGTTAATTGTAAGAACAGATTGTTGACTTACCTTGTGAAAGTCGTTCTTCGGTGTTTGTCTATCTATCTATCTATCTATCTATCTATCTATCTATCTATCTATCTATCTATCTATCTATCTATCTATCTATCTATCTATCTGTCTGTCTGTCTGTCTGTCTGTCTGTCTCTCTGTCTGTTTGTATATCTATTTGTCTGTGTCTGTCTCTCTATTTGTCTGTGTATCTCTCTGTCTGTCTGCTTGCTACCCGTCCGTCCATCCTTCTTCTATTTGTCTGTCTATTTGTCTATCTGTTTGTATTTCAGTCTAAGCATAACACGTGGCTGATAAGCAAGGTCAGGAGCGGTTAAGCCTGTAAGAACTCACTTTAAGAATTACAGATTTTCTTTCATACAACGTTGCATGCCAGCACCATACGGTAACCCTATGAATTTACGTGAATTTGATAATGAACAGAGTAGCACCAGGTAGGACTGACATTGAACATGCTAATTGCGTGTGAAAGGAATTTGACGTTTTCAGTTAACGAACGCGTACTCAGCATAGGCAATGAATGGTGTATTTTTGGTAATGAGGGCAGCCCTATAGAAGGATGAGACATACAATTATATAGCAGAAATAACGACCAAGACTAGATAAATAGGTCTCAGATATTATAAACGAACAGAAAGCGAAGAGGCAACGGAATTTTTTGGCTATTTTATGGAATTCGGTGAAAAAGAAAATGCAAGAAGGAAGACGTGACATGTAGTGCTGTAGAAATGGAGGCAGGTGGCGAGGGCAGGGCGACATTTGGAGAAGAATGAGTAATTTATTGTTGTTATTTGTAAATATCCATAGTTTTGTGTGTCGTGTTTTTGTCAGTTAAGGTGCCAGGTTTTTACATGGTAAACAAGATTAATAATTATCTTCTCAGGTTTTGATTTTTCTTTACGTTGGATAAGTAAAGCAACTGTTAGTGAAGATCTCTCTCTCTCTCTCTCTCTCTCTCTCTCTCTCTCTCTCTCTCTTTCTCTTTTTCTCTCTCTCACACACACACACACACGCACACACACACACTCACTCACAGACACATAAATTATGCCCTCGCCCTCTCTCTCTCTCTCCTCTCTCCACTCTCCTCTCTCGCTCCTCTCTCTCTTTTTCTCACACAGACACATCATCCACAATGTCCTTTCTGCCCCTCCCTCCCCTTCCTCCTTTCACTTCCTGCCTCTCCTCCATCCCCTCTTTCTGCTAGTCAGAAATCAATAACAAAACTACAGGTCGTGGACAATTGCCATTAAAACTGCACTTGACAACAGTCATTTTTTTATTGACTAAAAAGGCACTAAAAAAAAACTATTTTTCTTATTGTCTCAATTACCGCATTTAAATATTTTCAGTAAAGGAATGGAATGGGTTTGTCTTAGGTCTGGGTGATTAATTAAGCTTTGCATTCATACAATGAACTTTGCCATGTGTCATCGTGGACTTGGCCGTCAGTAAGCACTCACACAAGCACTTCGAGTGCTGAACCGGAACTTGGTGCAAAGAGGTCACCATTCGATCTGAGTTTAATCTGAGTTAAAGGGACAAGCGTCGTTTGCGCTCAGTGTCAAGAGAGCTGTGATCTAGTACAGGCAAGAGGTTTAAATGACATTGGCAGCTAGAGCCCTTGCAATTATAACCCCCTTAAATAAACTAAGGAGATTAGAATTACAAGGGATCCAAGTGCCAGTGGCACTTAAGCCCCTTCTGATTCTAAATCCCCCAGTTAGTCGTTTAATTGTTGCAAAATGACAACTTAGTCACATCCAGTGATCGGGTCCTTAGACTGTTCATTATGATTTAGTTGAAAACGTCAAGTGAACAAAAACTCCATTCACAGTGAAATAAAAAATCGATGAAGTGAATGTAATTTTATGTTGTCTTAATCGATGGGCGTGGCATTGTGCATGTTGACAGTAATGATGCTTCAACCAAAGAACTACTGTTGCCGGAAGGGGGGGGGGGGTAATACGTTGTCTATAAAAGGCGATGACAATGTCATCGAGCGTTCTGTCGAGGAACAACGCAACCGTTATCGTTTTTGACGATGTCAGTGCAACCTGGCCAACTGTAGGATGAAAAAAAACTGGAATACTCAGGACTTAATATTTTTCCCGATACCTGGTAAGAAATGTAACGGTTAGCCGACCGTGTACAAAAGCAAAGAAACAAAACCGTTATTTTACGGGCATTTATCAACAATTTTCTGATGGCTTAATTGAAATGAAAAAGTACACTTGCTCAATCTCGTTGTTTGTGCAGTTGGAAATCGTAAAGAGCAGGCCGAAAGGCCGCTGCCCGGGCAAAATTGAAATTAATAGATTAAAATTTATCCATATCATCTCCCCCCCCCCCCCCCCCCCCGCCAGAACAAGAAATAATAAAACAAGTAAAGTGAGGTGTAAATGCCAAGGGCAGCGAACCTCCTAAAATAAAGACCTCAAATGTCTCTCGCCAGAGCTCGGGTGCTGGTGTAAATGCCCGTACTCACAGACGTATGAGAGTGAGTTGAAGGGAATTGTAGGGGCAGTGGAGTTTTGTGAAGGGTCATTGTGTACGCGAATGTGTTTGAGTGTGTGTGTGTGCGGGGGATGTGAAATGATGTGAAAAAATAGTCTGCATTTGACAGTAGCGATCTCTCTCTCTCTCTCTCTCTCTCTCTCTCTCTCTCTCTCTCTCCCCTCCCTATCTCTGTCTCTCTCCCTCTCTCTCTCTCTCTCTCTTACTGTCTGTCTGTCTTGCTCTCTTCCTCTGTCTCTTTCTCTTTCTCTCTCTCTCTCTCACTTTCTCTCTCTCACACACACACACACACTCACACACGCACGTACTTTAATACTAACGTAATTATATGGTAATAATTATTACGTAAATACCGAATCTTCGTATTTTCCATTTTTTTAAAATAATAATTATTATAAAACTAAACGGGCGCATCCTATTACTGTGACTGGGGGAAGGGGGGGGGGTGTGATGTAAAAGATGTGAGTTTGTTTGGCCTTTATGTGACTTGAGATTGATTGGCCGAGGTTGTTTGTCGGTAGATGGGATAATCGTGTTTTCTAGTCTCTCACTCGACGGCACATGGCCTCCTCGTATCTCAACGTTTGGCATCAATTTCACGAGTGTCACATATCATTTTCTCTTTACCCGAAGATTCGTGCCAAATTATGCACAATCCGAGCGTTCAGTCGAGGAACAACGCAACCGTTATCGTTTTTGACGATGTCAGTGCAACCTGGCCAACTGTAGGATGAAAAAAAACTGGAATACTCAGGACTTAATATTTTTCCCGATACCTGGTAAGAAATGTAACGGTTAGCCGACCGTGTACAAAAGCAAAGAAACAAAACCGTTATTTTACGGGCATTTATCAACAATTTTCTGATGGCTTAATTGAAATGAAAAAGTACACTTGCTCAATCTCGTTGTTTGTGCTTGAAACTGGGACGCAAGAGCGGTAAGCCTTGAATTGGATATCAAGTGGCGTAATCGTGTTATTTCTTGAGCTCTTGAGTGATTTATCTTCACCTGTTGAGTTCCCTAGCATGGCGGTATCATCTCTAGACGCCATGTTGAGAACGAATAGTGCATGTGTATCGTTTATTTTATTATTATTATCGGGTGTATTCGCTCCATTTTTTCCTTTAACTTATTCTGTATTTTTTTTCTATAGTGCGGTTTGGCAGTCACTGCACGTTTTGGCAAGAGGTTGACCTGAACTGGGCCATTCCCGTGAGACTATTAGCAAATTCGATTTCTGGAAGTTTTGTGGCTGTTGTTGTTTCATGCAAAATAGGCAGGCCTGGAATGATCTCGAAATTGTTGGAAATGTAACCCATCCCACCCCTCTCTCTCCCCCCTCCACCTTTCGTCCCTTGCAATCTCGTCACGCTTCTTCAATTCTATCATTATAAAAAATACGCGGGCAGAAGTTGCAGCATCGCGCAAAGGTCAGCTTATTTAATGAACTATAAACATGGCTTGTATGAAAACTGTTTTCTCCGAAATCTCAACATTGTTTAAATGCACACTTTGACACTTATTTAAGATGTGTTGTGGCACTTGCCAAGCCGTTTCACAGTTCCCATTTATTCTAACTCCTTGTCGTAATACTAAAGCCGCAAAAACTTAACGACGAATTTCGCGTCATGTATGTTTGGCGCTCCGAGTTTAACTTGTAGCATTTTGCATTGGATTAGCGAGATCGAATGGCACTGTTCGATAGCATAATGTTTTGTTTTGTTTTCTCATCTTTCGTATTGCACTAACCTCCATCTGCTGAGCATATCAGAAAACGGAATCTATCTATTTGCTTTAATTTATTCATGCTTTTCTTTTACTTGTTTGATTTTGCCTTTGTACTGATTTCATACTAAACTCGGAAAGGTACCTTCAGCTGCTGGCAGACAAGAAGTGCACGCCATAATTTCCTATATTTTCTTAGTATATCCGGGAAAACCCTATCATACTAAGCACTGTCAGATACATTCAGCTTCTGCCATTATTTCTTGGGCATACGTGTATTCATGCAACGTGCCATCAGCAAGTGTGAAGGCGCAATAATGGCGGATATATTTTGGTCTATACCCAGGTGCTGTTTTTTTTTTTTTTTCTGCCTTAAAAAATGCTCTGTTTGTCTTTGTGTGGGGAGATATTTGATAAATACACTCGCTTATTTTTATTTTTTATATTTTCAATACAGAAAGATTTGTTTGAAATGGAATATTGCGTAAGAATGTAAATGTCCTCTGGGCTAGCAGGGATGCCAGTGTCAAGAAAATGCATATTGATGTAAAGAACCGCACGTGCCTTTTACCAAATCTCCCCATCGTTGGCTTAATCGCTGCTTTCCGAGTCAACATTTGCTGATTTTTGTTTTCTATACAAAAAAAATGTAAGAAAACCCCTTTGTTCCCTAGGGACTCAAAAACTACTGCACGTATTGAACTGAAATTTGGCACACACAATTGTACGATACTGACCAGTGTTCCTATGTACATAGGCATAAAAAAGCTTATGGGATTCGTGAGTTATTCCAATAATGCGATAAGAATGGAACAGTAAATTTGCGAGAGCGTTTGATCCGAATTATACGTTCGTTAACCTATGACCTCTTTCTTTGTTAATCGCTTTTTCACTTCCGGCCCCGGAATTCGATTCATAATCACAGTAGTGTCTGTGAGAGCTAGATCTAGCATGCACTGATGCAGCATGCCCCCTAAAAAACGTACTATCGGTAGGCATACAAGTCTCAAATCGCTGTAGTTTTTTTTTATTGGAAATTTATTGTTTCGCCATCATTCAGATCTATTTCGAGTCATGGTTCGCCATTTTAAGGTTTCGTTATCATTACCTGCGATGTGTTCACTATCAAACACACTAACCCGTGCGCAAATCATGCAGTTGTACGGGATGCGCAGGGTGTCAACCCACAAAGGCAGAGCAGTAAGACTTATTTAAAAACAAACAAACAAAAATAAAATAAACAAATAGGAACAGGCCAGATGAAGCAGGTCCATAATAACCACCCAGAACTGAAACCAATATTCAAACCGATTTATCCCCGGCAGGGCCGGGACCTCAACTAGTTTCCTAAATAATCGTATTTCATTGTCTTTTTTTTTCTTCTCTCTATTCATTTATCTGTAACGCCAGATATTTAGATATAATTATAATGTCAGCAGAGGATATAATTATTTCATTCTGTCATTCCTGATCCGAAATTTGTCTGTTCTTCTTTCAGATTACCGCCCGCCTCCCCCCCCCCCACCTCACTCACTCTCTCTCTCTCTCTCTCTCTCTCTCTCTCTCTCTCTCTCTCTCTCTCTCTCTGTCTGTCTGTCTGTCTGTCTTCTCTTCTCCGCCCCCTCCCCTCGTACCTATTTTAAACTTATGAATTCATTGCCATAATTGAAAAGCATACCTACACTTCCCAGAACCCCCTCTCCTCCTCCCACCATATACGCTGTTGATATTCTAGGGGTATCCTCCCGCATCCACCCCCCCCCCACCCCACCTCCGAGTGTACGTACTTTATGGATGACTCCCTCACAGAATGCAGCGTGAAGCCTTAAATTTAAAACCGAAAGGATTTTCTCAAAATTTCACCTTTTTTTTTTCATTTATTAATTTACTATAATTTATGTTTAAATATTCAATGAAGCATTTCTGTTGGTTATGAAAATAGGCACCTGGCTGATATTCTTGCCAGGTACAGGTGTTAAACAACTTTCGTCTTAGTTCACAGCTGTCAGATAGGGTTTTTTATAACTTCACATAGCTTAGGGCTTCATCGTGTCTAAAATCTGGCCCGTCTGTTTCCCAGTGACTTGTTATGTCTTGTATAAAGGTTTAATTGAAGTGAAAAAATTTAAAAAAGAAGCAATCGGGCGCACAATTGCACGAAATGCTACAGGGAACGCTATACAATCGATGGGGGAACTACACAGACAGATGTTCAAAAGCCAGGAAAAACCTATCATCTTAGAGTGGCAAGGGGAACCGGGGCAGAAAAACCAGGATGAAAAGTTCTACAGAGAGTAGCTTTTTTGGAAGGGAATAATTATACAACAAATTAACAGATCGGTGGAATAGAAAAAGAGAAATGGAAAGGAGAGAGAGAGAGAGAGATAAGAAGACAGAACGTGCAAAGGGAAACTTGCTAATCCAAGCATTCATTGTTAACTTTTATTACACCAAATATGAATTTTCAATCAAAATCGTTTATAGGCAGAGAGTAACAGTTTTAACCCCCTATAACTTTAGGTGTCATATTGAAACAAAAAATGACACAGAAATATGACAACACTTTGGTTACCCAGGTCAACCTGAGTTTCTACGTGCGTGTTAAATAATTATATGAAAGAAAATTTTCTACTGGCATTATGAAATGTATGAAAGAAAGTTTTCTACGTGCAGTTCAAATTTATGAAAGACAATTTTCTACGTGCATATGAGATTTATGAAAGAAAGTTTTCTACGTGCATATGAGATTTATGAAAGAAAGTTTTCTACGCGCATTATGAAATTATATGAAAGACAGTTTTCTACGCGCATTATGAAATTATATGAAAGACAGTTTTCTACGCGCATTATGAAATTTATGAAAGAAAGTTTTCTACGTGCAAATTTATGATAGACAGTTTTCTACGTGCAGATGAAATTTATGAAAGACAGTTTTCTATGTGCAGATGAAATTTATGAAAGACAGTTTTCTACGTGCAAATTTATGAAAGACAGTTTTCTACGTGCAGATGAAATTTATGAAAGACAGTTTTCTACATGCAGATGAAATTTATGAAAGAAAGTTTTCTACATGCAGATGAAATTTATGAAAGAAAGTTTTCTACGTGCAAATTTATGAAAGACAGTTTTCTACGTGCAGATGAAATTTATGAAAGACAGTTTTCTACGTGCAGATGAAATTTATGAAAGACAGTTTTCTACGTGCAGATGAATTTTATGAAAGACAGTTTTCTACGTGCAGGCGAAATTTATGAAAGACAGTTTTCTACGTGCACTATGAAATTTATGAAAGACAGTTTTCTACGTGCAGGCGAAATTTATGAAAGACAGTTTTCTACGTTCACTATGAAATTTATGAAAGACAGTTTTCTACGTGCACTATGAAATTTATGAAAGACAGTTTTCTACGTGCACTATGAAATTTATGAAAGACAGTTTTCTTCGTGCATATGAAAAATGGAAAGTTTTCCGCGTGCTTATGAAACACAACGAAGGACAGTTTTCTACGTGCATTGTGTAATATGAAGACACGTTTTTTTACGTGCATATGTTACATATGAAGGACAGTTTTCTACGTGCATATGAAATATAACATGATGGAAAGTTGTGGTATTGAAACTGCAGCTCAAATACATTTCAGACATACTTTAAAAAAAGGGGTCTTCTTTTTCATTCAAGGGACCTAAAGGGTTAAGACAAATTAGACAAAAAACATGGGAGAAAAGTACAAAAACAACAAAAAGTAGGGCGATGGCAGAGAACAATGAAACAAAGGAAATAAAGAGGAAATAACAGTACCAAATGAAAGAAAGCAAGAGGAAGGAAAAAAAAAAAAAGAGAGATCCAACCAAGAAAGAAAAGCTCACTCACTAATCCATACCTTCATTATTAACCTTTACACTGCCGAGGTCCAGCCATTATCAGCGGAGTGCTGGGAGAATGGAAGGGTAAAAGGACTTAATAGGCTGTGTCGAAGGTCAGCGTGCTAATGAATGGCTTGGCCGGAACAGGGTTAAAGCTTTTAAAGGCGAGTATTCCGGCCGCTATTTTACTGGCGTACAAAGACTGCGCACGAGAAGGTAATTAATGTTGTTGTTACTTTCTATCTTTATTGCTTTTTCTCCATTCGTCTTTTCTTTCTTTTTCTCTCCCCATTCGCCCCATCCCCCACTTTCATCCCCATAATTTTCAATTTCATAGTGAATTTTTTTTTTCATTCGGCACTTTATTAACCTTCTTGAAGTCTAAGCTTTGTTTGTTGTCGAGTTTTTCAATCGTTTCTGTCTCGAGTGCTTTTTGAGCACTTGTCTAGATAATATGTTTGCAAAAGTTCGCAATTAACCTGTTAAGTTTATATCAAGATTTTGAGTGATATAGGTTTAAAGGGAACAGTGTAGGTTTGTGTCCGATCTGGTACAGTGTTATACTTCTTGTTATGTTACCATAATATCTGAATGGTTATTGATTTTACTTATTATAAGTTATTCTTATAGATTCTTTCGTTAGTATAATAAGTATTATGATAGTATTCCATCTTTCTTAACATGTTGTCTGTCCTTCTCTTTCTCTCTCTCTCTCTCTCTCTCTCTCTCTCTCTCTCTCTCTCTCTCTCTCTCTCTCTCGTTCTCTCTCTCGTTCTCTCTCTCTCTCTCTCCCTCTCGCTGCCTCTGTCTCCCTCTCTCTCTCTGTTTCTCTCTCTCTCTCTCTCCTCACATACACATATAATTCTCACTTTCTCCCTCTTTGTAGTTCTCTCACCCTCTCTCTCTTTCTAGTTTTTTTCCTCTCTCTCTCTCTCTCTCTCTCTCTCTCTCCCCTCATATTACACAATCATGTAATTCTGTCTGTCTCTCTCTCTCCCTCTCACTCTGTTTCTTTCTGTCTCGCTTTCTCTCTTTCACTCACATACACACATACCATATACATACCACCATTCTCGCACAACTCTACCTCCTTGTTAACGCAAGTCATACATACCATTATCATCATTCTCCCATAACTTACGTGAACATGAGACAACCCAATATCACATTCCCCCTCGCTCAGCAAAAATTCTCACTGTTTCACCATTCACTTTCAGAATCTTACAGGATGCCACGAGCTCACGTTCATTTGCCCAGTTATCTCCCCGTCCCATTAATGTCATTAACCTTATCTGTAACTGTGATTGCACGAAGGGGACACGAGGGCTAGAATTACCCCGTGCCATCACCCATCAGTCACCAGTGACCACGCCCCCCTCTGACTAATGACATGTACCAAAGATAAGCGTGAACGCCCCCTTTTTCCCAGCCACTTTAGCTTGACCAAATGCATTGGGTAATTTTATGCTATCTTGCATAATCGTATTATAATCATTGTATTAGAATAAACGTCATTACATTATTACAGGAAACAGAATAGCCATAATGCACTGTGACCATGTATGTCTGAGTTTCTCCAACCTGTAATCAACCTTCCACGAGTTCAAACGACACATTTTTAGTACTGTATATAAACAAAGACAGACTCGCAAAAGTTCATTTTCATAACATGAACAAACATGAACAAAAAATTAAGAAAGCTGTTTTGCTTGCTTGATCTCTTGAGAATTTTTATTGTTGTTGTCGTTGCATGTTTGATTTCATGAGAATGCTCCATCAAAGTCAGCGCAGATCAAAGGCTGAAACTCTCTCAAACTTCCGAACTTCAGATATATATATTCCTTTTGGCTAGACACAAGCAAAAATGCTTCAGAAACATATAATATATCATTAACATTTAGAAATGATGGATGAAAATAGAGGTATTTCTTGTGACATTTTTCCGGTAGAATTGATCCGTTTCTATACATACTACTACATAATGACAAGTTCTCTGTCTTCCAAGTTCATGTGCGCGTGCAAATCAAAAGCTGCTTGTTTTAACGGGACAAATAAAGCGTACTTACTAGAGTACACGTATTTAACCCCATAGTGCCCAGTGCTCAAATGTATTAATCTTTTTAAAAATCCCCACTTGTTACCTAAGGCCTTTTTTTTATTTCCTTTAAACACTTTGTAGTTTTCTAACAGTGTTAAATTGCGACCTTAATAAGGTTTCTTGTTTGTTCTATCTCCATTTTCTGAAAAGCTGGACATCTTTTATTATGTAGAAGAGGTATAACAAATTCACATTTTGACAGTTGTTTAAAAATGCTTCCTGGCACTTAGCAAGCTGTTTCGCAGTTCCGATTTATTCTTACTCCTTATCATAATACTAAAGCCGCAAATGTTTGATGTGGAATTTCTCAGTTGTGCAAAAGGTGGAAGTTTGAACAAACAAGAACTAAGGTCGCGAAATATTTATAGTTTTTCATTAATTCACTATGTTAAATCTGTTGTGCCGGCTCAAAAAGTAGATCTACTGGATATGACAAAATACGTGTGGGCGTTAGAGAGTTAACCACAAAAGATCACGAGTCTGTACGAGTGAAATTAAAGGAGAGATTCCTCAAGACGATTTTCAATGCTTGGAAAATAATAATCATGTCAGTTCAGTATGTCACGCAAGAAAGCTCCGCCGTCCGTAGGTTTAACATTTAATAAGTTTCGTGTAAACTTTAAATCGTTATTCTCTATAAATACATTTCTGAGTGCGCAAAGTTCCTTGTATCAGTAGAGCAAGAACATAGAGCTATTGATGATATTGGTAAACATGTGTAAATAGTGTTGTTAACACAGCGAGATTCACCGGTTACTAACGTTTTAGCGATCTTAGTTCTAGTTTCTCCTATCTCCGTTGTTTTTTTTTGTTGTTGTTTTTTTGTATGTAGAAGAAGTATAACAAATGCACACTCGGACATGTTTACAATGCGTCGTGGCACTTATCAAGCTGTTTCACAGTTCCGATTTATTCTAACTCCTTATCATAATACAAAAGCCGCAAACGATTAACGGCAAATTGCTCAGATGTGCAGAAAGTGGAGTTGGAACAAACAAGAACTAAGGTTGCATTTTGAATATCCAACGTCTTGCCGCTTTGACAGTGCGTGCCCATGGCGCAACCAGTCAAGTTTATTTTTTCCCCAGTTTTAGTGTGAGATTTTTTAAAATAGAGACAGACTCGCAAAAATTCATTTTCATAACATGAACAAACATGAAAACAGGTTACCTTGCGCACGAATGAAACTGAAACAAGACTTTTTGTAATAATTATGTGAAGGTGAACTTTTTATATCTCTTTTAAAAAATCAAAATAAAATAATTTTAAGACGATTTCAAGTATAGATCTAGTAGTTTAACAAAATGCAGAAAAATGGCAAATTTTTCATTTTATAAGCAAATCTCAATTTCCATGGGAAACATTTCCTCTTTTGGGGGCAGTGGCGGATCTACTAGGAAAGTAATGAAGCGTAAGCGTCAGGGCCCCTAATCTCGGAGGGGCCCCGAAGGAACTTTTGTCAGTGAGTGGACTTTGGATATTGCCCTATTGTTGCTGGTTGCGAAGGGACCCCATAATGGTTCAAGCTACATGGTCTCAAAAATGTATGTCCGCCACTTTGGGCGGGGGGGGGGGGGGGTCCCGGGAATTTGTTCTTTAACCTTAAGCCCGATTTCGCCAGATCCACTCATATGTCGGGTATTTACCGTATTGTTTTACGATCGTGCATATATGGCTTTCCGAGAAAATGCGGATTGAAGTTTGGTGGGCAAAGGGCTAAGACGCATGAAACATTACGTCACAAACACATATCTCGAAAAGTTTTTAACCGATTGGAATGACATTTATACAGAATGAAATTAGGAGGGAGAGAACTACTTTCATGACAAAACCTCAAAATCGGCCAAATGTCGTATACAAAGTTATGGCATATACACCACGATAGATCTGCGCAGTAACATTTCAAAACCACTGAGCCTGGTATAATATTCGTGTCAAGCGCGCCCTCGAAATGGTTAACACCAGTCTAGAACAGTATTGCATGTCAGCAAATAATCGAGTCTACGAAAGGCAGGACTGAGATGCCGAAAAAGTAGATCTAACATTATTACGACTAAATATAGATCTTAAAGAGGCGTAGTAATGGCAGTATTAGGAGTTGTCTATAATAAATAATGCGGGAATATCTTGAATTTTCTATAACAAATATCGCTTTGTCTCCGTCTCAGCACACACACATAAACACATGCGCACAAATCATACACACATATTATCACATCACACATGCACACACACACGATACATACACACACACACGCTCATACTAGAGCACACAGAGTCCTTTTAACCTAACACATTTTCAACAACTCTTGTCTCTACTTGGTGAAAACAAACATCTATTTTAGACCAATAAAAAACCATAATGATCGGTTTTGTGTTTGGTTTTTTTTTGGTCTATTTTTAATCACAGACAACATTGTTTTTGTTTTTTGGAGTAAACTCGGACAGACAATGCAATTATTTTGATGTGCAGAAGGAAAAAAACAAAATCCATCTCACAGATCTGTCAGTAATAAGAACATGCAAGGCGAAAACGTGAGAATATATCGCCGCTTTCAAACCCTTATTTGGTTGTAATTTATGCTTGGTGGACTAAAATGGTGACCTTGATGATCATGGTAATTCTAATATAAGTGTGCTAACTGAAATAACGATCTCTCGTGTATCATCTCTCTCCCTCTTTCTGTCTGTCTTCCTGTCTCTCTATCACTCCCCTTTCTCCTTCCCTCCTTCTCCCTTTCTGCTCCCTCCCTTCCTCTCTCTTCCCCTTTCCCCTATCTCTCTCTCTCTCTCTTTCTCTCTCTCTCTTTCTCTCTCTCTCTTTCTCTCTCTCTCTTTCTCTCTCTCTCTTTCTCTCTCTCTCTTTCTCTCTATATCTCTCTCTCTCTCTCTCTCTTTCTCTCTCTCTCTTTCTCTCTCTCTCTTTCTCTCTCTCTCTCTTTCTCTCTCTCTCTCTTTCTCTCTCTCTCTTTCTCTCTATCTCTCTCTCTCTCTCTCTCTCTTTCTCTCTTTCTTTCTCTCTCCCTCTCTCTCTCTCTCACAGACACACATCCCTTCTAATCCATATAGTCAGGGTTGTTTTTGCGCATGTCAGGCTGATTCTTCATGCATACAATTGTCCCTTATCGGCTGTAGGCCTATAACCCTGGTTTTCTATTCACACATAGACACACATTCAATTACACATTCTCATATTCTGTCCTTTGCCTTATTTACTGCTGATTTCATTGTTAAATAAACTTCTATCTTCTGCGTACCGTATTGTTATTCTCTCTCTAGCTCTCCTTCTGCCCCCCCTCACCCTTTCTGCGGCTGGCTGGTGGACGCTTCTGGTAGGGTTTCCTTCTCTTCTATCATTCTGTTGTATTCTGTCTATAGCCATGCTTTATCTGGGCATTGTGGCCGTTGTCGTGTCGACGTGCATCCTCCAAACTCAAACCCCCTCTTTCTGTCTCTCTCTCCCCCTCAGCTCTCCTCCCGCTCACTTTCTTTCTCTCTCTATGTGTGTCTGTCTGTCCCTGTCTCTCACTCTCTCTCTCTCTCACTATCACTCTCTCTCTCTCTCTCTCTCTCTCTCTCTCTCTCTCTCTCTCTCTCTCTCTCTCTCTCTCTCTCTCTCTCTCTCTCTCTCTCTCTCTCGTCACAGTAGCTGCTGGTTTCTTACTATGTAGTTTTAGATTTGGAACTGAGACATCTTTCTTTGCCCTTTACACCTTACCCTCAGACATACGCTGTCCGTTGGTATTAACCGTTTCTATTGATCTGCCCTCCGCCTTTGGCTCGGTGCTATCAGACAGTTGCAGGTCTCACCAAACATCCACTCACTTCTCGTGCCAGCTCGTGGATTCCAGACGCGTGCCGGAAACTCAGCTGACCGGAACCGTTTCCGGTATCGTCCCAATGGTCATTCGCCCTCTTGGGCTGGCCAGTCATTCTCAAATGGCACTTTTATGCCGCGGAGTTTTTATGGTGATGCTGTGATTATGAGAGCCTTGGCGAGGGTTAAGCACGAATCTGTGAGTCAGTTTGGAGTTTTTGTAAGGGGTGTCAGCCTGGGTCTTATAATATAGGGTTTCTTTAGTCTCACAGATAATGATGTTTCTTCTCTTTCAGTTTTCTACTGTAACTTCAGCTTTTGTTTCATATGTTATAATCAAGCATCAAACATCAAATTTAGATTTTAAACGTACTCGATTGACTTTCAGATTTTATGCTTCACATACTTTGTGGTCTGCGAAATTTGACAAAACGGCTGTTACTGTGATTACCCGTTCTTCACTTTTGTAAAACATGCTTTAAAACAGCTATTAATGAGATCACCACATCTTCACTTCTATAAAATATGCTCTAGTCATATGCCATCCAAAATTTTTACGCAGCTATTTAATCCATCTTATAACTTATAGTACGGTACCCATATTTTTTCCATTTCTATTGTTTTGATTGAGTCCTTGGCTTTTTACGAGTCTCGACAGCAAGATGATGATACATCAGTGACGAAATCTGGGCCGGGCCGCTTTAGGTTAAATTTTTTAGAATTTTACTGATCTAATCAATTTTATACGGAAATACATAATTCTATTTGTGAAATTTAAATTGATGAAGCTCTGAATACCAAATCTACGTAAAGTACACACAAAAAAAAAAACGCGATAGGTGCAAAGTGACCATTATCGTGCCGACGCGTAAAACTCAAAACTCAAAGCCTTAGGTCATTGATAAGCGTACCGTACCTTAAAAGCACCTCGAGAAATCAGTTAGGCGGGATCCCATCTTGAGGGGGATTCGAACCTAGAACACTGGGCATTCAAACTAAGCGCTGTAACTACTGGTCCAGTCTGCCGGCTTGCCATTTCGTTCCCCTTAGAATGACAAGGTTCTAACTCCCTTCCGTAAAGTTTTGAGAAATCGATGATTGAAGTTTCATGTGTCATCATAGCTTTTAGAGCAAGGAATTTTTTTCTTCTTTTCAGTAATACATACAAATTACACATCGAATCTGCTTGAGACTTGACACACAATGGAAAGGGCCGTAGAAGTAGTGTGTAACTCAGTTCACCCAAAAGGTGGAAATAGAACCCTGTCACTCTAAGGGGACGATTTCTCTCCGTCTATCTTATTATTCTTTCCTGTTTCATTCTCAGACTGTTTCTCTCATTCTCAACCGCCCCCCCCCCTTCTCTATACCTCTCATTGACCAGTACCAATTCTGTCCATTACCAATAACCATCAATCACACTTTGGTCAACGATCTGTATACACGGTTTCCACTATGAGATGACTGTCACAGTACCGTATGTAAAGCATGACATTTTGGGGGGGAGTAGAGGAACAAAGATGAAACCATTACCTTAATAAACATCATCTTCCCGACCCCTATTGGTATTACATTTTACTAGCATTGACTCAGATGAGGAGTGCAAATACGTTAGTCTCGTCCTCTCTGTCTCTCTGTGTCTCCCCCTCCCCCACCCCTAGCGTGTAGAAATTGAAGACCTCCTCGTCCTCTCTCTCTCTCTCTTTCTCTCCTCCACCCCCCCCCCCCCATTTGTAGAAATTGAAGACCTCCTCGTCCTCTCTCTCTCTCTCTTTCTCTCCTCCACCCCCCCCCCCCCATTTGTAGAAATTGAAGACCTCCTCGTCCTCCCGAGGATCACTGTGATCCTGAGCCTGGAGTGTGATCTTCCCTCCTCTTCTTTCTACCCCCCCCCCCCCAACCTACTTCCCATTATTGTGGGCAAGGTCAGTAGTTACACAAGATTGCCTCTGTGGACATTCAATAATAATACCAGAGCTGTGGTGAAATAGTCTACTGTACGATGGAGTGACCTTCTTTACCAGTGCTTCACCCTAGATATTTCATCAGCCAATGTCTTTCTGTGAAATTGCTTTCCTGCCTTTACCTTTCCCTTACTCCTTCACTCTGATGTGCCCCCTTCGTCTCATGAATGTCGACTCTTGTCTCTCTCTGTCAACATCTTTTCCACCGTTTTTCTTTATTTTCCCGCCTTTCCTTCTCAGTTTCATGTCTCATCAGTCCTGCCTCTTTCTCTCTCTCTCTCTCTCACTTTCTCTCTCTCTCTCTCTCTGTTTCCTCTCTTATCCTTCGTTGGATTTCTTGTGATCATAAAGAAAGTTCACACTGCCCTCTTTAAACAATAAGCGGGGCCTTTACTTTACACCGGCAGTTCCGCCCCTCAATTTTATGGTCCATGAGTTTTGATTGGGCTCTCGTTTATCGCCCTTTTCTCAGCGCTCGGTGAATGTCGATTCCAAACGAGAGACAACGGCACTGCTGCCGATCATGTAGTTAATGTTGTCAATCGTTAAACATTCTGGACCATTTGCTGAGATTCTGTCATTTTTCTCCAAACCCCGAGTCCTTAAATTTGCAGTATAGAAACATTCTGAGCTTTCACAGCTTGTTCAGCTAACTGTTTAGTCAGAGTTCGTAAAAACGTGAACGAACAGTGGCGTCGTAGAGTCCAAGAAGACTACCATTACGGATAGCGGGACTGTAACTTAATAGAGCTTCAGAGGAAGATAGCTCCCGTCAAATAAGAAAAGTACTGTGTTTTGGCCCATTACTTCCTTATACTGTACGAGGAACAGACCAAATCCAGGTCATTCCGATCATCTAGCTTGTAATTTGTGTGTATCTGGCGAAATCGGGCTTAGGGTGAGAAAACCAAATTCCAGAGAAAACCTCTCCAAAGGGTGGACAATATTTTCGAGGTAAATTGAGATTTGCTTATAATCTATGAAAGGTTTGCCATTTGTCTGCATTCCGTTAAAATGTTTGGCTATTGTTACATGTACATACGTGCCGCAAGCGTTTTTGCACTAGGGGCCCATACGTATGCGCACCTGTCCCTAACCCCATCCTTATCCTCAAACCTAAATCTGATCGAATCCCCCACCCTGCCCCCTTATCCTTTCAACCAAAGAAAACAGGGGAAAACAAAAAGAAAATCTGAAAGAATAATTAATTAAAGATATTCTTGGAAGTATTTCGGGGCGAGCTCTCCAGCTTTGGAGTCACAAAAAGGTTTGAAATAGGTACCCCTAGCGCAAAAACACATGGGTTACGTACGTACACGTAGCAACAATCAAAATATTTTTTGCCTGAAATCGTCTTAGAAATATTTTATATATATTTATTTTTATTTTTTTTGAAGAGGTATACAGATTTCGCATTTAGTCTCGGTTTTGTCAGATCCACTTACATTTGTTTAGATGAAAGGGGGAAAATAAAATACTTGAATGAAATGTTGGGTTTTGATGCTGTCATGATGTCAACAATTACAGTTGCAATACTTTTTTTTTCAGCTTGCGTATCGCCGCGCTCCATGTTGCAAGTATTGATTACAGGTTAATCTTTTCTGTAACAACGATTCTCAGAGCTATTACAAATAGCATTCGATCCTGTTCGTATCGACGCCTGTCGTTGATTCTACTTTTAAGCTGTGGTCTGGAAACTGCATTAAGCATGTTCGATCCGATAAAAGGGTAATTATCGTACACTAAATACTTCCTCGCGTTACACATGTTTTCAATTACCACTTTTTATGGTAGTTAATCGATTTACATACTCGTTCTAATATTTAGCGGATTTCAAGGTTTGTCCTCAATTGATGTTGTTAAGCTGCAAGCAGAAATCGTACAATGAAAAGAAAATACAATCGATTTTGCTATGTTTTGATTACGAGTTGTATTGGTAATCAATTAAAGGTGTCGTATTCAGTGTTCCATGGATCTTAGCCATGACATTGAACTGTATCACTGGGCTAAATATAGTACGCGGATATGTCTGAATGCTCAATGTAAATACTCGCACTATTTCTAAGTCCATTCAGTATCGGGGCTGGTATCGATCGGGGGAGAAATTTCTTAAACAGCTATTATAATGGCCATGTGGACCGTACCTCGTGAGCGAAAGAACAGTTATAGAGACGGACAAGGAAAGAAAGGAGAGAGGGAATAATAGAAGAAACACCTCAAAGGCAAATTGCAGCCAGTTTATTACTTCATTAAAAAGATGTTGAAATCCCTTTGCAAACTTGACGAGCTTTATAGAGTAGAGCTCTTTTTCTTTTTCTTTTTTAACTCTGGAGTGAATCGCACTTCAAGAAACGGCAGTTGTTTCACCTCAGAGGCTGTCTTGCAGTACGTTCTGAAGTTTTATTGTTTGGGGGAGCCATGGAACGTCCGCTTTGTGTTTAACTTAAAAATTATGTTCTTTCCAAGAATGGATGGATAAATAAGACAGTGAATTTAAGATAGGTTCACTTTGCCTTAACAAAGGAGGGATTGTTTGTTGAATGGATGGACAGATGGGGAAGGGGGGCAGATGGATGGATGGACGGACGGAGGCAGAGGGGGTGGTTGGAGGGAGGGGGGGCAGAAAGACGGACGGACAGACGGGTGGATAAATAAGTGCATTTAAGATAGGTTCACTTTGCCTTAACAAAGGAGGGAGTGTTTGTTGAATGGATCGACGGACGGACGCAGAAGGGGTGGGGGGGGGGCAGAAAGATAGACGGACAGACGGATGGATAAATAAAAGAACTGATAGCTTGTTAGTTTCTCTTAACCTTAACTACGGAGGTAAAGACCGTTCAGTGGCTGCCTGGCTAGATGGACGGAAGGAGAGGTGAGGCAGATAGATGGAAGGAAAGACGGTTGGACATACAAATATATTGATAGATGTTTGCTCTTTGCCTTAAAAATGGAAAAGGTTGTTGGATGTACGGGCAGATGGGGAGGGGGGCGAATGGATGGATGGATGGACAGACGGAGTGGGTGGGGTGGGAGGAACAGGGTGGTGGATTAAAGGAATTGATAGATGGATTGTCCTAGTCGCAATAAACCCGGAAAAGATGGTTCGATGGATAGACAGATAGACAAAGGGAGGTTGGACGGGCGGAAGGGCGGAGAGAAGACGGTTAGATGGAAGGACGGATAGTAACATAAACGAATTGATAGATGGACTCTCTTTGTTTAAATAAAAGCTGGAAAGATTATTGAATGGATGGACAGATGGAGAGGGGCAGATGGATGAATGGACTGACGGAGGAGAAGACAGAATGGTGGACGGACAGACGGGTGGATAAATAAATGAATTGATAGATGGATTCTCTTAGCCTAAACAAACGGCGGCGCATTTGGTATTATCATCACGAGTCTCACGGGTGTGTAAACAAAAGTCAATGAATTTTCTGTCTCGACCTGCCCTACCCTGCAGTGTTACCTTTACCCGCCGACAGTGACACGCCCTCCAATCCATCACCCCCGATAGTTTGCAGACTTAATTCGCCATGGGTCATAATGACCACCCACCCGCTACCATAACATTTCAACTACTTAGTTGCCCATCTGTGAGACAGTGGAATCCCCCAAAGACACTTCCTGTATCTTTGTTTTACCTTTTGCTTAATAACCAGACGCAGCCATTACATTCTGACACTCGAGGGGTGCTCGCCATGGGGCAGCCCTCCCCCTCGCTATCTTCGTGACCGCGAGTACTTCCCAACATGGAACATGGACACTGACGAACATGTTTGTCTCAGAAACCCGAGATTTAAGGCTGGAAATTGGTTCCCCAGTAGGCTAGGTTTAGTTCACAACATTGACCTTGAGGAATGTAGTTATTATATTTCTAACATTGTAATTCAGGAAGGAATACTCTTCGTCTGTCCGTCAGCCTGTCTCTCTCTCTCTTTCTTCTCTCTTTCTTCTCTCTCTCTCTCTCCTC
>OZ007581.1:28741123-28824469 GCA_963931925.1 Onchidella celtica | reverse complement strand
CTACACTCACATATACACAGAGACACGCAGGAAGAGAGAGAGAGAGAGACGACTACACTCACATATACACAGAGACACGCAGGAAGAGAGAGAGAGAGAGAGATAGAGAGAGAGAGACGACTACACTCATATATACACAGAGACACGCAGGAAGAGAGAGAGAGAGAGAGAGACGACTACACTCATATATACACAGAGACACGCAGGAAGAGAGAGAGAGAGACGACTACACTCATATATACACAGAGACACGCAGGAAGAGAGAGAGAGAGAGAGAGAGAGAGAGAGAGACGACTACACTCATATATACACAGAGACACGCAGGAAGAGAGAGAGAGAGAGAGACGACTACACTCACATATACACAGAGACACGCAGGAAGAGAGCGACAGAGAGAAGGGGGAGAAAGAGATAGACAGAGAGAGAGAGAGAGAGAGAGAGACAGAAGGAGATACATACACACAGAAACACTCACAGGGAGGAGAGCCAGAAAGACAAAGAGAGGGAGAGAGAGAGAAAGAGAGAGGGTGGGGGTGAGACAGAGAGAAATGTGTGTTTAGCCTGTAAGCCATTAGATCCTCTTTTGAATTCCAGCTCACTAATGAAACATTTCAGTTTTGGTGTTTTTTTTTTGACATCTTGCCGATTTGAGAGGGGGTAAATCTGTTTTGCAGCAAAGGAATAGATGGAGGAAAAAGAATTGGGGAGAGGGGGAGGGGGATGAATGTGGAAATTGCTGAGGTAATGAGGAATATCGGGAACTGGAGGAGGGAGAGGAGTGAATGTGGTTGGGGAGAGGAGATATGGAAGGAGGGCAGCAGAGGCATGTGTGTGACGAAGGAATGAAGAAAGAAGAAAAGAGTAAAGAAAAAAAGAAAAGAAAGAAGAGCGGAATATACGGAGGAATTTGAATCTGACAGAAGGGAGGAAATTAGAGAGAAAGTGTTGAAGAGGAATGCTGATTGAGGTTAGCGGTCTATGTAAACGTACAAGAATTCCTACTCAGTCGCTCACTCGTAAGAGCATACACCCACGCACATTTTGTCACTCATTCGCCCACTAAGTCATCCTTCCACTCATTCACCAGTTCAGTCACTCATTTTCTTATTCACTCGCTCGCTCACTCACTCACTCACTCAATCACTCACTCACTCACTCACTCACTCACTCACTCACTCACTCACTCACTCACTCACTCACTCACTCACTCACTCACTCACTCACTCACTCATTCATTCACACACATACAGACAGGCAGAGGAAAAGAGGGAGAGAGAGACAGAAACGGGTGAAAGAGAGAAAGGGGTGGGGCGGGGGGGGGAGGAGGGGAGGGTAATGAGGAGAGAAAGGGAGAGAGAAAGAGAAAAACATCTCTGAACCGATTTCTACAGGTCTCACACTCATAGAAAGAGAGACAGAGCGCGAGAAAGAGAGAAAGACGCACACAGAGAGGAAGAAACGGGTAAGAGAAAGGAAGTGGGGACAGAGAAAAAGGGAAGGGGGGGGGGAGAGAAAGATAGGAGGAGGAAGGGGGGGGGGGGGCGTAGAGCGCTTGAGAGAAAGACAAAAAAAAAAAAACAACAAAAACTGAAAGATCTAAATAGATATTTTGTATAGCTCTCACACTATATGTGTACCACGTCACAACCAGAGATCTCTATACTGAACTACTGCCAGTTTCCGTATATAACTCAGCAAGTCCCCGAGCCTAAGGGCGATTTCAAGGAGGTGTGCACAAAGTTTCTACCTGTTGATTCAGTCTCTGGGTCTCTGGACCCGGGCCATTACAATAGTGACCGGTGCCAAGTGAAAACTGTGGTGGACGAGGGAAGGGCGGGCGACGGCATTACGCCGTGTTCACACAGAAAGGTGTAAAATGAATATCGTGTTTGTAGGGTGGTAGGCTATGGTTGTCGCCTTCTGCTGATCTTATTTGGGGGGGGGGGGGGGGGGCTAAGGGGTCATCCATAAAGTACGGGGGCTCGAAAGGGTGGGGGTGAGGGGTGGGGGTGGCATGTGAAGCGTACGTGCGTAGTCTTTCTTTAAACATGTGCCTTTATTTACAGATTTTTTTCCAACAAAATAACTTGTAGGATTACGAATATAAAACTCAAATATACATGCGATTTTTCTAATGAAACAGTCAAATGGTCGTGCGTGATCAATATTCACAGAACCCGCTATATCAGAATTAGATCCAGTTATAGATGAAAATGACCTCGGCAGATATTAAGTATAACCACAAATGTAGTATGTATAAAGAGATCTCACTTCCGCCAAATCGCGAAACTAGGTCGCTGCGGTAAACAAGAAAGTGAAGAATTGAAAGAGACCGTCTTCATTAAAGACAATGTGCATATCTCTTTATTGTGGTTTATTCATATTTTTGGGGCTGATTGAAACTATTTAGAGCCGTCTGTAAGCTCTTACGCCCCGTGGAAAAATGCACAAACGGGCATTGTTTACCGCAGCGACCTACTTTCCGCTCCATGCTAACGATGGATTCGCGGAGCCTCCCGTGTCTTGCAGTGCAAATCGACCAATAGTGAAACCTCTCTGTACATAAATACTCTCTGGTATAACACGTCTTTTGTGATGAGGGCTAGACGAGTGTTAAAGAATTTCACTCCAATTACTTTATAACCCAAATACTACTTTCCTGGACATTTTCTGCAGCGTTACACTACGTGCTATTTCTGGAGAAAGAGACAAACACACACGTCATGAACAAAGAAAGGAAGAGAGAGAGGAAGAGAAAGAGAGAGAGATATAAAAAAAAAGAGACAGAAAGAAAGAGAGAGTGTATGAGGAAGAGGGAGAGAGAGAGAGAGAGAGAGAGAGGGAGAGAGAGAGAGAAAGAGAGAGAGAGAGGAAGAGAGAGAGAGAGAGAGAGGGAGAGAGAGAAAGATAAACATTAGAGTGACAGTGTGACATGAACCACTCATATCATAATTTATAACAAACTGGACTAAGTTAAGACTCCTCATCGTTAGAGTTAACGTGGAAGTGGCTGTCCGGTCACTTATGTCACAAGTGTATCATGTGACATGGGAGAGTTGACACAGCTGCCCTGTTCCAGCCAATCAGTGATCATATACTGCCATTAGCTGAGGTCAACAGGGAGGTCGTCGTAGGGGGAGAGGGGGTCAGGAGAGGAAGGTTAGTGTTAATTCCAAAATTATTCCTTGGGAAGCCTGAACATTGCTGGTTATATGATTTTGATAGATAGATAGATAGATAGATAGATAGATAGATAGATAGATAGATAGATAGATAGATAGATAGGTAGATAGGTAGATAGATAGATAGATAGATAGATAGATAGATAGATAGATAGATAGATAGACAGATAGATAGATAGATAGATAGATAGATAGATAGATAGATAGATAGATAGATAGATAGACAGATAGATAGATAGATAGATAGATAGATAGATAGATAGATAGATAGATAGATAGATAGATAGATAGATAGATAGATAGATAGATAGATAGATAGATAGATAGATAGATAGATATGTCACGAGTGGAGTGAGTGCAATTAAGGGGATTGCTACAGAGCGGGTGTAGAGTAAGAAAGGCTCACAGTAGACAGCAAGTTAAGCGTGCTGTTGTGAGTAGTGGGGGCGGAGTCTGAAGGAGGCGAAAGCGCTGTATAACTATCACTGCAAGTTAGAAGGTCCTAGGGAGCGGATCTGTGAATAATAGCCCATCGGGCAGACATAAAGTGAGCAGTCGAGAAGACTAGTGGAAGTCTTTCCAGTTATGACTGGTATGTAGAACGTTGATTGATTATTATGATTGATGTATTATATTATATTCGTCTATTACCATGATGTAAATAAGTATATGTGAGGAATGTGGAAGTCCTTGATATTGAATATAGCAATGTGCGCCATGAGCGATAGATGAAAGTGAGTTCATGGATTTGTAGCGCGAGTGAGTAGTGTGTACTCCGATGGAGGTGTGTTACCGTAAGATGTGTGGTGAGTGAAAGGTGAACTAGTGTGTGTACGCTTCATGGATTGTAAGGAGAGGTGGAGTGAATAGAAATGGTAGGGTATTATACCAATGTAATGTTATTCTTGTAGGTGTCGGGGACGGGCCGCAGAGCCACCTCGATGAGCACAGGGGATAGGCCAGCATAGGGCCGGAGGCCACACATAGGCCAGAAGTGAGGCTGTCAGTGCAGGACAGTAGAGGCACATAAAGTCGTGGCAGTCAGGCCACGGATAGGGACGTAGATATGAGAGTGAATGAGATACTATATTGTTGCCATGTTGATAGGCTAGTGAACTGATATTATGTTGTTGCCATGTTGATGGCTATGGAAATAATAATGTGTTATTGCCCTGCGGAGGTGCGAGGGGAGTGCTAAGGTGTATGACAATAGGAAGGTGATATTGAGAGACTGCGGTGCCAGTGAATCATTAATGTACTATTAAGACCCTGAGGGGAGAGGCTGAGGCCGAAGTGCCTTTAGGAGTAACTACCGGATTGTGGATCCGAGGGAGCGTGTGTGTGAGAATAAGGCCGTTGTACGGCAGTCATTTCAATAATATAATATATGTAATTGCGCTATTATATGTATAATTATGTTTAATAAATGTGTGAGTCTGATGGATTGTTCTGTTAAGTGTTAACTTGTTTGTTCGTGATTGTTGTCCTGTCATAACTTATTACATCTCCCAGTCTGGGATTTGTGACATTGGGGGCTCGTCCGTTGTGACATTGGGGGCTCGTCCATTGTGACTCGTCCATTTTCGTAATATTTAGTTGTAGTTAGTTAGTAGGTAATTGTGCTGTCTTGTTCGTTGGATGAATGGACATTTCATGATATGATTTATGTATAATAATGAATGTATATTGATGCATGTATTGCTATGAATAGGTATTAATTTGTATTTAAACTTTCCAGAGTGTGTGCGTGCGGCCTGAGGAGACGAGCAGCCAGAGCTCCGATTAAAGGGAGGAGTTTGACTCAAAATTTCAAAAGTTAAGTGAAAATTTTGTGCCCTGGATTAAGGGCTGTCTCTTCATCTGTCTGTTTCCCGGTTTTTGCTGTTGTTGTCGTTATAGGTTATACGGGCGGTGGCGCGGGTTTGCTGTGGTGAGCGTAGTTTATCCTCTTCGGGAGGTGGGCTAAATTTGGAACTTCGTTCATCACAGCGAACAGTTCTATAGGGACCTGTATTTTCGTTTAGATTGTAGCGTTCTATCTTCCTCGTTGTTTTAGGAAGACGTTTCTCTTGTCCCTCTTCTACCTTTCTGTAGATACGTTCTTTTTTTTCAGACTCTGTTCTTGTTCGTACCTTGTAGTGTAATCGGCGTAGTTAGGTTGCAATTTTTTTTTCCATTATATTTTCTTTTTTAGGTCTTTGTCCTAGTCTGGTTCGTTGTCCTTGACGTACTTGTGGTCCTTCTACTGTATTTCTTCATTCTTGTCGTTTCTATTTTCTTTTATAATTAATAGTGCATACATTTTATAGATATAGAATTAGTTTTGCTGTAAAGGTAAATTTCTGAATTGTATTCTGAATTGGGTATTGTTATATCTGGTGTGATCTCAGGTCTCTGGTCGTGTCGTTAGTTATCATACCGACAGGTTAGCCGTTTTTTTTAAATATATACCATAACCATAAATCTGTGAAATGGCGGAACTCCAACAACTAATGAAGTTGGGTAAGGAACTTGGCCTGGAGGGAGAGGAGCTACGCGGCTGGATCAAAGAACAGCAGGCGGATTTGCGCGATGAGCGTGCTAAGGATAGGGAGCAGGAGAGAGAGGCTAAGGCTCAGCAACAAGAAAGAGAGGCTAAGACTCAGGAACAGGAAAGGGAGTTAAGGTTAAAGGAGATAGAGGCGCAAGTAAAGATTGCGGAGTTAGAACTCAAGAGGAACACGCCAACGGAAACGGTTGAGCGGCAGGTACACAATAAAGGTGGCGTTAGGATTAAGCTCCCTACGTTCGACGACCGGAAGGACGACATAGACGCCTTCCTTTACAGGTTCGAACTGAACGCACAATTGCAATGGGGGGAAAATAAGGAATTATGGGCCACGTACCTGGCATCGCTATTGCAGGGGCGAGCGTTAACCTACTTTAAAGAGCTACAGCGCGAAGACGTGCAAGATTACGATAAGCTGAAGGCTTTGCTGCTTCGCCGATTTGCGCGTACCGAGGAATATTTCCGGGAGCAGTTTAGGCGGGCACGTGCAGACACCAGGGAGGATTTTGCTGCCTTCGTCGCGAGACTAACGGAGTATTTCGCGAACTGGGTAGACTTGGCGCATGTGGGCACGGATTTTGCTAAACTGAAAGACTTAATGATCCGTGACCAGCTGTACGCGTCGTGCCACAAAGATCTGGTGGCTTTCCTGAAAGAGAACGAACCCGCGACGGTGCAGGAGGCGTCTAAGTTGGCGGAGGCATACCGTACGGCGCATCCGTCCAAACCAGTCGCCAGGGCGTACGTCCAAGATGCTGGCTACGTCGCCGTTGTCGAGGGGTCGCCGGCGGGACTTAGGGACAGGTCGCGTCAGCGTGGTGCCTATAGCGGGCAAGCCCAGGGGCAGCGTAGGGGCTATCACCAATCACCGGCATATGGATCCGGTAAGTTTGACCGAGCAGGAGGGCTAGGTCGCGGTAATGGCCGGGGCCGACTTGTGACCTTTGCCGATGACCGACGGCATAGGGACTCTAGTTCCGGTCGCGAGGGGTCACGGGGACCCAGGCCTAGAGCAGCACAGGGAGCGGAGTGTTGGACTTGCGGACGCGTGGGTCACTTTTCGCGCGAGTGTAGGGCCGCGAAGTGTTGGAACTGCGGAAGAGCAGATCACATCAGCGTGAACTGCCCTGCAGGTAGGATAGCGGCGAACGTGGACAGTAGCTCCAGTCCATGTTCCCCAAATAAATTTCATCATGCGGCTGCGTGTGTTACATCGGACAACGGAGGCGGACAGTATTCTAAGTGTCCCAGTTGTGAGAAGTTATTATCTTCCGGTATTTTACCTTGTGGGAGAAAGATCCCCGTTATAAATTCATGTCATACAGGAGGTGGTCTTAGGGTTTATCCGGGGTTTGTTGGGGACGAACCGGTCTCAGTTTTACGAGATACAGGATCTACCGTTGTGGGAGTGCATAGGGACTGCATTCGGGATTCACAGCTTACAGGTGAGACTGTCCCGTGCATCCAATTTTCGGGGGCCATTGAGAAATTACCCATGGCAAAAATAATGATAGATACACCTTTCCTTAGCGGGGAAGTCGAAGCAGTCGTTGGTTGTTTTCCAGGCGCCCAGCTCATCATTGGGAATGTATCCCGGGTAGTTTCCCCTTCCGACGAGAACGTGCAAGCATGGTCGCAATCAAAAGGTATTGACTTTTGCGCCGCGGTCGAAACACGCCGACGGGTAGCCGACAAAGACAAGATTAGACCTTTGGCTACGCCAGCGGTCAACCTAGACATCACGCCAGAGCGCTTGGCGAGATTACAAAGGGAGGACCCATCATTAAACCCATGTTTTGGGGAAGCGCGAACCGAGAAAACGAGGAGATATAAGAACGGGTCATCTTCTTTTTTTGTTCAGGCGGGCATTCTGTTCCGTAAGTATGTAACGGTGTCCTCCATTTTAAAGCAGGTCGTTGTGCCAGCGTTGCTGATCGCAACAGTATTGCATTTGGCACATGATGTCCCATTAGCGGGTCATATGGGGATAGCTAGAACCAAAGAAAGGGTTCTTAAAAATTTTTACTGGCCATCGATCCACAGAGATGTGCAGGTCTATTGTAAGACGTGCAGTGCGTGCCAAAAGACGACGCATAAGGGTCGTACACCCCAGGCTCCTCTTCAGAAGATCCCCACGGTCTCGGAACCGTTTAAAAAGGTCTCGATAGACCTTGTTGGCCCCATTCACCCAGCGACCGATAGGGGGAATCGATTTTTCTTAACGGTCATATGTAATGCTACGAGATGGCCAGAGGCGGTTCCTCTGCGGACCATAACGTCTGAGGCAGTCGCGGAAGCGTTGGTTGCAATTTTCGCTAGGGTAGGAATACCAGAGCAAATTCTGTCTGATAGGGGCGCGCAATTTACGTCGCAGATGATGAAGGAATTGTTCCGCTTATTCAGTATACAACCCATCACTACCACCCCTTATCATCCGCAGGCTAATGGCATGTGCGAGAGATTGAACTCGACGTTAAAGTCGATGCTGCGTAAGGTAGCTGCGGATCGCCCTAAAGATTGGGATAGATATATCCCTGCAGTGTTATTCGCGTACAGAGAGGTACGGCAGGAGTCAACGGGATTCTCGCCGTTCGAAATGATGTACGGTCGTAGTCCCAGGGGCCCAACTGATGTTCTTCGGGACATGATGACGTCGCCATCATCGGGAGACGATGAGCAGATTTCGGTGTTTCAGTACCTTGTTGATTTAAGAGAAAGACTATCTGCAGCGCGCACTATAGCAGAAGAAGCGTCTAGTATCGCTTCGAAAAGAGCAAAAGACTATAAAGATAGAGGGTCCAAACTGAGAAATTTTAAGCCAGGAGACAAGGTTCTGTTGTTGTTACCTACGGACCATAATAAGTTATTGATGACATGGAAAGGCCCTTATGTTATTGAGCGAGTTGTTTCAAAGGTAGATTACGCTATCCACATTGATGGAGCGAGTAAGGTTTTCCATGTTAATATGCTACAGAGATTTTATGAGAGACCACAGTATCTGTGTGCACAGACAAGACCAGAGGAGACTGTCTTCTCTACTGCTTGTACGGGGGTCGTAGACCAGTTGGACTGTGACGTAAGCGACACCGAGGCGCAGGAGGAGTTACAAATTCAATTGCCGGAGTTAACTCCGACACAAGGTTACAGGGACGTAAAAATTAACCCTGACCTTACGAGTTCAAGGAGTAGGGAACTTGAGACCCTCGTAGCGTCATTTCCGGATGTTGTTACGGATTTGCCGGGTCGCACTACGGTGATCCAGCACCAAATAAAGTTGACTTCGGATAAGCCAGTATTTCTTAGACCGTATCCGTTGCCTTTTTCTTCGAGGGATAGGGTCATAAAGGAAGTTGAGTCAATGTTGAAGTTAGATGTGATAGAACCATCAACATCGCCGTATTCATCACCCATCGTCCTCGTGAAGAAACTTGATGGATCGGTGCGGTTCTGTATTGATTTTCGAAGATTGAACACTATTACGGTAGGCGATAGGGAGCCTATTCCGTTTCAGGAGGAATTAATAGCTTCATTGGCCGGGTCCACGTGGTTTTCCAAGATAGATTTGACGAAAGGGTATTGGGAAATCCCGCTTACTGAGGAGTCTAAACAATACACGGCGTTCCAAACGCCCATTGGATTATTCCAATTTAAGGTCATGCCATTTGGGTTGGTAAACGCGCCAGCGACGTTTGCACGACTAATGAGATTAGTGTTGAAGGACATACCTAATGTCGTGTCATTCTTTGATGATATAGCATGCCATACGTCGACATGGTCTGAGCATATTCAGACACTAACAGTAATTTTTCAACGATTACGTCATTTTGGGTTAACGGCTAAACCCGCAAAGATGGATTTGGCATGTCCAGAGATAATATTCTTAGGACATATCGTGGGTAGAGGTGTTCAGAGACCTGAAGTAACAAAAATTGACAAGTTAGTAGGGTTGCAAATCCCTAAAACAAAGAAACAAGTCAGAAGCTTAGTGGGAATTTTAAATTATTACAGAAAGTTCATTCCAAATTTTTCCTCCTTGTCATCTTCTCTTACTGACCTTACTAAGAAGGGACAACCCGATAAGGTCCAGTGGACGTCTGAATGTCAGACAGCATTTGATAATTTGGTGACAGCATTATCATCGTCACCCATTCTGATATTACCCGATTTTCGATCTAATTTTATCCTCAGAACGGATGCGTCGGACTCTGGTGTCGGCGCTTGTCTTCTACAGGAGAAGAACGAATGTCTCCATCCTGTATGTTATGTCAGTAGGAAGTTATTGCAGAGAGAAAGAAAGTATTCTGTGATAGAGCGTGAGTGTCTTGCCATTGTCTGGTCCGTCCAGAAACTAGGACGTTATCTCATGGGACGAGAATTTTGTATCCAGACAGACCACAAGCCACTGACATTTTTGTCGAAGAATCGTTCGTCCAGCCCACGCTTGTCTAGATGGGCATTGGCTTTACAGCCGTACACCTTCGTTATTCAACCAATTCCAGGAACCAGCAATCATATCGCCGACTACCTTAGTCGAGCCTAGGGGAAGATTTCAGGAGCTTATACATCGGAGGACAGGAACATTGACAGGATCTGTGTGAATGAGTCGACTTTAAAATATTGACATTATAAATATGATATGAAGAATGGTTGATAGGTTGAATGGTTTTTTGATTCTGTATTAAGTATTGTGTTTAGTTAGCTATTCATGATGTCACACATATATGCATATTGCAGGCCATATTGATCCCCATATTTTCCCCTGATTTCGGTAGTTTATATACTAGGGGAACTGCTAGGTCATTTTTTTGGTGTAGGTATTGCTCACGCTCACTCGTTGACAGTCATCTTGATGCGATTTGAAATTAATTGCATTAATTTTTTTGGGGTGGGGGATGATGTCACGAGTGGAGTGAGTGCAATTAAGGGGATTGCTACAGAGCGGGTGTAGAGTAAGAAAGGCTCACAGTAGACAGCAAGTTAAGCGTGCTGTTGTGAGTAGTGGGGGCGGAGTCTGAAGGAGGCGAAAGCGCTGTATAACTATCACTGCAAGTTAGAAGGTCCTAGGGAGCGGATCTGTGAATAATAGCCCATCGGGCAGACATAAAGTGAGCAGTCGAGAAGACTAGTGGAAGTCTTTCCAGTTATGACTGGTATGTAGAACGTTGATTGATTATTATGATTGATGTATTATATTATATTCGTCTATTACCATGATGTAAATAAGTATATGTGAGGAATGTGGAAGTCCTTGATATTGAATATAGCAATGTGCGCCATGAGCGATAGATGAAAGTGAGTTCATGGATTTGTAGCGCGAGTGAGTAGTGTGTACTCCGATGGAGGTGTGTTACCGTAAGATGTGTGGTGAGTGAAAGGTGAACTAGTGTGTGTACGCTTCATGGATTGTAAGGAGAGGTGGAGTGAATAGAAATGGTAGGGTATTATACCAATGTAATGTTATTCTTGTAGGTGTCGGGGACGGGCCGCAGAGCCACCTCGATGAGCACAGGGGATAGGCCAGCATAGGGCCGGAGGCCACACATAGGCCAGAAGTGAGGCTGTCAGTGCAGGACAGTAGAGGCACATAAAGTCGTGGCAGTCAGGCCACGGATAGGGACGTAGATATGAGAGTGAATGAGATACTATATTGTTGCCATGTTGATAGGCTAGTGAACTGATATTATGTTGTTGCCATGTTGATGGCTATGGAAATAATAATGTGTTATTGCCCTGCGGAGGTGCGAGGGGAGTGCTAAGGTGTATGACAATAGGAAGGTGATATTGAGAGACTGCGGTGCCAGTGAATCATTAATGTACTATTAAGACCCTGAGGGGAGAGGCTGAGGCCGAAGTGCCTTTAGGAGTAACTACCGGATTGTGGATCCGAGGGAGCGTGTGTGTGAGAATAAGGCCGTTGTACGGCAGTCATTTCAATAATATAATATATGTAATTGCGCTATTATATGTATAATTATGTTTAATAAATGTGTGAGTCTGATGGATTGTTCTGTTAAGTGTTAACTTGTTTGTTCGTGATTGTTGTCCTGTCATAACTTATTACATCTCCCAGTCTGGGATTTGTGACAAGATAGATAGATAGAGTGACAGACAGGCAGATAGATAGATAGATAGATAGATAGATAGATAGATAGATAGATAGATAGATAGATCTAGATAGACTTTGTAATATTGCATTTCACACATTGTATTACTAAAATATGAACTTAACTCATGAAACGCTAACATACAGTGATTTCTTATCCAAGTTACTAATGACGCTGTCAGTGTCACTATTAGTTTTGTGATCAAACAAACACTGGGTATATGAGAGTTAACTCTCGATCATTATACCGTGTTCCCAAACAGTGTCATTTCTTTAGTGTTTGCTCGCGTGGCTTACACGTTCTATGTAAGTGTCATTATAGATCTGGGCGGGGCAAGTGATCGTTTTAAGGTCGTGTTCACATGCGGGTCCTCAGTATTACCCTTACTCTCATAAAAATTATAGAGTGACATGTATATATTATTAACAAGATCGGTTATCATGCAGAGAAGAACCAACAATTTATGATATTGGCTGAATTAGGCAACTGGTCATGTCTAGTGGCAATTTTATTGACAAATACACACAAAGACGCACACACGCTAATAGAGAGACAGTTTTGATGGGCTTGTATATCAGCCAATGTGGAACCATTTGGTGGACGTCAGAGTTGAATGCCTGACAAAAAACGTATCAACTGCCTCCAGTATCGCAGAGTAACAAGATCGTGGTCACATATAGGAAAAGATATCCTGTATCGATATGGCGCTTTTTTTTTTTGAGGGGTGAATATCACACACACACATATAAATCCACGGAAACGTATCTACGAGCCTAATTGAATGGACTGCAAGGAAAAACTGTCACGATTAAGAAAGTCTTGGACAAACATGAGAACGACGCATACTTTTAGTTTGCTGGGATTTTCCTCACTAACATATCTGTAAAGAAACGACACCAAGGAACGCACACGTAAACCCACAGACTGATGAAAGGTTGAAATTAATATAATTATAGACATAGAAGAACGTGAATAAGACACGCCAAATGCTCTTTCCTTCTGGTTTCGTGCAAACGCATACTTAAACTTAGTCCTGCTCCATGCAACATGCTGTTTATCTGTGTCTATAAAATCATTCAGCTTACACGAGTTTCACCCTTGTGAACACTCCCTTAACAAATATCTGAAGTCCAAAGTTAATGAATGACCGGTCCAAGATTTTACATGGTACTGTGCAGTAAATGAGAGAGAAGTTCTCTGTGGGCCTGTAAGCGCCCTTACTTGTCGGATGAATACAAACAGAAGGAAACCAGTGAAAGGCCCTCCAAGGAAAAATCAGCCCTCAAGGTTCGTTTGTATAAACTGCGCAAGATTTCTAGCGTTCCGCAGTGGTTTACGCATTAATGCCTTCATGTCTACAGTGGGGTTTCTTGTGCTAACAAATACGCACGTTTCTCGTCACCCGTGCAGCCAGACGTTAAATCCATCCACTGTACCAATGGAAATCTGGACATTGTGTTAGTAGTTTTATCGCATGTAGGTTTTAAAGCTATCTTGGTAATGTTGCGTTAATTTCAACGTGAACTCAATAAACCAACAGGATAAATATCATCTCCTGAACAGAGAGGATCAAGTACTGTTGTTCAGACTAAGAACTGGTCACAATAGGCTCCACCACCACATGTTCACCAAGTTCAAAATAGGAACATCTGCCATATGCGAGTGCAGCCAGTCTCCTCAAAACACGGAGCATATATTGCAGAACTGCACACTCCACTCAGCACTGCGAGAAACATATTGGCCCCAACCCACCGACCTGAATATCAAACTCTATGGTGCTCTGCCAGAACTGCAGAAAACCGTAGATTTTATTAAAAGAACAAATCTGCAGATTTAGATTGGTGAACGAAAGAAGAAGAACGTGAACTCCTTGTCGGGACTGGTGTTTTCTTTGAGTCTGATCCCACGTTAAAGATTGGGCCTAAAACTAAAGGCCAATGTTTAGCAAATACATTCTGTTTCTGGTTGGTTGGGTGGTTGGTTGGTTGGTTGTTAGTTGGTTGGTTGGTTGGTTGGTTGGTTGCTTGGTTGCCTGGTTGGTTGATTGGTTGGTTGTTGGTTGGTTAGTTGGTTGGTTGGTTGATTTGTTGGTTGGTTGGTTGGTGGTTGATTGGTTAGATTGGTTTTTAACCCCTTCACTGCCGGGTGATATCATACATGGGTATGCTGCAGGAGAAAATAATGGTTTCCAGTTCATTTTAGTTATTTTTCAATAGTCCTTCTAGAAATGACCATGTTTTTAGTAAAAACGATCCCCTCTGTATGGTTATAGTAGTGGCGATAATGGAGAATTTCTCGGGCATGGCAGTGAAGGGGTTAATATCTTTGGCGTTCCGAGGACAGAGTTTTTGTTCTTTTTTGGTTGTTCTTTTTTTTTTTTTTAAGTTATGAGTTTGGAGAAAACAGACTGAGGCGATAAGGGCCATTCTGTGCTATGGAAATGCTGGACTAGGGACAGAATATAGCAGAAAGATGGAGAAGAATTAGAACCTACCAAAAGCGTCCACCAACCACTCGCCCTGAGACAGAGAATACAAGGATAACCCTTAAACCAGCTACTTCGCAAATGGACCAGAGTTACCTATGATGGTGATGATAATGATGTTCGTCCGTCGTTCTCGATGGTGACCATGACATCATCGTTTATTGGTTTGTCTAGTGTCTTCAGAGGTGGCTGATGAGTCTGCCACATATTGCGCACTTCGGGCCATTGGATGGCTGGGAAGAAGAGCTGGCTGTTCGTGCGTTCCTGGCTGCTCTTTTGTTTTCAGCGGATGCCATCGCAGCGTTGTTCAACTGATCTTTGCCCCCTTTTTTTTATCAGGCTGCGCCATGTAGGTCGGTCTGAGGCAAGAGTTTCCCGAGTCTCTACGAGTCTCTGTCCGCGCTTTTTAGGGTCGTCTTAAAGCTGTCTTTAATGGTATCGTTACTGTAACATTCCACGGGGGGAGGGGAGTGGTAGGAATTCATTTGTTGTTGTTGTTGTTTTTATTTTTGCCCTGGCATCGGCCTGTTCGAAATGCTCATCTTGATTTCCAACTGCCAAAGCATGTTTAACGTGCACTCAGGCCCTCCGAATTTTTTCTTCCATACCCGAGAAGTCTGGGTGCTCGATCCTACCTACCACAGGATCAGGGATAGGAATATATGAGAAAAATACCAAAATTCCCCACTTGCCTGCACCGACCGTGATTCGAACCCGGTACCTTCGGCACGAGAGACAAGTACCTTGCCTCTAGACCTTGCCTTATGACTTGAACATTGAAATATCACGAATCAGAATTTCAGTTTCCTGACACTGATTTGACAGTCAAGGAAATTGAAAAACTCCTATAAATCAACATAGTCTTCAGTTTCCCTAATAACTAAAGTTGCTGAGGGCAATCAAATATTTCAGACCTGTCGTATGATTAGATAAACATCAATCATTTCCAGATAGATCAGAGGAAATACGTCGCTTGGTCTGTTTATATAGACATGTACAAACATTGTAGGTCAGACACGATGTTTAAACCAATCCCGCCATGCTAAGTCCGAAACTGCGTTTTCAATTTCAGATCCTGTCAAAATTACAGATAAGCGTCTCACGGACGAGCCAGGGTCTGGACAATTCCACTAAAAAAAAAAAAAAACAAAGAAAAGAAAAAAAAATACAAACAAATAAATGAAATGTCAAAATGCCATTACAAGACAAGCGCAAAGTCTGGTTCACCTATACAGCTGTGCTAGACCTGGCGCTGACTAGCGAATTTTGATTGGCTAATTAATTGCATGGTGACGTGTCTCTCCGCCCCCCCCCCCCCACCACACCCTCTTGTCTATGCAGTTACAGGCCTGAACAGAGTTTTTCCAAGCAGTGTCCACTAAACCTCACAGCATGAGAACCACCATTTTTAATGACCACTTGACCAACCACTAACAGCACCAGAGCCTACTTATCACGTGGACTCAGCGGGCTATGACAAACATCTTAGCATAACAGGGGCACTTTGAATAGATTGACGTGAACGACATTTTCTGTAGGTCTACAGGTATTTCTTGTTATCTGTACGTCTGTCACTGATTGGTGAGTCCTACCTGGAGATAACAACGTTCATTTAAGGGGGGTGGAGGGGGGGGGGGGTGTCCTGAAATCGAGTTTTGGGCTCAAAATATCGATTTTTGCTTTTGTCGATTTTCGGAAGGTTCAACCATTTCTATTTACGTTTTTGATACTCATTTGACCTAGCTAAGCCTTTTTCCATAAAAAAACAAGACTTTCATGGGAGAGGGTCGAGTAAAATATTCGCTTCCAATCGAAGAAAATAAGCTACAATTGACAGTTCATTAGACACATTGAAACCCATTTCTGGCTGATTTGTGGTATGGGACCCTTATATTGGAATCGCCCACTTGTATGAATGACATAGAACGGCCAGGAATGTATTGAGACATTTGGTAAACATTCAGACACTTTTTTCAGAAAAAAAACCTTTGCAAATTTTCAAATGCGTTTTTCTCAAACTTACTTTTTTTTCCGTTAATTTCCTAACTATTTTTTTTTAATGTTTTGTTGGATTTCGATGAAAATTGCACTATAGCATCTTTATACTAAAAAGATTAGCATCCACGTTTGAGTATCTTTTATAGTTTATGAGAAATCTATCATTTCTGTGGTGGAAAAACAAGAAAAATGCTTACGCGCTATATACAATTTTCAGACTTTCTTAGAAAAATATCTATCAAAGATATCCAAATAAAAATACTAAAATATCTTTATTATGTATTGAAATATAAGCATACTAAATTTCAAGATCATTTGTTGAAAAATGACGGAGCCTTTAGCTTTAAAAATAGCTGTTTTCATGAAGGTGAAATTCAAGATGGCGGCGTTACGATGGTAACCAATTAGTCCAGGTATTCCAAAGAATATTTTTCACTGCCGGATTTACCATGGACCATACGGTGCAAAACTGCAAATGTCGCAGCTGAGCCAGGGTCCACAAAAGGGGGTCCCCAACAATAAATGAAAAAATTAAAGTATTTGCTGACGTATAAGACCCCCTTTTTCATTTTGAATGATCTAATAATGATTGTTTTGAATACAGTATATGGGGGCACCAAAAATCTTTCAAGTGCTTAGGACCTCAAAAATCCTGCCCTGAAACAAAACAAACAAACAAACAAAAGGAATACGCAGTGGAGAAATTTAACCCAGTCTGTGATCTCAATGAAAGAAGGGAAAACGCAATAAAAAACAAGAAATTTTCTGGTAGTGACAGGAGAAAACTGCACGCCTGAACATATTTTCTAAGAGAATTCCACAGTTGATTTTCATCCCAGCCCGCACACCTTACGTCAATCAGACGTAGGATTGGTAGGATAAATGTGGGGACGGGCTATCTACATCAAACCGCATACGGTGAGTAGGGATATCCTACGTAACTGGAATGACAACCAAGGCGTTTTATTTTTGATTAACCCTCTAGCGCCCAGTGTACCGTATTTGAAACAGGTCACTTGGAGCCAAAATGCTCTATCTTTCATATAATTATTTACTCTTCCAAATTTATAACAAATAACTTTTTCAATGGCATATTGTGTTTAGGTCTCTATTCTAGGGGGTTCTCTGCGCTTGGCATTTAGACCTCACTTTTTCTTGTTTAATTTTTTTGTTGTCCCCTAGGGATTAGGTTTGTAGAATTTTGCCCGGGCAGCGGCCTTGTGCGGCCTGCTCTTCACGATTTCCAAATGCCAAGGTATCTCGATCGTGCGCAACGTGCACACGGGCCTTCTGAGTTTTTCGTCCTTATCCGAGAGGACTAGGTGCCAGATCCTACCTACCCTAGGATCAGGGACAGGAAAATATGAGAAAAATCCCCAAAAAATCCAACTTGCCTGCACCGACCAGGATTCGAACCCGGTACCTTGGGCATGAGAGGCGAGCACCTTGCCTCTAGACCACCGTGTCTCTTTCATATTTTCACAACAACCTGACTATTGAAAATCAGTTCAGCATAATTATTATTTCTGAAGTTTTGGAATTTTCAATTTTTGCCTGGGCACAAGAGGGTTAAGCTCTTTCAAGTTAATTTGTTTTCGCACTGAAATCTGAAATTTTGGATGGACATTTGGAAAAAGAGGTATTGGGGAGGGGGAAGGAAAATGCTGGTACGCCATGATTTTGAAACAAGAAATGAAGCTGAAAGTGTATGAGAGTTCACTCCACTGCATTTGGTCATGAAATTAGATCCGTACTCGAACTAAGGGCTCTCATTTTGGTGCTGGTAATGGCATTTTTGGGGACGGGGAGGCATGGAACTATGACCGTGGTCAAGACAGGGTGATCTATGGTATAGCGTAGGGGGCGGGGAGGGGGCGGGGGGGGGGCGGGCGGAGGATATATTATATAGGAGACACCTCGACCTAACTATAGTTATGCGTGCCGTTGACATTTCTATCTATCTATCTATCTATCTATCTATCTATCTATCTATCTATCTATCTATCTATCTATCTATCTATCTATCTATCTATCTATCTATCTATCTATCTATCTATCTATCTATCTATCTAATCTATCTATCTATCTAATCTATCTATCTATCTATCTATCTATCTATCTATCTATCTATCTATCTATCTATCTATCTATCTATCTATCTATCTATCTTTCTATCTATCTAATCTATCTATCTCATCTATCGATCTAATCTATCGATCTATCTATCTATCTATCTTTCTATCTATCTAATCTATCTATCTAATCTATCGATCTATCTATCTATCTTTCTATCTATCTAATCTATCGATCTATCTATCTATCTATCTATCTATCTATCTATCTATCTATCTATCTATCTATCTATCTATCTATCCTTCCATCCATCCATCCATCCATCCGTCTATCTATCTATCTATCTATCTATCTATCTATCTATCTATCTATCTATCTATCTATCTATCTATCTATCTGTCTGTCTATCTATCTATCTATCTATCCAGTGTCAGTATTAACGAGGAACCGAGACTGCAACAACCAGTTTAATAGGCCATGGGATATGAACCACAAGGTACTGTAAGTCTTAACTCTCTGTCTGTCTGTCTGTTAGTCCGCTTTTCGACCACTGTCTCTACGTGTCTCTCCTTATTCACAGTCTGTCTATCTGTCTGTCTGTCTGTGTGTCTGCCCTACTAGGTCATTACCAGGCGGAGTTAGCGAGACAGGAGATCATCAAAAGCTACTTTAGCCCCACAGAAATCCACTCAGGATCTAGACTTGAGGACCTGGGAGCGGGGGGGGGGGGGAGGGTTACGGGGGCAGCTGGAGAAAGGGGGGCAGTCTCGCTCTCAGTCATACAACTGACTGATTGATTGACTTCTCCTGGCCTTACAGAACAATGGGTTAAAAATAGCACAGATGAGCTTGGTCCGTGGAGACAGAAAGGGAGAGAGAGTGAGAGGGAGAGATAGAGAAAGAGATGCTAGAAAGAGAGAGAGAAGTAGAAAAAGAGATCGAGAGAAAGAGAGAGAAACAGAAAGAGATATGGAAGAGAGAGAGAGAGACAGAGAGGCAGAGAGAGAGAGAGGGGGGGGAGAGAGAGAGAGAGAGATCGACGGATAACGAAATAGGAAAAATGAGAGAGAGAGACAGGAGGGGAAAGAGAGAAAGACGAAAAGAAAGACAGAAAGAGAGACAGAAAGAAGAGAGAGGGAGGGAGAGAGGGGGGGGGGGAGAGATAGAGAATGAGAGTGTGTGTGTGTAACAGACAGAAAGAGAGGGAGAGAGAGAGAGGAAGAAACGGTGAATGAGAGAGAGAAAGAGAGAGAGAGAGAGAGAAGGACAATTTTATATTTTTCCTATCGTTTGTCTCCATTTTCTTTCATCACCATCTGTTGTCTTTCCCTACCCCAGTATTTGGTAACTGTCTAGTACCGTCTTCCTTTGGTCTAACTTTTTACACTTATTAATTCCTCTTTGCACTGCGGTCCATCGGAACTATTCACTTATTTTTCTCCGTTCTGAATTTCTCCTCCATTTTCATATTCTTCATACCTCTTTTCGTGTTCAGTGATCAACTTGTGTTATTACTTTCTGACGTTCTTGATTTCCCTAGATGTCTGTCTACACAATCATTCTATCTATCTGTCTGTCTGTCTACATGTATCTGTCTGTCTTCTATCTATCTGTCTATCTGTCTGTCTAAATGTCTGTCTATCTATCTATCTATCTATCTATCTATCTATCTATCTATCTATCTATCTATCTATCTATCTATCTATCTATCTATCTATCTATCTATCTATCTATCTATCTATCTATCTATCTATCTATCTATCTATCTATCTATCTATCTGTCCGTGTATCTATCTATCTATCTATCTATCTATCTATCTATCTATCTATCTATCTATCTATCTATCTATCTATCTATCTATCTATCTATCTATCTATCTATCTATCTATATCAAGTATTAAAACACCCTATATGTCACGAGCGAGTGAGCGGGGGTCAGTGAGTGCGGGGAAGGGAATTAAAGCGTGCATGTTGTGAGTGAAGTTGAGGCGTAGTAGAGGCAAAATCTGAATAGTCAGATCACTGCAAGTTAAGAAGTCCAAGGGGACAGACGTGAGATCAGAGAGCAGTCGGGAGATTGTGTGTTTTCCAGTGATGTCTGGTAGGTTGAACTATGATTGATAATGATGATGATTGATGTACTATATTCTCCTATGACCATGATGTAAATAAGTTATATGTGAGGACTGTGAAAGTCATTGATTACTGTGTATAGAGATGTGCGCAATGAGCGATAGATGTAAGTTCGGATCATGGATTCGTAGCGAGTCTGAGTGCTGTGTGGTACGGTAGAGGTGTGTTACCGTAAGAGGCGTGGTGAGTGAAAGGTGGACTATTGTGTGTACGCTTGATAGTTCGTAATGAGGGGTGAAGTGGATAGTAATTGTATGGTGTTATAGAAATGTAATGTTATTCTTATAGGTGCCGGGGTCGGGCAGAGAAGCCACCCGCGGTGAGCGGACTTGTGCCGGGGTTGGGCAGAAGGATACCCACAGGTCTGCCTGAGTGAAGCTGTCGCGCAGGACAGCGGGAGCACATGAGTCGTGGCAGTCTGGCCACAGACAGGGACGTTGTTATTGTCCTTGTGCTATTATGTTAATGTGCTATTGAGATGCTAATGTGCTATTGAAATATTAATGTGCTATTAAGACATCGAGGGGAGATTGAGATACGGAGATTAGGTTGAGCAGGAGCCAATAAGAGAGGCCAGCAAGTAATATATATATATGGATGTGAGGCTGAGGCCAGAGCATAGTTAGGAAGTAACTATCGGGTTGGGGACCCGGAGAAGAATGAATGTTGGGAATACTGACCATTGAATGGTATTTGAATTGAGTTAATGTAATGTATGTAATTGCATAGATATCTTATTTTTATATAATTATAATAAATGTGTGAGTCTGTTTGGTTGTTCTGTTAAGTGTTATACTTGTTCGTTCGTGATTGTTGTCCTGTCATAATAAGTACATCTCCCAGTCCGGGATTTGTGACACTATACATACTGTAAGCATCCACTGTGATATATTATGTTAACCTCAGCTGAAAAAGAAACAACAACTGAAAGACAAGTCGAGTTATGAAACTGCGCACTCTGACCAAATAAATGTCTGGCTTTCAGTTGCCACAGTTGTAAGCCGATTTTTTGCTGCAAATTTATGGTGAAATCCCTTTAGTTTCCTGTGTGCTGTGTCCCCTAGGAGAGGGTCAACGTTGGGTGTTGGGGGCAGGAATACTCCTCTGTCTTTGTGTTGTTTGTGTGTGTGGATGTGTGTGTGTGAAGGTTTTGCTTTTAATTTTTTTGACATCATTGTTTTCTCATGTGGGACCGTGTGACGAGTGTTTGGGAAGAGACGGGTGAGATAGAGGAGGTCGGGGAGGGGCGGGAAATGGTGAAGACAGGACGGAAATGAGAAGGATATAGAAACAGAAAGAAAGAGGAAGGGAGAAAGAAAAAAAAAGATAAAGAGAAATGGTTAAGAACCTGAGGATCATAAGGAGTAAATCGAGCTAGGTTTAAGCGTGGAGAGAGAGAAAGAGAGAAAGAGCGAGAGAGAGAGAGAGAGAGAGAGAGAGAGAGAAATAGAGAAAGAGAGAGAAAGAGAGCGAGAAAGAGAGACAGAGAGAGAGACAGACAGACAGACAAAGAGAGGCAAAGACACAGAGAGGGAGACAGAGAAGGAGACAGAGAGAGAGAACAGAGAGACAGAGAGGAGAGAGAGACAGGGAGACAGAGAGGGCAGAGAGACAGGGAGACAGAGAGGGGAGAGAGACAGGGAGACAGAGAGGGGAGAGAGACAGGGAGACAGAGAGGGGAGAGAGACAGGGAGACAGAGAGGGGAGAGAGACAGGGAGACAAAGAGGGGAGAGAGGCAGGGAGACAGAGAGGGGAGAGAGGCAGGGAGACAGAGAGGAGAGAGAGAGACAGGGAGACAGAGAGGGGAGAGAGACAGGGAGACAGAGAGGAGAGAGAGACAGGGAGACAGAGAGGGGAGAGAGGCAGGGAGACAGAGAGGGGAGAGAGACAGGGAGACAGAGAGGAGAGAGAGACAGGGAGACAGAGAGGGGAGAGAGAGACAGGGAGACAGAGAGGAGAGAGAGACAGGGAGACAGAGAGGGGAGAGAGACAGGGAGACAGAGATGGGAGAGAGACAGAGAGTCGCCGACGAGTGAATCCATTGCCTTAAGACCACCATGAGACCACAATTAGATCTTGGTTGTAACGAGTCAGATTTTGAAACTGGAGCCTCTTCCTGTCAGTGCCAAGTACCCTAACCACTAGACTCTCTCAATAAACTAACGCCAACACGGGGTCAACTGTTAAGTACATACAGTTAATTTATTGGCAAATCATTGTTGAGGCCCAGCACATCAAGTAGGGATGACTTTAGCTATGCGTAACACTTTTCGATAACATTTTTAATGAAAAAAACCTTCAAATGCGATTTTGTTGAAATTGCACTTTTGATCAGTGATTTGTGAACAAGTTTTATTTCTTGACCAATTGGCATAAAACTTGGCTAACAATATGTTTGAACAAATCAAAAAATTGATACAGAAGGAAATTTGTTGAACTTTTCAAATTTTTTTTTTTCTTGGTTGAATTTTTTTGGTGATAGAAAATAAGAAAAAATGGAATTTCGCTACTTACCATTTTCAAAAATTTATAACAAAAGATCTGTCAGAGATATCAAAATTCCCTATTGTATAAGGTTTTTAATTGAAATGAATAAGACATAAGACAAGTTTCAAATAAATCCAGTAAAATTTGGCGAAGCTTAGCGATATTGAAGTTGACACTTTTTGGGGACTCAAAATCCAAGATGGCGGCATTTCCATGGCAACCATATCACAAACAGTTTTTTTTTACATTTATTTTCTGCTAATTCAGACATCCTGAATTCGATTATAATAGTTAAAATTGTCTATTTCTCATAATAACAAAAATCACCTTCAGAACCCGCACACCACCCCGTCCCACCCCCCTCCCCCCTTAAGGAAGGCCTCCCACAAGAACATCCATCAAACATCTCTCTTTGAAGCTGGGAAGAAAAACTGAAATGGTCAGCATCACTTTTTAACCAATTCTTTCTCTCTTTTATGTGTTTTTTTTTTCCTCCTTCAATACTCCAAGACTTGAAAGTCCCAGAGGGAGAGGATTAAGAAAATTGATAAAATTTCGGAAGAAGCAAAAAAAGGTCGCAAGTGACTAAAGTTTCCTGTCTCAATTCATTTCCATATGAAAGACATTTCGGGAGTAAAAGGCAAGTTTTGGCTTCCGTTTGAGAAATCAATATTGGGAGGAGGAGGAGAGTTGAATGGGAGGGTCTCGTGGGGGATGGGGGTTGTGGGTTGTGTGAGAGGTCAGGGTAGGGGGAGTACTAGGGTAATCAAGTGGAGTGTTTCTGTAGTATAGTATTGGTGGTGGTGATGGTGGTGATCGTGATGGTAGTAGTGGTGATGGTGGTGATCGTGATGGTAGTAGTGGTGATGGTGGTGGTGATGGTAGTTGTGGTGATGGTAGTGGTGATGGTAGTAGTGGTGATGGTGGTGGTGATGGTAGTAGTGGTGATGGTGGTGGTGATGGTGGTGGTGATGATGGTAGTATTTGTGATGGTGGTTGTGATGGTAGTAGTGGTGAAGGTGATGGTGATGGTAGTAGTGGTAATGGTGGTGGTGATGGTAGTAGTGGTGAAGGTGGTGGTGATGGTAGTAGTGGTGAAGGTGGTGGTGATGGTAGTAGTGGTAATGGTGGTGGTGATGGTAGTAGTGGTGAAGGTGGTGGTGATGGTAGTAGTGGTAATGGTGGTGGTGATGGTAGTAGTGGTGAAGGTGGTGGTGATGGTAGTAGTGGTAATGGTGGTGGTGATGGTAGTAGTGGTGAAGGTGGTGGTGATGGTAGTAGTGGTAATGGTGGTGGTGATGGTAGTAGTGGTGAAGGTGGTGGTGATGGTAGTAGTGGTGAAGGTGGTGGTGATGGTAGTAGTGGTAATGGTGGTGGTGATGATAGTAGTGGTGAAGGTGGTGGTGATGGTAGTAATGGTAAAGGTGGTGGTGATGGTAGCAGTGGTGAAGGTGGCGGTGATGGTGGTAATGGTTTCGGTGTGGTGATGGCGATTTTGGTGATGCATAGCGATGGTAATGATGTTGTGCGTGGATGTAGTGATGATGGTCGCGACCTCACTTTTTGTTTGTTCTATCTCCATTGCCTGAAAAACTGAACATCTCTTAGTATGTAGAAGAGATATAACAAATGCACACTTTGACACTTGTTTGAAATGCTTTGTGGCACTCATCAAGCTGTTTCACAGTTCCGATTTATTCCAACTCCTTGTCATAATACTAAAAAGTTTAGTGGAGTTGAAAAAAAACAACTAGGGTCGCGCAGTGGTGAGAAGTCAAGGATGAATGGCGTTAAGAAAGATCCCGATTTAGTGGCAAAGGACGATAATCTAACCGTCAGGAAATGGATATGATGACGTTATAACTCTGCGTCTGGCACTTCGCTTAAATGTCCCTCCCACCATAGTTACGTACTAATGTTTAAGTCAGGGCGTGCACGACCTGGACCGAGTTCAACGACCGAGTAGTTGGCCGATCGAAGTCGACTTGTGAGTGCCTGGAGTAAAACGACTTATGAGTGCCGGGAGTAAAACGACTTGTGAGTGCCGGGAGTAAAACGACTTCTGAGTGCTGGGCGTAAAACGACTTGTGAGTGCCTGGAGTAAAACGACCTATGAGTGCCGGGAGTAAAACGACCTATGAGTGCCGGGAGTAAAACGACTTCTGAGTGCTGGGCGTAAAACGTCTTGTGAGTGCCGGGAGTAAAACGACTTCTGAGTGCCGGAAGTAAAACGACCTATGAGTGCCGGGAGTAAAACGACCTATGAGTGCCGGGAGTAAAACGACTTCTGAGTGCTGGGCGTAAAACGACTTGTGAGTGCCGGGAGTAAAACGACTTCTGAGTGCTGGGCGTAAAGCGACTTTGCTTGGCTCATTTTTTTTTCCAACAAAAGTGTATCCAAGTGTTTTGTTTGTAGCGCTTGCATTATAGCTTGAAGTCGTAACATTCATTTTTGATTCTAACCTCATGTCAACATACTACACGCATTTTAACGAGCTCCCCACCCCATTTAGATGTATATGAATACCTTAGAGAGTAGGCCATTTAGATGTATCTGAATACCCTAGAGAGTAGGCCATTTAGATATATCTGAATACCCCAGAGAGTAGGCCATTTAGATGTATATATGAATACCCTAGAGCAGGGGTCACCAAACTTTTTTCACAGAGGGCCGGATAACTGACAGACTTACAAGTGCGGGTAGCATAAGCAATCTGTTCAATACTTGCAAGCCAGAGGAAAAACTCTAGAGCTCTAGATATCCCTGGTTTTATCAAACAAAATCAAGTACCATGGCGGGCCGGATGAGCTGACGTCGCGGGCCGGATCTGGCCCGCGGGCCGTAGTTGGGTGACCCCTGTGCTAGAGAGTAGGCCATTTAGATATGAATATCCTAGAGAATAGGCTGTTTACATGAACTCGCCGACCCAGGCAAGAGGAATCTTGCAAATGTTCCTTGTACCAAGCCCAGCTGCATATCAAGATCTAGGTCACATTTTAACAACGACGCTTTGAGTCGATGTAAAGCTAAATCTTTTTCTTACACCTCAATTCCTTGCAGAATTCACAGATGTGATAAAATTTGACTTTCGACCAGCAATATGCCAAGAGGGGCGTAGAAATCAATTCCCGGTCATACTTTTCGATTCTACTCGATGAAAATGCGTCCTCTTGTTTTGCGCTTCAAAAAATCGTAAATAAATAATAGAAAAGAATGATAATTTTTTTTATTTTTGTATTTTGTATATTTCTTTAATCCCATTTGGGAAATTTGATTTAGTGCCATGGCAGCCCAGTTACAACTGGAGCAGACACGTGGCCGCCACAGTGCAGCGCCGGTCGGAAGTTTTTTTTGGGGGGGGGGGGCAGATGAGGGGGGAAGGGGAAAGAGTGATAGGGATGAATTTTATTTAATTTTGCCCTGTTCGGACTGCTCTTTTCGATTTCCAGCTGCCAAGGTATCTTTAACGTGTGCAACATGCACAAGGGCCCTCCGAGTTTTTCGTCCTTATCCGAGAAGACTAGTGCTCGATATTACCTACCATAGGATCAGGGACAGAATTAATATGAGAAAAATCCCCAAATTCCAACATGCCTGCAGCGACAGGGGTTTGAACCCGGTACCTTCGGCATGAGTGCGAGCACCTGATAGTGTAAACAATCACTTTTTACAGTACATTGAAAAGACTAGGATTTTTTACTGATACCGTCAAACAAGTGCAAGAGAATACAATGTTCATTGATCTGCCAATTTCGCTAAGTTATGTCACATTTTAATCTCATTTATTTGGTCACCAGTGACTGGCACCTTGAAAGCCATAAATTATAGTCTTACACAGGAACTCTAAAGTGGCTGCAGATAAGAGATTATTTTATGTTCAATCTTCCTGTTCTCACACTGATCTGTAACGACTGAATGGGCCATCTATGAAGTACGTATGCTCGACTTTGGCGATTTTTGCCCCCTCCCCCTTCCTCCCCCTTCCAGGGAAGTTTTTCATACACTTTGCCTCAACGCCCTCCCCCCTCCCCCACCCCCAAACCATCACCCCCACACGTATATACAATCATCAAAAAGTTGAATGTTACCATGATACTATGATCAGGCGCTGATATCCGAACATTTTAAATAACATTTTGTATGAACTACAGTTGATGACTGTAATGACTGCTTTGACTAGAGATATTATTTCTGTGTACTACAACAACTTCATTTGTCCCCAACAACAAAAACAACAACAACAACGAAAACAAACTGTAATAACCAAATTTTTAAATTTATTACCATAACTGAAAAATGTACTTGTGCTCTCCAGACCCCCACCCCCATGCCTGCTTTTAGGGTACGCTGTAAACCCACTCACCCGCTCTCGGGCGTATGCACTTTACGGATGTTCCCCCCCCCCCCCCCCCCCACCAAAAATAATTCTAGGACATGCAAAATTGGATTTAGAAAATGTATCAGTGTTCATCATGAACAATTTATTGTTTTCTTCATAAATAGGAAAGTGATCCAAAAGTTGGGGTATATGGACATCAGGGGATTCATTTCAATCATGTATCACTGAGGACTGAAGAGTTGAAGTACAGCAAATGTACACAGTCGGGGTTATGTGAAAGTGGAATGCATGTATTGTTAGTCTGTAGGGGATGTCGAACTCGTCACGTCTAGCAAAATGAGCCTCTGGGGTCAACAATTTAAACAGAACCGGTTGTTTGTGTCACTAAGGCTTGAGGGTAGGGAAGTACCCGGGCATTACAACAGCCTGTTACGAGTTAAGAGTTTGGGTTTTACGGCGCGTCAGTTCGACAACGACTTTGTTATCTTTAACATAAGAGATCTTATAGTTACAGCATGCAAGGTGCGAAATACACACACCACAATAGTGGGCTATCTGTCTAAATGAAAAACTGTAAACCTATCTTCTTCTTCTTCTTCTCCTCCAAGTGCCAGATCTGGAACAGATATCGACGATCATGGTTCGCCACTCATTTCTCCGCTCGGATACTCTCAAAATGCTCACATGGTCCTGGTTTTTTCCCTGTCGCCCATCTGTTCAAACTCAAATATGTTATTCTTTGTCTACCTCTGCTTTTTCTTTGCCCTCTATTTTTCCAGTTAGAGCAAGGTGTCCTAGACCTTTGTGTCGATTCAGGTGTCCTATGTATCCATATACATATACGTGTCCCAAAAGAGATAAAACGAACTGTTAATTGAAGCCCTGTGTCAGAAAGGAAGGTAAGGGGGTGGGGCGCGTTGCGCTATACCAAATTGAATTTACATGACCTACTAAATCTATCGTTAGGCAGGAAAGGATATGGGGTGTATATCTGTCGCATTTGCCATCCATCCCCTTTGTGTTGATGGCAACCGTCCAAAGTTTGCTCTATGGTCCTTTCCGGTGTTTAGGACCTGAGGACATCTCAGTCTTGAAGTTGGCTCTCTGGATCCTACCCCTTCAACCCCCCCCCCCCCACACACACACCTTTTCTTTTTTCGCTTCTTGAGCTCCCTCATTCTGTTTCTCACCCCACCCCTCTTGCCTAAGCCACGTTTACGAATAATTGTTAGCAAAGTATTATATAGAGCATAGCTGGAACTCGTGTCCCCAAAGTTTACATCACACTAGGAATGAAAGGCAGGAGTGGAATCTGGACAACGATTCCCACTGGGAGCGAAAAAAATGTCTTATCTCATACCCTATGAAGACACATAAAAGATTATAGAAATATAACTCTAGTAGTTATTTAAATCCTGATTCGTTAAGACGGTAGCCATATTTATAAGTTCAAAAACATGGATACCGACGCCTTGGTTGTTAAGGAGATACACTTGACTTTAAAATATCATCTGGCATAGCAAATCTCCCAGTTAGTCCGTTCAGGCCACGACAGGCAATAGAAGGATGGCAGAATCATGTACAAATACAACCCGGACAGATTTTCTTAAACAAGTGATAACGGTCCGTATTCACAGTTTCTACTAGACAAATACATAGGGAATACAGAACGTTATCTCCATGTGATAAGTCGACAATCGTCACCCAATCGTTTCTTTGTACCATACACTGAATGGAAATAGCTGGATTTAGAGACAGTAACTATGAAATTGCGGTGGTAGTCGATGAGAATGAGAGGGAACAGAGACTCATCGCGACCTAAGTTCTTGTTTGTTTCAGATCCACTTTTTGACACTCATTGATCGGTGAACTGTCGAGGGCTCTAGACTTATCTCTAATACACCCATTTTGTTACCGGTAGGATACGTAAAAACTCCGAACAAAACTAAAGCAAACAAACAACGTATTCAACATGTAATTTAATACAATGGCGACATTGTACTGACAATCTGTATTCAATTTCCACTCCACTCAGACAATACGACTGTCTCTGAGAATACAGATGGCCCACTTATGGAAGTTTGATAATCCCATACATACAGGATCCCGTATTTGAATAATCACTTATATGACGCCATGGAAAAAAGTTCAAGTACGGGTTTTTCCTTTACGAGAGAGCCATTGTAAAGAATAACTTCAATACACAGTTTTACCAAAGCTGTGGTGGGGAATGTAGATGGAATAGGGTGGGGTGGGCATGGGATGGGAGTGACATGATTTTCTTTGTATGTTTTGTGTGTGTGTGTGTGTGTGTGTGTGTGTTCTTTCTTTCATTTTAATTTTTCCCAGACTGGGAGATGTAATAAGTTATGACAGGACAACAATCACGAACGAACAAGTTTAACACTTAACAGAACAACCCATCAGACTCACACATTTATTAAACATAATTATACAGATAATAGCGCAATTACATACATTATATTATTGAAATTAACTGCCGTACAACGGCCTTATTCTCACATGCACTCTTCCTCGGATCCACAACCCGGTAGTTACTTCCTAAAGGCACTTCGGCCTCAGCCTCTCCCCTCAGGGTCTTAATAGCACATTAATAATTCACTGGCACCGCAGTCTCTCAATATCACCTTCCTATTGTCATACACCTTAGCATTCCACTAGCACCTCAGCAGGGCAATAGCACATTATCATTTCAATAGCCCATCAACATGGCAGTAGTACATTATCATTTCAATAGCCCATCAACATGGCAATAGTACATTATCACATTCACGCTCATATCTACGTCCCTGTCCGTGGCCAGACTGCCACGACTTTGTGTGCCTCTACTGTCCTGCACCGACAGCCTCACTCTTGGCCTATGTGTGGCCTCCGGCCCTATGCTGGCCTATCCCCTGTGCTCACCGAGGCGGCTCTTTGGCCCGTCCCCGACACCTACAAGAATAACATTACATTGGTATAATACCCTACCATTTCTATTCACTCCACCTCTCCTTACAACCCATGAAGCGTACACACAATGGTTCACCTTTCACTCACCAAACATCTTTTGGTAACACACCTCCATCGGAGTACACACTACTCACTCGCGCTACAAATCCATGAACTCAACTTTCATCTATCGCTCATGGCGCACATTGCTATATCCAATATCAAGGACTTCCACATTCCTCACATATACTTATTTACATCATGGTAATAGACGAATATAATATAATACCTCAATCATAATTATCAATCAACGTTCTACCTATCAGTCATCACTGGAAAAAACACTCTCATCCGTCTTCCGACTGCTCCCCTTATGTTCGCCCGCTGGGCTCTTACTAGCGTCCGTTCTCTTTGGACTATCTCTGTGCAGTGATAGTAATACAGCGCTTTCGCCTCATTCAGACCCCCCCACTCACATGCACGCTTTCCCTACTTGTCTACGTGGGTTAATTTTACTCTCCTCCTTTCCCCCCGTAATTATTAACTATCGCTCACTCCACTCGTGACAAGTTCATTAGGTATTTAGTTACTTACTTACTTACTTACTTAGCTAGTTAATTCGTTCGTTCCTTGGTTAGTTAGTTCATTAGGTATTTAGTTACTTACTTACTTACTTACTTACTTAGCTAGTTAATTCGTTCGTTCCTTGGTTCGTTAGTTCATTAGGTATTTAGTTAGTTACTTACTTACTTACTTACTTAGCTAGTTAATTCGTTCGTTCCTTGGTTAGTTAGTTCATTAGGTATTTAGTTAGTTAGTTACTTACTTACTTACTTAGCTAGTTAATTCGTTCGTTTCTTGGTTCATTAGTTCATTAGGTATTTAGTTAGTTACTTACTTACTTACTTACTTAGCTAGTTAATTCGTTCGTTCCTTGGTTAGTTAGTTCATTAGGTATTTAGTTAGTTACTTACTTACTTACTTACTTAGCTAGTTAATTCGTTCGTTCCTTGGTTAGTTAGTTAGATAGTGCGTCCGTTTTTTGTTTGTTCAATAAATCTCTAACCACAGTCAGCTTACTATGTGAACATAAAACGATAAGTCAATGACAAAGAAGAAAACTTAGACAAATCAGCGTCAAATGCAGGGCTGAAAAAGCAACAACAACAAAAACCCCTTCATTTCAAAGACTTGTGGGCGTGGTTTGTGTGTGTGGGGTCGGGGCGAGGCGTGGGGTGAAGGTCGGTTACCTCCTGCTGTGAAATCAGCTACAATACGTCATAATAATCTTTTTATTTCTCATCCTTCAGCATGATCTGCGGCGTCTGAAACGTTTAGCTGGTCTGGATACCATCTTGATTCTTGTTGGGGGGGGGGGGGGGGGGAGAGAAACAAGACCGTTTGCGTCAGCATTTAATAAGAACAAAAACAAAAAGAAATTGGGGTCGCGCAATGCTGAAAGGTAAAAACATTTCCTCAGAATTTCAAATTAGATCTTGTATGTTCTATCTCCATTTTCTGAAAAACTGGAGATCTTTTAGTCTTTTGAAGAAGTATAAAAAATTACACACCTTGACACTTGTTTAAAATGCGGTGTGGCATTTATCTATATGTAGTTGTTTCACAGTTTCGATATATTTCCAACTACGTATCATATTACCAAAGCCGCAAACGTTTAACGTGGAATTTCTCAGTTGTGCAAAAAGTGGAGTTTGAACCAACAAGAACTAAGGTCACATTGTTTATATAAACATTGTTTATATACTCATTGAAACACCAATCCAGTACATGCAGTTCTTCGAAATTAGAACACACACAATGAACTGAAGAATGAATATCGAATTCAAGGCTACAGTACATTATTTAAGACACAATAAAGTTAAAGGCAAACAATGATCTTAAAGTTCGATCGTTTTATAGACCAGGTTTTGATATCGAGAGTTCTCAAGCCAAGACATAGAGGAAGAGGCAGAGGTTGGGGGGGGGGGTGGCAGAGTCAAACAAAAATACAATAGTAACGTGTGTAAAAATACCTGTACCCTTCTCAGTTTCCCTCTCTTCCTTTCTCTCCTCTTCTGTCTCTCCCTCTTCTTGTCTTTCTGCGTGCAAGTGTCTTTTTTTTTTTTATCTCTGTCCGTCCGTCTGTCTGTTTATGCTTGCGCTTTTTCTGTTTATCTATGTGTGTGTAGGGAGGGAGAGATAGAAAGGAAGAGAGGGGAGGAAAAGAGAAATGAAGTGTAGAATGTTAACAGAGGACGAGGGACAGAGAGAGAGAGAGACAGACAGACTGACAGACGGACAGACTCAGACAGACAGAGAGATAGAGAGAGAAAGAGAGAGAGAGAGAGAGTGCGGGGAAAGACAGAAAAAGAGAGAGGGACAAGGAGAGTGACGAGAGAGAATGAGAGAGACGGGAAGAGACAGACACACACACAGACTCGACGGAGAGAGAGAGAGAGAGAAAGAGAGAGAGAGAGAGAAAGAGAGAGAAAGAGAGAGAGAGAGAGAGAGAGCAAATTACTGGTGTGAAGGAATGGATTACGAGTATTCTTTTTGCTTTGCCTTTTTGTTTTCATTTGACGAGGAGGGTGTCAGGTGTCAGAGCTCTGAATACCCGCAGTCTAAATTCAACACAGTCACGAGAACAACACGAGCGGTTTCCGAGATACGCCTTTCTCTCTCCCGGCTCCGTGTCACTTAGCTAGCAATGCCGGTATCTGGAATTTTACGTATTATAAACTTTGATATCCTAGAATTCCTCCGTCCTTGTCAGCGGTTTGCAGGTTGGCAGAGATGAAAAAAGAAAATCCTAAAGTTGTTGTTAAAACTTCTAATACGTTAAAAAATACAGCCAATTTATCATTCTGTTGACATATTTCTTGATATATAAGATGGCTGCGTTTTCTCCTATTATGTTACAGTTGCGTTCTGCAGCTTTTGTAGGGTGGTATACAAACTTGATCGGCGGCTCATGGGAAGAGAATACATTGTATTCTAGCAATGTGTTGCACTAAACATAGTGTGTGGTGCTCAAATTAAGGTACTGAAATGAGAAGGTTAACCCTCTCAGTGTCATAGACCTCCATAGCAGTCTCCGGCATTTTCCTAAATATGTGAGTGTGCATGGGAAAACCCGGCATAAGTCGGTAGAGCTGATTTTGAGAAAAACGGCTTTGAAGGGAAAATATAGGTCCGACACAAACTTTCAACTTGGCTGTTGTTTAGGGGACCGTGGCATGTTACAGGGTAAACTGTAGACGAGCAGTGAACACTACTCACTATGATCTCTTTAAAGGCTTTGTAATTAGACTACGGTCTCCTTTTCCATGAGTTTCAGGAATGATTTTCAGGTAATACAATTTGCCACTATATCCCAGGGCTGTGACACCGAACGGGTTGATGCCTTTTCTCTAAGCCTAAGCGCGCGAAAGGCTACGCAGGTTAAAATGGCCGACAAAATTAAAATTAAATTAAATAAACAAACAAAAAACATAAATGAAGTAAACAGATAAATGGGTAAAAGTACTGTTTAGCCCTCCAAATAGTGTTAGGCATTTTCATTACTTACTATCGATTACTTTGATTACTAAATGTACCACTGCCACTTTATTAAAATATCATAAGTAATCGATACTAAGTTATGAAAGTGCCCATTACAATTTTGGGAAAAGGGGCGTGAAGGTGGGGGGGGGGGGGGCGCTAAAAAGCACTTTTACCGATGAATGAATTGGCCATGCCATAAATTTACCCAAAAAAAAAAAAAATGTCAGCGAGTACATCAAACAAGTTCATTATAACATAAACCAAAAACTTCAGAAATCTTGTAGCGACACCAATGCGGGAAATAGATACCAGGTCCTATAGGCCTATAGATAGATAGATGTAGCAGGGAATGGCCAAACCGCGGCTCGCCAGCCACATGCTGCTCGGTGACCTTCAATATGCGGCTCGTTGGCTGAGCTCTTTTTTCATCCCAGTTAATATAAACGGTTCCATCATCTGCTTTTCCTTTGCTGTTCCCTTAGTTCATTGCTGTATTTGATACGTTCAATATAATTAAAACAATTCTCGCTCAAGATTTTGAAAATATTTTTTGGTGTATATGTGTACTTTGTGATAGCTGAAACTAATACAGGTTAATTGTTTAAAAAAATGAGTAAATATTGTTGCATACATGTACACGTATTTCTTAATATCTTATTATAAAAAAAAATAGTGGCGGGAGTAATTCATTGTGGTGCAATTTTGACCCTTTCTTTACTCGACGCTACAGCTTAAATGACAGTCTCAACAATGATAAAGATAATTTTCCAAAGTGTCAACTAATCCACCCAAATCGCTTTTGTGTAGACCGATTGTGTTGATTCAAGTTTCAGGTATTTTTAAATAAAAGTTGTAAAAATGTAAAAATACAATGATCTTTGTTTTGGCTCACCGCACCGGAACGATGTATTAATACGCGTTCAATTCGGTGCGCGCAGTTTCCCTACCAAGAAAGAGTGCATAGTGCAATGGTGCGTACGAAATCTGTAGTAAATCTGAAGAATGTGGGTAGCTTTCTAGACCAAAAAGAGAGAACAGTGGGTACACAGGTTTTTCCCGGATAATGCCGGGAACTTCATCTAGTCTATACAAAAAAAATGTAAGAAAACCCCTTTGTTCCCTATGGACTCAAAAACTACTGGACGTATTGAACTGAAATTTGGCACACACAATTGTACGATACTGACCAGTGTTCCTATGTACATAGGCATAAAAAAGCTTATGGGATTCGTGAGTTATTCCAATAATGCGATAAGAATGGAACAGTAAATTTGCGAGAGCGTTTGATCCGAATTGTACGTTCGTTAATCTATGACCTCTTTCTTTGTTAATCGCTTTTCCACTTCCGGCCCCGGAATTCGATTCATAATCACAGTAGTGCCTGTGAGAGCTAGATCTAGCATGCACTGATGCAGCATGCCCCCTAAAAAAGGTACTATCGGTAGGCATACAAGTCTCAAATCGCTGTAGTATTTTTTATTGGAAATTTATTGTTTCGCCATCATTCAGATCTATTTCGAGTCATGGTTCGCCATTTTAAGGTTTCGTTATCATTACCTGCGATGTGTTCACTATCAAACACACCAACCCGTGCGCAAATCATGCAGTTGTACGGGATGCGCAGGGTGTCAACTCACAAAGGCAGAGCAGTAAGACTTATTTAAAAACAAACAAACAAAAATAAAATAAACAAATAGGAACGGGCCAGATGAAGCAGGTCCATAATAACCACCCAGAACTGAAACCAATATTCAAACCGATTTATCCCCGGCAGGGCCGGGGACCTCAGCTAGTTTATATAAAAAAACATTCTCACAAAACGTACATACAACAATAAAAACGTATGTGGAAAATTTTGTTCCCACCTTGTGGCTCTCAGACATCTGGAATTTATTGTATGTGGTTCTCAAATTGAGCAAGTTTGGCCACCCCAACATTTGATGCATGTGTAATACAATGTAAAAAATCTTACCTGGCAGTCTGTGTCGTGCATGTACTATCATTCCTCCAAAAGTGAAATCCAAAATTCTCCCGTTCTTAAACTCCTGAATTCACAGATAATATTCAAAGATAAAGCTTATCCATCTGTCAACATGCACTGCTTAGAATCTGCCCTACTATTAACTACGTGTAAATGACAGTAATCTATCTGTATTGATAAAACACTGGTGGTTTACTTTTAAAAACAGGCAGTTTCTTAGAAATTACACTACAGTAATATACAGTCTTCATCTGGTTTAGAATCTGTTCTACTATTAACTACGTGTAAATGACAGTAATCTAGCTGTATTGATAAAACACTGGTGGTTTACTTTTAAAAACAGGCAGTTTCTTAGACATTACCCTACAGTAATATACAGTCTTCATCTGGTTTAGAATCTGTTCTAGTACTAAATGTAAATAAAGCGTTCTTGTAAATGACAGTTCTCTGTGCGCACTGACCGAACACTACTTTTCTTTTAAATACAGGTAACTTCGTAGTCAAGACACTGCAGTAATTACTGTATTCATCTGTTTCTATCCAAAGTTCAGCGTCTACGACAAAGATAACGTTATAGATATAAGCTTACACGTAGACGTGGCGACTTCAGTTCTTGTTTGTTCCAACTCCACTTCCTGCACAACTGAGAAATTCCACGTTAAACGTGTGCGGCTTTAGTATTATGATAAGACGTTCGAATAAATGGGAACTGTGAAACAGCTTGATAAGTGACACAACGCCTTTTAAACAAGTGCCAAAGTGTGCGTTTGTTATACTTCTTCTACATTCTAAAAGATCTCCAGTTTTTTCTTTTGTTTGTCCTTTTTTTTTTCTTCAGGAAATGGAGATAGATCAAACAAGAACTAGGTGGCGATATACTATCTCAATCCCAATAAAGTGGACACGTAAGTGTTTGTTAGATTCCACATGCACTTTGGATAATATAGACACGATAAAACACAGCGTAGATAAAAATATATAGCCACGAGAGATAAACTTGAGCAAGACTACAGGGTAGCAAGCAATGAGAGCTTTAGAGACCTTCACTGGCACTTCACTTTAGCTCCTGATCGAGATTGCTGTTTGATTTTTTGAGAGGGGTCCCCACGTTTGATTGCACGCCCGTTCAAACAGTCATGTCTCGGGGTCTCCAATTCTTTCCCCTCGTGCTGCGCTCGGGTGATGTCGCTGGTTCATAGACAGTGTGTTTCAATGTGACACCATGGGTTTCCTGCTGAGTTCTGGGAATTGACATCTGCTCTTTTTGGCAGAAAGGGGTGGGGGTGGGGGAAAATGATGACCGTGGGGATCGGCGGGTTAACCCTCTGGTGTCTAGACATAGAATTTCATACCCAAAATGTATGGAAAAAAGTGATTTAAAATAGTTATGTTCCATAAAAATGCAATATATTCTCTCTCTCTGTCTCTCTATCTGTCTGTCTTTCTCTGTCTGTCTGTCTGTCTGTTCTGTCTGCCTGTCTGTCTTCTCTCTGCCTCTCTCTCCTTGTCTCTCTGTCTGTCTGTCTGTTCTGTCTGTCTGCCTATCGGTCTCTCTCTCCCTCTGTCTGTGTGTCTCTCTCTGTCTGCCTCTCTGTCTGCCTGTCTGTCTCTCTCTCCCTCTCTCTGTGTGTCTCTCTCTGTCTGTCTGTCTGTCTGCCTCTCTGTTTGACTGTCTGTCTGTCTCTCTCCCTCTCTCTCTCTGTGTCTCTCTCTCTGTCTGTCTTTGTCTGTCTGCCTGTCTGCCTCTTTGTGTGGTAAAAATTTAACAGGCAAATTGTTGTAAGTGAATTGACATTTAAATTTAAGCAGCTTTCAAGGCTGTTGGAAACTATTGAAAGAGCATTCTCCAACTTGAATAACGACATGCACTTTAACATAATATTGTATACATAACACATTTTGTTTGGACCAATCGTGTTTAGTAAGTTTGTACATGAATTACATTGCTGTTCCTTCACTTTGTCATTTCTAAATGGTTAATAAAAAAACTGGCTTTTCACAAGAAAGTCTGACTGGATCGTGTGTTATTATAATTGCAATTAGCTAACTGCGTGATACGAATATTTGGAACTGTATTGCCTGGATGATTTTGTAAGAATTGTGTCACACTGATTGGGTAAGGAAAGGTGAGAGAGTGGTGATGAGATTTAGGCTGAAGGGCAGAGAGAGAGAGATGAATGTGAAAATATGGCATCAAGAAAAAGATGTATGTTGGAAAGCCTAATAATTGAAGAAGTGAGTTCAAGACCAGGGTTAAGTAACATTTGAGTCATTTCCAAAAAAAAAGCAAAAAAAAAAACAACAAAAAAACACTTTGGGGTTAACCTTCTTCTTGCATTGCTGTGGCAAACTTTCAAATCAAACATTCTCAGCACTGATTAACAATAGAAGGATGATGTTACTATAAATAGATAGCCCCGCCCCCCCCCCCCCCACCTTTTAAAAAAAAAATCTAGTTTCCATTGCGATGCGCAAGTTCTATTTTTAGTGAAATGTGACTTAATCAAGTTTTGAACTAACTTCTTCAGTTCAGAATGGATACAATAAAAAGTTCAGAAAAAGGAAATCCCGTTCTTGTAGAACATGTACATCTATGGGAAAGACAAGTCCAAGTTCAAGTTTAGTTTATTGTAAGGCCTGGCGGCCAATTCAAAATACACAGAAGAATCATGGAAAGACTCTTTGAAAACATTAAAAACAAACAAACAAACAGACAAAACGCAAGGTCGTTCACTCTCTCAGCTCCCTGCTGCCTGCTACAATTTATACACTTACTTACAATTGTTAGCAACAGTCATCATTTTTAAATATTTCAATATATGCTTGGAATGGGGCTTGGAATAAGTTCAAAAAGAAGCTGCACTCTAGAAGGTGGCACAAAAGTCCGTACCAACTTGGAATTTAAGACCATTAATTATTGAATAGCACGATATTTATTTTTTTTTAAATTTGCTAATTACAAATTTACATTGGCTAAATCTTAGATTATAATATACCATGAAAATGATCTTTGCTTTATAGCTTAAACTATTACTGAAATTGATTGCAGATAAAGAAAGAATGAAATTTTCAAATCGGAAGGAAAAGTTGAAAACAAACATTAGTTAGGCTGCTGCGGATTGTGGGATCCCAAGTTTTGGCTTATATAGCTTATGCCTCATTACAGCCCTAACGCCAAGCGTGCAAGAAAAAACACTTTTTCCTCAATATCCCAGTCTTAGCTTTTGATGACGTAAGCAGGATATAAAACTAAGCCCTTTGATTTTGATACTATTTGATAAGTTCTTGTTAGTCCACAATTGTTTCTGACCACTTTCAATTGTCATAATTCTAATAATATGCTGTTATTAATGAAACAAATGTTGTGAAGTCCACAGGCTGTGAAATCTAATCTTGACCAACCAAGGTCAATACGAGTTAATATTTAAGTATTAAATAAAGTGCTATCAAATAGAAATGCAGCTTTAGAAAAATCTTTTTGAACATGTTACAAGATAAATACGGAAAGCAAAGAAGAAACAATTTCAAAAAAAAAAAAAACAGCACTTGTGAGAAAAAGAATCCACCAAATTGATGTTGGTAGGTAAACAGAATGTGTACAAAAAAAAGGAAATGTTTACAACACGTAATGGCACACAATATGGACAATCAAAAATTGTTTATTTTTGCCATTTCGAGAAAGTGAGAATTGAAAGTTTCAAGAGTTATGGAAAATCAGGATTTGGTTCAACGCCCTTCAAAATCTAAAACAACAATTGCAATGACACTTATACATGTTAAAATTACAAGTGAGAGAACCAATTTCATGACAAAATCTCAAAATCGACAGAAATATCCCATACAACAATATAGCAAATATCCATCAATATAAAATAAAATATGTCTCGCGACCAGTCAAAATGAGACGTTTGTCGCTTTTTACTGTAACTGAGCTTTTGGTGTCACAGGAAAGCTTATTTATTGTACTTTCATGTGATGAAAAAATTTTTGAGCTAGCTTAATTGTAGCCCGAGATATAGCAGTTTAAAGAGACGGGGGGTGGCCTCCATGCAATGGCGGAAATTCCGAGAAAATCGCGATTAAAAATCGGTCATGTTCAGACCAGGTTTTTCCTTAGCAACCATGCATAAAAGTGTGAAAGTTGAAGTTGAACTGCTAAAGTAATATATTTACTAACTGATTTTCAGCATTGGCAGTAGAAATCACCATTCACACCTTAAAAAGCAAAGCAGAATTGAGAGTATCCCTTCCCCCTGTCCATCCATTTTCTAATGGTAAAATTGAGGAAAAAAATAGAGGATGCAGACCACCTTGGTAGTAGTAAACTATAGTAGTTAGCAAAGCATGATAAAACAATGATCCAATATAGAGTAGATTTAAAGGGATTTAAATGCTAAAAGGGATAGCAGTTTTGTCAACGCGCAATGCAAGTAACGCAGGAAGAGGACGAAAGGTGGAAGATTAGTGCAAGGGAAAAGGGAAGGGGGAACAATGAAACACTAAAAGATGCAGATGTAGGAAACAAAGTACTACTTGCAGAACTTTAAAAAGTTATAAAAGTAGATCCAACTTACCCCTCAGTGAAAAACACCTCAGGAAGTACACAGCAGTAATTACAAACTCCAAAATCCAAGAATTCACATTCTCACCACCAGCGTGAGTTAAAGATCATTGAAATAACACAGTAGTTTCACCAACAGTGCAAGTTAATGATTATTAAAATTATTGTCCTCATTCCCAATGACTGATGAAGTGAACAGTTTGGCTATCGTCTCCTCGCGTGAGGCCATGATCAAATTCGATAAAATAAGTAAGTGCGTATACAATAAGTCGTGTCGCAATGAATGAAATGACTGAATGTGGGTGAAAACAAACCCGAAACAGTGGAGCGGAAGTGGTCAAAACGAAAAAGATTGGAACTCTTTTTGGTCATGTGACACGATCCAGCCAATCAAAGATCGCGTTGCTAGGGCAAAGACCCAAGGTCCTTGCTTTTTGTTTACGCTATAAAGTCGTTTTCCATTGGCTGGATTTGAACTTGGCTACTTAACAAAGCCAATGAGATGAAAGTACAGTAAATAAGCTTTCCAACGATACCCGTTGTGTTAGGGTAGCGGATATATGAATAACGAATACAGCTGATTGAAATGAGTCAAAATGACGGCAAAAATAAACAGTTTGGCAACACTAGGAGTCATACTTACCTCAGGAAAACCTTAATTTAACCAATTTATAGTCATAATTCGCCAACAAGATTAACATTTTCTTGTTCAGGAATGATTGTACTTTTCGTTTCGAGAATAAAAAAAAATTCGATATCTGACTCCTCCATTATGTTTATCTCCCGATTCCTCCGTTCCAGATCAGCGACTTACGTCTCATAATCACTGGTCGCAAGACATATAACTAATTCCAAAATTTTAGAGGGGGGGGGGGGTGGGAGGGGGGTGGGTTGGGGGGGGGGGGAGCTGTTGAAAAAAGACGTTGTTAGAAGAAGATTATTGTTCTTTTTTCAAATTGTACAAAGAACAGAGACGTATTACCTAATCCAAGTACAGTTTTTTTTCCACAAAATAGTTCACTTTCGATAGTGTGATAGATTTATAATGTGAAAAAACACTAAATATCTAAAAAAAAAAAAAAAAAAGAACGCCTTTCCAACCCCTAGGAGCATTACAAAATAGCACATGTACATTAAATACAAGCGTACTACTAGTAAAAGTAAAACAAAGCAAAACAAAATGGGGACATTTAATGGAAACCATGACCATAATAATTTGAAAATGGCGGTAACAAATACAAGCGATAATAAACAATACAGTTGGGTCAATTAAATCAATATTGAAATGTTGAATAATAAATGTGAGAACCCCATTTTTTGTTCTTTACATTTTATTTCGGATGATTGATCGAAATTTCCCCAAAATATTCTTGCTTTTCAAACTCAAAAGATGAAAAGAAAAATGTGCATTTAATGGAAGTAACAACTAAAAAAGTTTAAAATGCATTCATAATAATGAGAATAGCTGAACAAATCCACTGCTAATAAATATATAAAAATAAAGACTGAGTCATTCACATAACCAAGCAAACAAAAAACAGTGGCGAGAATCTAAGATTTGGAAAAAAAACAATAAGGGAAAAAACATTTTCAAATATCTTCAAGTTCAATAGAATAAAAGCAACAAATGAGCAAATAATAAAACAAAAACAAATCTACAAGTTTCAAACTGCTGGAACATAAAAGAAATGACTGTAAATTATGATCATAACATGAGACAGGACAAGACAAAGAGTTACTGACAGTTTGGCAGTGGACACAAAGACTGCAAGAAAACACGTAGACACGTGACCTAAGTGTGGCACAATCTCAGTCACACTCCCATAGAAAGTCAGGGCACCAAGGGCCCAAACTCTTCTTTGACTAGAGGAGAGAACTCTGAAGAACTTCTTTGTCTCCTTTAAAAAAAAAAAGAATAGTTTCAGTTCTTTAGGAGAACAGGCAAGATTTAGGTTCCTAGATTCAACCGTCCCTACAAGTTATAACCCTGTAACATACTTATTTCTATTTCATGTAACAAGGGTACACATTATTTCTCAAGCTTGTAAGAGAATCCCCTCCCCTCCCAACCCCCAAGCCCCAATCATCCTGTCTACTTTGTCTACATCGTCCGAAGAACAAGCATCTGCATAGTAAGCAATGTGAAATAGTATCGAGGGTTGGCAACCAAAATGTTTAAAGTCCAGAATAGTCAAATTGCAGAAATCGAGTTAAAACTTGCAATATTTATGAAAATTCAGTGATTGCAATAACTTGAATATGGTCACATACACAGTTTTAATATTGTCATGAAATAAAGTCACACTTTTATTCATACCACTCTTAAATGTCCGAATATACACAAGACACAAATAAGGGCAATGAATGGAATGGGACTCAATACATTATGGTGATCGTCCTCGACATATGGATACTGTTTTAAGTGGGATTCAGCCAGATCAAATTGCCTATAGATAGTAAGTTACGGTAATAGATTTGTAGTCTTCATTATCATGTTGTTGTTCTTCGTCACTGACAGAGTCTTCGCTGCTCTTGACGGAGTAAAAAATATGAATACAACAAAGCGGTTTGGAACTTATTGAAATGAGTCTACACACAATCTGAAAGACTAAGAAATTTTAAAAAATACGCACAAAACAAAATTGATAAGAATGTCAGATTTAGCCTTATAAATGTTCATTTCTCCTTTTCTGGCATTCTCATGCTGGTTTTTCTCCACGTTTCTGTTTAATTTGTTTCCTTGTGAACATCCGTATGTACCATTTTGTAGGTCTTTGATGTTCACGCCTTGGTTGTGTCAAAGTGGACGGTCGTGTATTCCCCTCTTTCCTCCTGCTGAGGTTCCATTTGTTTTGGTGGTTTCTCTGCCGTCTTCTTGCCAGGTTTAGCGTGGGCAACTGTCACATACGCCAGGCCCTCTTCAGAAATGTATCGGCTTGGGTCATATAGATCGGGGGCCAAATGAAAAGGGGAAGGTCGAAAAGGGGAGGGGAGGGGTTATGTTGGGTGAATGTTTGGCAAACAGATTGCTGTACAAAAGGACCAACGAACAGATGGATGGACTGAAAGGTAAACTGATGGGTAGGTGGATAGGTGGATGCATTGATGAATGAATAAATGCATGGATAAATGATTACTTTATGTTAATTTTGATAACTTTCCGGGTGGATAAATGAATTCATGGGTTGATGGAATTATGGGTGAGTAGAAAAGCCTCGCATAAGAAATGATACCAAAGCGATACAAATGTTTTTTGTTGCCATATTTTTGATTGCTTCAAGCCTTGCTGCGAGCCCACAGTTCTTTCTGTGATTTTTGTAATATTTCGTCAATTCATGGATGAGTGGATATGCTAGGACAATCTAATACACTCTATTATAATTACAAACCATTTGTTAGGTAGAGATAAGGATGAAATATTTCGCAGTTATAATTAAAATATTTTAGCAATTTTGGCAACTATCAATAGTTTATTATCGTTATGAATTTTATTGAACGCGGTGCTAGTATTACGTGTCAAAAATGATTGCAGTTTGTGTTTTGTATGTTTATTTGCTACGCACGATTCTGGAGTCTCACACCCCACCGAAATGTGAGGTGCTCTAGGGAAATTAGGTCAACATGTCACGTTGGGCACTTTCGAGATAGAGCTAAAAATAGGTGGATAGGGACTTCCCGGTCTTATATCAGTTTTCGGGATGAATAGATTTCTCAATCATTTCTTTGTGCCTGGACAAAGGATTTAAATGAATTACTCTTATAAATCTGTTCTTCTTTTTCATTTTTTCTTATCCAATCAAAAGGTCTTTTTAAGTTTATGTAGACTTGAAACGCGTCTTTCTCAAAAGTGACGTTTTCTACCTTGCCACCATGAAACAGTTACAGTTTGGTCAATTTTCAACCTTTTTACATGAAATGAGCGCACTCTTCTCAGGACAGTTTGCACTTTCACAGTGTACTTTTAACTCAGTTTTGAAATAATTGGCACTGTGGACCATTTCCCTGGAGATCCCTTGGCCCCTTTCTAAAGTCTCACACCCCACCCCACCAAGATACTGCCATGCCCAATTTGTGGAACATGCGCCCATTAAAAAACACTCTTCTCCACGCCACAGGGTAGAGGTACTACCTGTAGCGACACAAGGCAGGAATACGTCATCAATTTTGACTAACTTGCGCCATATTGGATAAGATCGATTGTTCGTAGCTAGGCACGCGCGCAACAATGTTTAATGTAACATCAGAAAGTATGCATTTAGAGAGAGGTGTCACTTCCACCAAATCGTGAAACTAGGTCACGGCGATAACAAGAGTTGAAAGTATGAAAGAGACTGTCCTCACCAAAGACAGTGTGCATAAACTGTTTACTGTGGTTTATTCATATCTTGGTTGATTGAAACTATTTAGAGCAGTTTGTAGGCTCTAACTGTCTAACCCACCGTTGAAATGCACAAATGGGTATTGTTTACCACCGATCAAGTCAAGTGAAGTTGCATTACATCCAAAAAAGGCGGTGCGTATAATTCCTGTAGTCATGAAAAGTGGGCTTCTTTCGCTTCTGGTAGTTCCCTGTTCTGTAAGTAGTTCCTTATTCTGTAGGTATTTAAATATTCTGTGGGTAGTTCCCTATTCTGTAATCCACCTGTGGAGCATGATTGTGCCCCTTTAGAAACACCGCCCCATGCAGTCAAAATTGTCGAAAATCTGCAAAATCTTTGCCATATTATCAGGGCCTTCTTAAGATTTTTAACTGCAAGTCAAAGAAACTAGGAGGCAGAGCATTTACGCACTGTGCCGCGCACATCTGGAACTCGCTGCCAAAATCATTGCGAGAAACATCTACCGAGTCAAAATTCAAAACTGGTCTAAAAACCCACATTAAAAAAAACAACAAAAAACTTTCAGTTGTGAAGTCTCATTCCCAATTCATTTATTTTCTCAATTCACTTTATTTTTGCTGTTTTATTCTTTATCTCTGCCTTACAGTATGTTATGTGTGTATGTGTGTATGTATACACAATGTATGCCTAGCAGAGAGAGAGAGAGAGAGAGAGAGAGAGAGAGAGAGCGAGAAAGAGAGAGAGGGAGAGAGAGAGAGAGAGAGAGAGAGAAAGAGAGAGAGAGAGAGAGTGCTAGTGAGAGAGAGAAAGTAAGAGAGAGAGTGTGTGAGAAAGAGAGAGAGAGGGTGAGTTGCCGATGTAGGGAACAAGACTTTCTGTAAAGCGTCTAGAGCAAATTGTTTGGATTGGGCGCTGTATTGTTATTCTTCTTCTTATTATTATTATTACTATTATTATTATTATATATCAGTAGACCAAAGAGTTGAAACTTGGAAGGGCGCTGGATGGGAATAGTGAAAGTAAAAGTGTAAGATCACATCCTTTATCTTCCGATTGGGGTCTTTTTGCTTCTCGGGGGCCTCAGCCTAATGCTGCTGGCCCCCTATTCTTGATTTCTGATCCTTGTGTTGGTCTAGAGTTAGAGGCAAGGTGCTTGCCTCTCTTTCATGCCGAAGGTGAGGGGTTCGATCCCCGGTTGGTGTAGGAATGTTGAAGTTTAAAAAAAAATTTTGGGGGGGGGGGGATTCCTGTCCCCCATCCTATGGAAGGTAGGATCGAGTGCCTAGTCTTCTCGGATAAGGACGCTAAAACTCGAAAGGCCCGTGTGCATGTTGCGCACGTTGCGCTAAAAGTCGAGAAGAGCAGGCCGAACAAGGCCCTTGCCCGGGCAAAATATCTAGAACAGTAATTCCTACCACAAAAACATACAGAGACAAAAACAAGAAAACTGAGGTGTAAATGCCAATGACGACGAACCTCCTAAAATAAAGACCCGAACTGTTTCTTGTGTTGTTTCTTTGATCTTTGCTCGTTGTCGTCTTGCCTGTCTGTTGCGTTGTGGTGGCCGCCAAGAGAGGTGCAGGAAGAGGATCGAGTGAGAAAAATTGTATTAAGTAAATTTAAGAAAAGAGAGAAAAGCACCCTAACACATTCGTTCATTTGCAGCAGTTTGATCCATTTACATGGCAAACATAGGACTCATTTAGGAGTCACAAGCTGACTCGAAACACAGGACACTGAGATGAATCAATTCGACATATTCCGTCCGTCGACTTGGCCGCGTATGATCTATGTCAAAGATGCAACAATTCGCACCATATCTATATTAATAAAAGTGAAACCTTACGACAATTGCAGCGCGCCTTTCGCTACTCCTCTGTTAATGCTGATTCGGTGGCCCTCAGATTTTATACAACGCTTAGTATAGACTGTCGTCGTGTCCCCGGCACAGAAAATAAAAAAATAATAACTCGCAGAACGTTTGTATTAGTTTCTAGGTTGCGACACATTGGTGTTCGGTCTATTTTTTCGGCAAATTAATGTAACTAAGATTGGTTCCGCTATCTGTACCACACTCACAAAACAACTTCCAGTTAGGACTGGTTTGAATGATGAGATTGAGTTCTAAGACTATCAAGTGTAAAACTTTGTATGTGTGTTCTCAATGTGCCTCGACTAGGAAAAAGAATGGGTCTGGAATTGGGAGATTGACGCTGCAGGGCCAAAAGTACAGGTTTGTGTTTTCAATATGCCTAGGAAAATATTATAATATTTCTTTTCCATTAAGACATGCCGTTATCACTTCCTGAGCTGTGCAAACAAACTAACCCGTGCGCAAATCATAGCCAAAATTTGACGGGTGCTGGTGGGACGCGCAGGACGTCAGTGCGCAAATGGGAGAACAGTAAAACGTATCTAAAAACAAACAAGCAAACAAATATAAAATAAAGCTAACGGAACAGGCAAAATGAAGCAGGTCCATAATAATCACCCAGAACTGAAACTAATAAATCGATTTATCCCGGGCAGGGCCGGGAACTCAGCTAGTGTATTATATAGTTCAGTAACTTGCAACCTTTGGCATGAGTCACTGACCAAACTATACACTCTTCAGGCATTAAATTTGGCAGGAAGATGGCAATTGAGATAAGGAAGGAAGATGATGACGTTAATTAAAAGTTGTTTACTTCAAGCATGTATTTTAAAAAAATAACAGTGTTTATTGCTATGTAACATCTGTATTTTTGCATGTTTGTTTCGTAATATATAGTACCGTACATGTCATAAAAAGTAACCGTATTAAGCGTTCAGTTTGGTGCATAGTGTTCTGGTGCGCATGAGTTCTGAAGCAAGACTATAGTTTATGACTTTTATTATATGAGACAGAGAGAGAGAGAGAGAGAGAGAGAGAGAGAGAGAGAGAGAGAGAGAGAGAGAGAGAGAGAGAGAGAGAGCGAGAGGGGAGCACAATATGCCCGGTAGGTCATCTAGTAACTTCATAATTGAACGAAAAAAGAGTCGGACTCAGGCGTATTTATACGCGAGCAATTTTGTGGACATAAGGTAGTGGGAGAAGGAATGGTTCCTCTCGGTATTCTGTGTCTCGGAGCTGACTGTATTCCTCTCGAGCCTGTGTTAAAAGTGAGACTTGCCGTAACAGTTCTCTCGCCCATTTGTTTAAATCTTTCTATTGACCATCTTCATCTTCTTCAGCATACTTACAAAGATAACAAAGTCAAATAGCTATTTTTGCCTTACCGGCCTGTATAGTATGATATCTGCATTATCTACTTACAAATGAGTTGGAGAGTTATCAACTCAATTTACGTCTCGGGCTTAAGCTGTGTTTTCATGTGTACAGAAACGGAAACGGCAAAAATTTCATTAAGTAGTAAAAAGAAAGTGTTTCTACTTGTACGGAAAAGGCATGTCGGTACACATGAAAACATGATGTCTATTTCACTAATTGAAGGGTTTCTGACGCTCCCCTCTGCCATTTCCGTTTCCGTAGACGTGAAGACACAGCTTAATTGGTTAGTTCCAATCACGAATACAATCATCTCATAAAGAGAGCGGTGCACTGGTGAGTTCTTCCTACTAGATAAAACATATTGAGCAAACTTGACGTTAAAGTAGCAGTTTTAACAGTAGACATTGCAGTGGTTATGTAGTGTGGTGGTAGAGGCGGTAGTCGCAGTATTTCAAGCAGTGTTGATGCATAAATTTCAGATCGTGCACGTGAAAATGCTAATATCACTCATTTTACTACTAACAGTTATTTAGGCCTAAAGGTTCCAGCATAATTATTATCACGACAAGACGTCGGCATCACAGCCGCAGCTCGTCATATCACCGCAGCAGCTCAGCACATCACGGTAATAGCTCAGCACGTCACAAAAACAACTCAGCATGTCACAGTAACAGCTCAGCATATCACGATGACAGCTCAGCATATCACGGTAACAGGCCAGTATATCACGGCAAAGGCTCAGTATTCACAGCAACAGCCTCAGCATATCACGACAACAGTCCAGCACATCACAGCGACAGCTCAGCTTATCACGATAACAGCCCATCATATCACAGCAACAGCTCAGCATATCACAGCAACAGCTCAGTATATCACAGCAACAGTTTAGCACATCACAGCAACAGCTCGGCATATGACGGTAATAGCTCAGCATTATCACGGTGATAGGTCAGCATATCACAGCAGCAACAAAGTGTATCACAGCAACAGCTACGCATATCCCAGTAATAGCTCAGCATATCACAACAACAGTCCAGCATATCCCGGTAACAGGCCATCATATCACAGCAACAAATCAGGACATCCGAGGAATAGCTCAGCGTATCACGGTAACAGCTCAGCATGTCACAGTAACAGCTCGGCATCTCACAGAAACAGCTCAGCATATAAGATAAGATAAGATAAATTTTATTCGTCCTTGTACAAGGAAATTTGTTTTGATCATTGAATACATAACACGATAACAGCTCAGCATATCACGGTAAGAGCTCAGCATAACACGATAACAGCTCAGCATTTATCACGATAACAGCTCAGCATACCAAGGTAACAGCCCAGCATATCACGGCAACAGCCTAGCATATCACTGTAAGAGCTCAGAATTGCATAACACAACAACAACTCAGCATATCCCAGCCACAGCTCAGCATATCACGGTACAGCCCAGCATATCAGAACCACATGTTAGCATATCACAGCAACGGTTCAGCATAATCACAGAAACAGCCCAGCATATCACAGTAACAGCTCAGCATATCACAGCAATAGCTCAGTGTATTAATGCAACAGTCCAGCATATCACAGTAACAGCCCAACATATCACAGTAACAGTTCAGCATATCCCAGCCACAGCTCAGCATATTATCACCGCAACAGCCCAGCATATCACGGTAAGAGTTCAGCATATCACAGCAACAGCTCATTGTGACAGTGCATGTTGGTTGCGTCTTTTAGATGCACTAAATGGTCCTGTGATAGATTTCTTGTTCAGGCTCTGCAGGAAAAGACCACAAGAACCATTGAGCTTGGTGTCCATTTTATCATGATAGAGACTGCATCTATGGGAATAAAAACTGGACTTCAACATGCATATAGAAGGAAATTGCAGTTTTATGTTTTGTAATTATTTTTAACACTGTAATGCCCAGTTTCCCAGATAGGTGGGCGGGTGGATGGACGGATGGATGGATGGATGGAAGGACAGATGGGTGGATGGAGGGGATAGATGATGGATGCATGGATGGACAGATGGATGGGTGGATGGATAGATGGACGGACGGACGGACGGACGGACGGATGGACTGATACATGGACAGATGGAAGAACGGACAGGCCGAAGGATGTATGTATGGACAAATGGATGGATGGATAGACGGATGGACTGCTAGAATGATATATCTATCCCTGCATTGTTCACTGAAGAGAAGCCTTGACGGGAAAGAAACATTGGTGGCGACATCTATTGCGCGATGTATGTGCATGTGTATTTCTTTTAGGTCATTGATTGGGGGGGGGGGGGTGGGGGGGGGCGGTTGTCTTTATTGAAATTTAAAAATATATTTCCAGCCTACACATGAATCGGAAATGTTCAGTTCCCTACGAGTGACACAGTTACTCGCCCGTGGACAGTATAGAACAGACTAAGAGAAGGACATCACCAGAAGAAAATCTGCGCTTGTATGTAAATTGAGTTTCCTCATACACTTCATAAGTCCAGGGTCGTGCAACAAAGCGTCATAACTTGGTTTTCACACAGGCCACTATTGTAAGTATATACGGTCCCCAAACGTTTTGCGCTAAGCGCCCGTACGTACAAATACCTATCCGTGACGCCGTCCTTATCCTCAACCCCAGATCTTATCGAATCCCTAATCCCTGCCACCTACACTGTCAACCAAAACAAAACAAAAAAAAAACAGGAGGAAAACCAAAAAAAAATCTGAAAGAGGGTTAGGGATACGATAAGATTTAGGGTTGAGGATAAGGACGGGGTTGGAAACAGGTAAGCATACGCACGCCCCCTTGGCGCAAAATCCACGGGACACGTACGTATACAAGTAACAATAGCCTTCTAGTTCCACAACCTTTAAGCATACAGGGCTCTTTCACTTGGGGGGGGGGGGGTGTTGGGGGGGGGGGAGGGGGTGCAAAGAAAAAACACACGCCCTTCTCGTTATGATGTGAACAGAAACACACAGACAATCTTGTCGTTCAGTTAATCATCTTTTTACTCACACAATTCATTAAAACATAACTGGATGTGCAAGGCTTTAAATGGCAACACTGGTTACTTGTGGTTTTGATTGTATATCAAAATTTGCGTGCAAAAACAAAAAAAGCTAAATCAAAACTGGCAATAATAAATAAAAAAGATGAATCAGAATTTGGATGCAAAAAAGATTTTTTTTTTCTTTTAATCAGACGCAAACTCAAACTCAAAATCTTGCATGCAAAAAGTAAAAAGAAAAGAAAAAAAAAAGCACCATATAAATATTATACGTATATACATTTTTTGCATGCAAATTCTGATAAAGAGGCAGAGTTTTTTGAAATAATCAGAATTTGCCTGAAAAAACAAAACAATAACAAGCTTGCGCGACGAGGAGATAACGTACAGTTTTGGCCCCCGGATTTATTCAGAAAAGAATGCTGTTGCAAGTACGTACAAACCCCAACTTGCTTTTTTCACTATTGGTACGTTTTTCAAAGCCTTTTGTGACTCCAGAGCTCCTCCCGAAATATTCCTAACAACAGCCTTAATTAATTATGATTAATTATTCTTTCAGATTTTCTTTTTGTTTTCCTGTTTTTTATTGTTGTTGTTGTTTTTGTTGTTGTTGCAATGGTAAGGGGCAGGGTTAGGGATTCAATGAAGTTTAGGGTGGAGGATAAAGACGGGGTTGGGGACGCGTGATTTGTTTCCGTATGAGCTTTAGCAAATTCAGGAGCAGGGTAGCAACACACTCCCCATGCACAGGACAGCTCCAACACATCCCAGGGTTTTTCGATGGCGTTCAGAGTCATATCAGGCTCAGTCCAGACATTGCAGCGCCCAAGGCAGTGTTCGATAGGACGAGAAATCCCTTAGCCGATGACCTGTGTTTGGGGGTCTGTGGCTGCTCCGCTCCTGAATTTGCTAAAGCTCGTAGAGAAAAAGATCACGCGTTAGGGACAGGTACGATACCTACATGCCTCTTGCGCAAAACGCTTGGGGAGCGTAAGTACTTACAGCAGCAGCCTGCAGAAAGATTTACCTTCTTCGGTTGCGGTGGAGGTTTCGGCTTGAAGTAGTGACTGGCCTGATATGGCGACAAATGGTGTTTAATGCCGGTTGTATAGAGAAAATAGCAACGTCTACTGTCCAGGCCAGTAAGTGGGTCAAACCTGGGGGAAAGTTAAGTCCATGCTTAAGGTGAAGCTTGAGAGACAGACAAAGAGATTACCACTTAACACAGGCAAGGTAGTAGCATGGATGGAATACTGGCGGGAGGAGCGGGTGGATGGATGGATGGATGGATGAATGGATGGATGGATGGGTCAATTGTGGATGGGTGGATACATGGATGGATGGATTGATGGATGGGTGGGTGGATGGGTGGATGGATTGATGGGTGGATGAAAAGATGGATGGATGGATGGTCAATGGATGGGTGGATGTACATGGATGGATGGATTGATGGAGGGATAGATGGACGGAATAATCGATGGATGGATGGAATGATCGATGGAGTACTGGAGGAGGAGCGGGTGGATTTACAGATGGATGGATGGGTGGACGGATGGATCACCTTGGAGTTCCAATATATTGCTGATCAATTCTGAAAAACGGCCTGGCATTTTGCCACCAAGCGTCCCTGTTAACCTCATCGTCCTTGAGATCATAGCAACCATTCTTTGGCTTCTGTGGCCAGCGAATGACCGCTGGACTACTTCGGAAAGAGGCCAAACGGATGGTCGTGAATGCTTTGTGAGTGTCTGCAAAAACAGACAAAAGCATTCGTGCAATGTAGCCAAAATAAGTTTTTTTTTTTTTTTTTAATTTAAAAGTGCTTTTAAAAATCTAAAAATCAAAATGAAAATTTATTTTTTGTTTGGAATTGATTGTATCGTGATTTTTTCTAACATGAGACCTTAAAATTTACAATATCCAATGTTTTCATTATTTTTTAAGCCACATTTTAACCTTGCTCCATGCCTGCTGGAATCCCACAGATTTCCTATAACTGAAGAAACAAAACAAAACAAAAAACAAATAAATGGATGGGTTGTAAATAATGACTTAATAGATCACACTCATTTATATAGCATGGCAATATTTTGGTGGGGTGTGTGACTTCAGAACGGAACGTAGGGATTACTGCAGTGTCGTCCTGTTGTGACTTTGAACTGAGCACTAATCTAAAACCTAGACTTCCCTTGTTTTTGTTGTGAATTATGTTATGTCGTCATTTCCGTATGGCTTAGTTATATAAGGCCTACGCCTTTACTGTATTATGTGTGCCAGCTGTGACCACTTAAGTCCAAGAAACGCTCAAATCGCGAGCTCTGTCACTAATATTGTCTAAAAAAAAAAAAACTGTCGTGGTGAGACTTGTGAAACGATTTTCCCGTCTGTGTTGATCAAGCTGTGGTTTGTCGAATCTCTAAAATATTTTATAGCAACTTTGTCCAATCATTATGGGGTGCATTTGTTTTGTGGCAAAAAAAGATTGAGGAAAGGTTTGGTGTATAAATGTACACCATTAATGTTATTACTGTTATCATTATTGTTATATTATTATTGTTGTTATTGTTATTTTTATTATTTTCATTACTTACAAACAGATTCCACAGTATTACTGACAACATTCAAACCTGATTTCTGCATTTCTTTGAGACCCTCCATGTGAGTACTGCGGACATGTGAAGTGGGCGTGGTCAGACGTAAGCGATGGAACCGCTGTAAGGTGTCCTGGTGTTGGTGCTTGTTTCTTGTGACGGGCTTCAGCAACAGATATTTGGGGAAGGTGACTGGCTGATCGATGCTTGACTTTTCTCCCTGGAGTTCGTGGAATATCACTTTGGAGGTGGGGATTATGGACAATCGAGAGCTGTGCTGCTTGAAGTATTCCCCAATGCTTGACGCCGGCAGTGATTGCTGTGACTTGGAGATCGGGGCTGTGGACAGTCGACGGGTATTATGCTTATTAGATTCATCAATGCTTGACCTAGCTGGCGCCAGCCGCGATGGCTGTGGTTTAGATTGTCCCGTGACAGTTACTGAAGGCAACCGTGGTTTGTCACTCACACCACCACCTTTCTCACCGCTTAGTTGAGGGCTGGTTTTTCTAGGTCTTAACTCTATTGTCGGCAGCTTTTTCTGACCCCCGTCTTCACTGCTCATATTCTCGCGTGACTTGGCCAGATTTGCTCTGTAAAGGAAGATACTGTTTCGTTCAGGCTTCTTAGGTTTAGGGCGGGTATTTGGTAACCGGATAGGGCACATTATGCCAGGATGTACGTTTTCCGCTTTCTGCTTCGGGTATATTTTGAACACATCATCGGAAAGAAATGGCTTGGCTCCAACGGAATCTCGACTGAAAAGGCTCTCAGGTCTTCTAGCCGCGACGACAGGCTCGTCATTTATCGGGATATGATCCTCATCGTCTATAATGTAGTCCTCGTTCATATCGCGCTCTAAAAACGAGCCCCGGGGCGATTCTTCCTTCACTTCTTTGAACTTGCTTCCTTCTTTGGGCATCCCACTGGTGACCTTGACATTGTCCTTCGCCGCTTTTTTCTTGCCTCTAAGTCCTCCAGTGACGTGACAGTCAGTTTTACAAGTGTCACAAAGAAAAAATCCCAGATCTTTATTTTTCATTTGGGGAATTTCGTTATTCTTTGATGTCTGCGGGCGTCCAAACGTACGTTTATCTTGGTTGTTTAACGATATGTCTTGCAAAACCACACGTCTTTCTGCGAAGAAGCCACCATGCCAAGCTCGTCCTGCGTAGTCTTGAGCCTTTTTCCTATACGTCATTCTGCTTCTGTATCTTCCAAAGCCCTTAACCTTACCAGCATTCGTGTAATCACCGAATACATTTTTTCGGCACTGCGTCGTCGCTGACGTCGCTCTGGCTAAATTTTCCCTGGCCCTTTCGTTGGCCCGGTTGTCGTTGACTGTCAGCATTTTGCAAGACTCATCAGCACTCGCGTCCTCGGATAAACTCTCTTTTATATCTTCACCAGTTCTGCGGTCCTTTGGTGGACTTACATGGCTGGTTAAAGTGAAGTTTTTCATTCTGACAGGAATCTTGCTCTTCTTCTCCCCCTGAAATTAAATCCATGGGTCCATTCACGTTTTTTCTCTTTTGTTTTTGGTATCACGAGACGAGCAACTGCACTTATCCACAGCATCCACCCCGGCCCGCTATTTTTACGGAAGATGACGTAAAACACTCTTTGCCTATGTATACTTGTCCACAGCATCCGTTCGGCTTCTCACCACTACAGAGACAAAGAGAGTTTTTCATACGTCATTGTCCGTAAAAGTAGCGGAGCGGATGCTGTGCTGTGGACCAGAGCAGCTCGCCGGCATTTTCAGGAGTAATTGATGCTCTCCTTCCTTTCTCTCTTTCTTTTTTCCTCTCTCTCTCTCTCACTCTCTCCCTCTCTTTCCCCATCTCTCCCTCCCTCTTTTTCTCTCCCTCTCCCTCTCTCTCACCCTCTATCTCCCTCTCCCCCCTCTCTCTCTCCCTTCATTTCTCTCGCGATGGTATGAAATATCAACTGACAATAGAGAATGCGTCTTTATTTGAAGCTCAGCCCAAGAGATGTTCGCCACATTACTATTCTTCCATTCGTCTCCCGACGACTGACCCACCATATACTGTTTTCCCGTAATCAGGTCTGGATTACCCATTGAGCAAAATAAGCACGAGCTTAGGGCATGAAGAGAGGGTTGGGAGGGGGGGGGGGGGAGCCGGTTCAAGGGCACCACAGAAATTTTTGGCTGGATGCCATATCTCTACTACGTATAGAAGCAGAAGTGTTACCTAAGATTGGTTTGGAGGATCTGATCAAAGACTTTGCAGTTAACAAAAAGTGGGACAAAACATTTCAAAATAATAAAAATACAATGGAAGTATACAAAAATAAACACGATTTTTCACCTTACTGTAAGTATTGTTTCATTTTTAATCATGGTTTATTTCTGTTTAAAGTTTGAACTACCTACGATGGGCACCTAAATCTTTTAAGTTCTGAGGGTCTCTAAAGGTCTCAATACGGCCGTGTATATTAAAATTGTTAAACAAATATAATATCACCTGTGGCTCTCCCTTTACAATTTCACTCTCTTCCTCTTTAGGGTGGTCCTCAATCTCTCTACCTCTCATGGTGGCTGTTTTAACGATCTTCTCACAGAATATGTCAATAAGCCTGTCTGCAGTCAGGGCCTCTGAATTCAGTAAAGACAGCTTTGGATCCGGGCCAGGAGTCACCAGATTCTTCTCTCTTGGCACGTCCTTCCGCTCAGCATCTGGAATTGATTCACCTGTCTTCCCAACCGGATCATTCTTATTTTTCACAGCACGGACCACACTCACATTACGGGGCCGTGATCCTCGAACGTTTTTTGAGTCTGTGTCTCGTCTCCCTGCTGCTTTTTCGCGAGTCTTCATGGCCGAAGTGGAGTCGTCGTCTGTACTACGGCTAAATCGTCGGGTCGCCATAGTGCAGCCTCTGACGGGAACTGCTCAGTCCGTTCCGCTGTCATCCAGTGTACTATTAGTATAAAAACAAAGTATAATTTAAATTAGTATAGTGTCAATAAAGCTAGAGGCAACGGAAATGTGGTTTTCAAGGAGACTCCTAAATATTTCATGGAAGGAAAGGAAATCGAATGAAATGGTGATGAAAGATGCCAACACGGAATGATCACTAATTAAAAACCTTTAGGAGACGACAATTGCAGTTCATGGGACACCTGAATCGACACAAAGGTCTTGAACACCTTGGTCTCACTGGAAAAATAGAGGGCAAAAAAAAAAAAAAAGCAGAGGTAGACAAAGAATAACAGATCTAGAGAGTTTGAACAGGTGGGCGACAGGGAAAAAACCAGGACAATATGGGATTTTTGAGAGCAACCGAGCGGAGGAATGAGTGGCGAACCATGATCGTCCATATCTGTTCCAGATCCAGCACTTGAAAACAGAGAATATTGAAAGGAAAACAAACAGACCAAAAAAAAAAAAAAAAGATTTAAACAAAAAGGAAAATACTGTTACCATGACTCATAGTGAATCATATCTCCAACACAAGACTGACTACACTAGTACTGGGTGTACTACTACTCAAAATAATAATGATGCCATGTAGAGTCAGTGAATATGTAATTTTAAAACAAAAAAAATTCATTTACACATTTTTTTTTTGCATTTATTATGGAAAAAACACTTCAAAAAGCGTCTCATGCCCGAAATTAAAGAAAACAGGAGAATTTTTTTATTTTTTTAAAATCTACATTACATTTTCACCGCTTGCGTCACCTGTCTTTTCTCCCTGGGGTCTCTTAACGAGCCATCTGATACCGAAACAGAATACCTTTTTGGCCAAAAGGAGGGTGACGAACACCGAGAGTCCGGAATTCGGTGTAGCCGGGGTTCTAGAAGATGTCGGGAAGTTAAAGGCCGAAACATCAAATGAAAGAATCCACTTTTCCTCCTGAAAAGAGCCATCTGTCTTGCCCCACCTGAGGAGTTTCTTACCACTGTGACCTTTGGCAAAAATTAAACTTACTTTATGGCTTAGCTAAGCCTCGCCACGACACAGAGACTTTCGGTAGATTGTTGTTACAAGTATGTAAGTCCCCCAAGTATTTTGCACTAGGGGTATGTCACAAATCCCAGACTGGGAAATGTAATAATTATGACAGGACAACAATCACGAACGAACAAGTATAACACTTAACAGAACAACCAACCAGACTCACACATTTATTATACATAAAAAATAAAGATATACGTGCATTACATTCTTCAGTTCAAATACCATTCAATGGTCAGTATTCCCGACATTCATTCTTCTACGGGTCCACAACCCGATAATACGTTCTAAAATATGCTCTGGCCTCAGCCTCACATCTATATATGTACTACTTGCGGGCCTCTCTTATTGGCTCCTGCTCAACCTAATCTCCGTATCTCAATCTCCCCTCGAGGTCTTAATAGCACATTAATATTTCAATAGCACATTATATTCTCAATGGCACATTAACATCTTAATAGCACATTAACATCTTAATAGCAACGTCCCTGTCTGTGGCCAGACTGCCACGACTCATGTGCTCCCGCTGTCCTGCGCGACAGCTTCACTCAGGCAGGCCTGTGGGTAGCCTTCTGCCCAACCCCGGCACAAGTCCGCTCACCGCGGGTGGCTTCTCTGCCCGACCCCGGCACCTATAAGAATAACATTACATTTCTATAACACCATACAATTACTATCCACTTCACCACTCATTCCGAACTATCAAGCGTACACACAATAGTCCACCTTTCACTCACCACACCTCTTACGGTAACACACCTCTACCGTACCACACAACACTCAGGCTCGCTACGAATCCATGATCCGAACTTACATCTATCGCTCATTGCGCACATCTCTATACACAGTAATCAATGACTTTCACATTCCTCACATATAACTTATTTACATCATGGTCCTAGGAGAATATAGTACATCAATCATCATAATTATCAATCACAGTTCAACCTACCAGTCATCACTGGAAAACACACAACAATCTCCCGACTGCTCTCTTCACGTCTGTCCCCTTGGACTTTCTTAACTTGCAGTGACTTTTCACTACACAAGATTTACCTCATCGCCTTCACTTTACTCACGCCTTGCACGCTTCCACGCTAACTAACAGAAGTCAATACAGGTGAGCAGCCTCACTATCCCGTGAGTCCATCCTACACTTCCATGCCCCCGTAATCCTTGAATCTCGCTCACTCCACTCGTGACAGGGTACGTATTTTAAACCTTTAGCTACTCCAGAGCTTGAGAGCTCCTCCCGAAATACCCCTAACAACAACCTTAAATTTAATTATTCTTTCAGATTTTCTTTTTGTTTTCCTCCTGTCTTAAGAGCCAGAGCCAGGATTAGGGATTCGATCAGAATTAAGATTGAGGATAAGGACGGAGTCAGGGGTAGATATGTATAATTACGCACTTCTGGCGCAAAACGATTGGGATACGTAAGTACAATCGGAGAGTATGTATGTATAGAGAAGTTTCACTATCGGTCGATTTGCACTGCGACACACGGGAGGGTCCGCGAAACCACTGTTAGCATAGAGTGGAAAGTAGGTCGCTGCGGTAAACAATACCCGTGTGTACATTTCCACGGAGCGTAAGCGTTTACAAATGGCTCCAAATAGTTATGTCGGCCCAAAAAGTAATACGAACAAACAACAGTAAACAGATATGCGCACTGTCTTTGGTGAAGGCGGCCTCTTTCAATTCATGTTTACCGCAGCGACCTCGTTTCTCGATTTGGGGGAAGTGCGACCTCTCTATACATTATACTAGTTTTTGAAAAGACTTTCTGCACCAGAGAGAATAACTTGGATTTGACATAGAAGTTTAGAGATTTTCAGGTTTAATGTATAGAAAAAGTTACATTTTACCAGAGTTTTACCAGAGACAGGAACCGGACTGTCTCACCAGCTACAGACAACACTTCCGTCTCCAATTCCGGTTATTTTACTTGGCTACCGATGAGTTCACGCCTGGTGCGTGGTAGTGCGGTGTGCAGTGACGGTACTGGTGTCTTTCACCTTTCACCTTCCATCTAGGCATTGTCCATCCACTGCAAGATGGAGCCCTCCGACAACAACTTCCATTCCTTTCTGTCTGATGTCTTCCTCATCCATGTTGTTCCCCCCTCTCTGTTTAATATCAGCCTGCCATCTTCTTCCCGATCGTCCTCGTGTTCTTTTTCCTGTCCATGGTTTGCCATTCTGTGCAGCGTTTTGTCCATCTATCGTCATTCATCTTTCCGCAGAAATAAGTGACCCAAAAAAAAAGTCACATCTTGCGGGGGCCTCGAAGGAATTGTTCGTTTCAACTTTTCAATGTATGTATGCGAAGTTAATCTGATCTTTCTAGACTTTTATCACGCGCTAAAATTCAGAGGGCTTTGGTTCTCGCCTGCGTGTTACGATTTTGTATCCCATAGACAGCTCTAGCCATCAAAAAAGTTGTGTTGAAAGTTTCATCGATAGCTCGACCGAACGCCATTTTAAGGAGCTCTTCCTAAATAAAAACCACGAACCGAAAATCCATCTGCGAATAACATTCTGATCTTATTCACAGACGTTTGCGAATAAGCGTGGTCATTTGATAATGGTAAGGAAGGGGGGGGGGGGGGGAATCTCAGGCTTTCTGTAATCTGTGCTAATTCAGAATGAATGCTGGAACTTAAAAACCAAAAGAAACAAACAGAAATAAGATGTTGATGAATGACCCATACGGCAGGGAAAAAACAAAAGTATTCCAATGGGTTTGGTCTTACAGACCCTCTACACATACACATGATAAGGAAAGAAAGAAAGAGAGAGAAGAGAGAGAGAGAAAGAGAGAGAGATAGAGAAGAGAGAGAGCGAGAGAGAGAGAGAGAGAGAGAAAGAGAGAGAGAGAGAGAAAGAGAGAGAGAGAGAGCGAGAGAGAGAGAGAGAGAGAGAGAGAGAGAGCGCGATTATTTACAACATAGGATAACTAATGTCTTCATTATGATGGTACGGCTGAAATGCGAAGTACTCTAGAACCATATTAGATGGCAATCCATAGTCTTAAAATTTTAAATGTAGACTTTCACCCCGATTGCTGCAATATCAAAATTGATAGCTATAATGAACCCGTTAATGATGTTCTTGAGGTGAGCGACCTGACAGAACTGTACATTGATTCTAAAAACCTCTGAGTATCATTAAATCAAACCGCCGAATATCATTAAAGCAAGAAGAAAAAAAACAAAAAATGTTTCATCCGGTCTTTGGTGCATATGATTTCCTTGACGGGATGAGAACTTTCTAAGTTGTGGTGAATCATAAGTAGAAAAGAACCAGTCCGGACATCAAGCAAATAATCCACGTCCTTCAAAACAATAAATTGATCAAAATGCTTCAGTAATTAAGCTTATCGATAAAAAAGATCGCCTTTGTTAATGGTATTTTTATCAAGGTTTTTATCTCTAACTTGTTCAAGGCTGCTTCCTGTGATCACACTAAAGTTCCTGGTCTCAGGTACAAAACGGGTAAATTTGTCCGAAGAGTTAATTGACCTAATGACAAAGCATTGATCATTACGCAGTCACGGCTGAGAAGCTAATATTATGAGTGCATGTAAATCACTCGGAACTCTTGAACTTTTAAACAGAAACTTATGACTGAAGCTCAGTAATGGATACACCTTGTGAAGAAAATAGTTCCTGGCTCCAAGAAGGCAAACTAAATAATAATAAATAAATAAATAAATAAACGACAGGGAGGTCGGGGGGGGGGGGGGGTGGCGACGAAAGAACCTACTAGTTATACTACTTTTTTTTTCACCCCACGGCCATCTCGCGACTAGTCTGACTACAACCTATCAATGTTCTTTCACTTCTTGCAAGTAGAATGTATTCTAACAAACAAACAAACAAAAAAGCGCTCTTCCCTTGTGCGTTGTGGTGAAACTAATTATGTTAAGGAGTAACAAAAAATGCACTGTAACATTTAAGACTCCAAGACAAGAGAGTTCGAAAACTGGGCATACAAACCCGTGGACTAATAGTATACAATAATTATGTATTATTAATCCGACTGTAAGTTGAGCATGTTTCAAAATTCTGCCTTCCGTACAGAGTATGCATGTAAGCTTATTTCTCCAATTTCGCTTTCAAGTAGTGTTTTCTGTCTTTGACACTTACAGTTCGGTTTCTCGAAAATTTATTTACTGAAATATGTGTGATCTCAAAGTCAAGATGATTGCGGAATTAAGCTTACCAGTTACATGCTTCACAAAGGTATCACAGTATCGAGCTGACGTTTTACACCATTATATTCATCTGGCGAGAGATCCAAAAAATGGTTACACTTACAGATTCAAATCCATCATAATTCAACCAATTCACGCATTAAAAAAATTCAGCAATGAATAGATGAAAATCACGGAATAAATTCTGTTAACTAACACTGATAAGCCTTAAATTTTGATACCTATTTTTGTTACATGAAACTTCGTTTGGCCTAATTTATAAAAAAGGGGAAGGGGGAGGGGGGGGGAGATATATGACGTTTAAATAGTTTTATGAGACTCTTGGCGTTTATGGCAGTCTTTCTTTTTCTTGGAAGACTGCCACAGTATGTAACTGCTATGTTTTAATTTTTATCTGGACATTAAAATATTTCTAAACAAACAAAGAGAGAGGGAGAGAGAGGAATAGGGAGGGAGAGAGAAAGAGAGAGAGAGAGAGAGAGAGAGAGAGAGAGAGATAGAGAGAGATAGAGAGAGAGAGAAAGAGGGCAGTTCTAAGGAAGTAATAGTTTTTATATTAGAAATTTAAATTTAAAAAAAAAATGTTTCCAACAAATATCACCTATGAAAAGTCAGCCCCTGAATGCAGCCTTTTTATAATGTAAACGGAATGTAAAATGATACTCTAGATCTACCCCACTTTATGCACTGGGCCTCCTGTATCAATGGGAGGAAAGTCTGGGGTGTGGTTGGGGGGGGGGGCAGGGAGAGGGGGTTGTATCAGAAATTACCGATTTACCTTTTATTACTCAGTGTTCTTTTGGTATCACGTGCAATGAAAATGAATATTTCCACACACCCGATATTCATTTCATAATTACCCTTGGTAAAAGGGAACATTATTTCCAATGAACATCGGCTATCTCAACTTACATGGATGGAAAACACCAACGACCATGAAAAAATGCAAAATCATTTCAGATGAACATCGAATATATCAAAATGCACGATCTTCGTAAGGCCATCGTCATCAGTAACGTGGGAAATCTTTCAAATGAACATCACAAAGATCTCTGTACACAAGGAATTCACACTACCGCCACGGCGAAAGTCTGGGGAAATAACTTCAAATGAACATCGAACATCTGGACTTACCCGTTGTTCACACGACAAGGGTACTGTGAATAGCGGAAATAATTTCAAATGAAGATCGTGTATCTGATACATACCGTTTTCCTTTACATTTTTCTCAATAACCAAAACCGAGAGATCTGCCAAAAACAGATCAGTTGTAGAAATGGACGGCGCTTCCTTTGCTGTATCACTCAGCCCGATATGTAACTGGCGGCCAGACCTATGCGCTTTCAAAACCTAATTAAACGGCCATATCTCGAAACCGCAGTTTTCAAAGATGTTCGATGTTCATTTTATAGGTAGAATGCGCATGACGTCACAGAGTTTTGGTTTTGTACTTCCGCCAAACAAGATGGCCGGTGGATCAGCTGATGAGTGTAACTTCGAGATGTGTCTAAGCAGTTAAAATGCCTGCTGGTTGCATTGCTGTTGACTGTTATGACAGGGGTGGAAAGGATGTATCCAAACTGGTCCGATTCCCTACCATCCGTGTAAACAAGAGAAAGGAAGTGAAAGAATTGACCGAACGTCTCCCATGTGCGTATACACACGTGTCATTGTTTACAGTAGTGAACTCGCCGCCGATTGGTTCGCGACGCCTTAAGTGGGTCCGGACAGACAAGATGGTGGATATGCGCATTCTACCTATAGATACTGCAGGATGTAACCCTCCGCCAATACTTTCTGTTTTCCGTCGCGCTTGTCCATGCCTGACCACCTATATGCACAGTATCATATTCTCCATTCTCTCTCAGGGCGTTCTCTTGTTCCCTTTCCTTTTCTAGGCTTCCATTCAGTGTATGGCCGTGTCCATCTGCTGTGTAAGAGACAGTGGTTTTTGTCATGATCACATTAGGATCATAAATGCCGTGCTAGGTCACGACGCCAGTGAGTTAATTTTTACGATCTTGTTGATTATAACCAGCGTAATTTGTCCTTGAGCTGTTCTCGTGAACAGTTTGTTTTGAAACACCTTTTTTCTGATGGATGGAGAGAAGGAGGGGCGAGACAGAATAAATGTATAGCTAGGAATGACAGAGCAGTTCTCGACCCCGTGATTTTGATTAACATAGATAAGGGGCGAGTAAAGGTAGTTTATTTAGACGCTTAGTTGGCGTTCGGAAATTCGCGCATAAGAGTAGAAAGCACGGGGTTTGAAGATTTTAGTAGTTAATGTTTCGCATTTTAAATTTTGTCTAGGTAAAATTGACCTTGATTTTGGCGCAAGGCCATGACAAGCATAAATTAATACTGCAGGCTGAGCTCCAGCGGCGGCACCAATCAAATGTATGAATCTGGACGGAAGGTCGAGACATAGCTTTAGTATTTAAACCCGTGCAGAGCTTAGATAGTGGCCACATGTAGACAATCCATTTACAAAGTGGACGGCGATAGTCCTCAGCCAGATGAGAGACATAGAGACGCAGTTGAGCAGTCCATATTGTGAGGAGCGTGATGTTTTAAAGCTCCAGAGCCTGAGCTACTTGGTTTGATATGAACCCACAGCGTTTACATCCAGCGCTCTCACTCCCAGTGAGGGCCTAATGGTGAGAGTTCATACTAATTTGTAATGATGAAAGTGAACCGTTCTACTTACTTTTGAAGACAGTTTCAGAGCTACCGCCAGACAACGCATGGTTGTACAAGCATTCTCCATGGCGTGTCTAGAGGAAATGTCCATATCGTAACATGTCTCATTGAATTAATAGAATTTAAACTGTTATATCCGTCGCCACGTGCGCGGATTCTATTTGGCATCTAACTCATATGACTTGCAAGTAGTTAGAGTGAATAAGTTAGTCTTTATAGAAAACTGTAGTTTCATTAGTTAGATCCAGTTGCCTTTGAATTGATATTTATATTTATATTTATATTTGTTACATTAATTACATGTAATTAAACTGCCCTACAGTTCTGCTAAAAATCAAAGCAATTGATTTATTTAGTTTTTAGAGTGCAAGTACTTTTTTTTGTGTGTTCGTCGATTGTGGGAGCGGACCTCGAAAGAGTGTCAGTCGAATTATCCCCATCTAACCCACATCGCGACAGTTTTAACAAAGGGGACATTCGGAATTTATTCTCTTAGGCCGTTTGATGCACACTGCAAAAGTACAGCGTCACCTTTCTTTCTTCCAGATTGTGCGTAATAATAATTATTTCAACTGGCGTTAATTTGAAATTGCCCTTGCTTTGATTCCACCGTTCAGCAGTGCATATCTATGGATTCCACCGACCCACGTTGAACTTCCTTTATTGCTAGGTCTGTGGAATTAAATCTCGCCAAATGATGACTCAAAACAACAACAACAACAACAACAACAACAAAAAAAGCCAAAAGTTCAAATTAAAAGGAGAGAGAATGAAACAAAAATTATGTCATGATTATTATAGTACGTCAATGTCGAGGAAAGATCGATGTTGTAACAGGTTGTAAATTTAACGCACGACGTCGCTATAACTCTTGAGGTGCTCAGTTAAGCTCTTTCTTTCTCTTTAGGGGGTGGGTGGTGGGTGGGAGGGAGGCTATGGCTGTTGCCCCTAGATGCTCAGACAATCTCTGTGCGTTCTGAGTGGTAATGCAAGATCTATGAGAGAATAAATCTGCCAATTCCAGGCGTGTTGCTCACCTGAGAAACATCTACCTTTCAACAGCCAGTCAAGACCCTTTTGTCAGGTGAAATTTTTGTCGCCGAGGAGATTCAGCACCACTTGAATAATTTGGCCCTTAAACTGCTTCATTTCGTTGTTATACGATAATGACGTTCACGCAATGAAAGATTTTGATCGACAAGGGGGAAATAGTTCACCTCTTAATGTGTGTGGCAAGTGTGGATTGTTTTTATTTGTTGGGTGTATTCATCATAGCTGTTGAAGTCTTTCTTTCTTCCTTTTTCCTGAATATCTATCTATCTATCTATCTGTCTATCTATTCGTCTATTTGTCTATCTATCCTATCTATCTATCCTATCTTAATCTATCTATCCTACCTATCCTATCTACCCTATCTACCTATCCACTCTATCCTATCTATCCTATCTATCCGTCTATCCCTCTATCCATCTATCCGTCTATCTATCCATCCATCCATCTATCCGTCTATCCAGCCATCCATCCATCCATCCATCCATCCACCCACCCACCCATTACCGTTGGGGCGGGTTCCTTACATCACACCGACCTTGGTACGATGTCTTAATCACCGGATCCTCTTAGGAAAGATGTCATTCCTATGTGCAAACGAGGTCAGTCCCATGTGTAGGATTTCCATCGGGGTTTCTGGGTGGGATTTGTTAAATGTTTGAAACATAACTGTTACACTACACACCTCGTACAGAAGATACAATAGTTCATAAACCACCATAGAAGTGTATTATTATTTATGTAAAGAGCAAATCTCAATTTTCCTTGTCTTTGTAATTTTTGTTTTACTGCCTTTGAGCAAAACACTTCGTTGATATCTCGGTCCAGGAGAGGTCAAAACTGCCTCGGCATGAAAGATCCCTGAAACAGCCCCATTTCACCGAAAACAAAAAGAATGTCCTCCTAAAAAAAAACAAAAAACATTTCTATCTCATACATTATATATATTATGTTTATACTTTGAATATTAAAATCAAACGTTAAAATGTAAAGATTAAATGTTAAAATGCTACATCAAATGTTAAAATGTAGATGCAAAAAAGCAAAGACTCAACCAGCACTTCTTTAAACTGTGCGCCTACATCCTGTTTTTAAGTTACACATAGAATTTACACAGAGATGATATGTTCATTCAATAGTCCCCTGAAAACAAAAACCACAAATGTGTAAGATTTTGTGTCACATTTTAATCAAGGAGTCCAATTCATAGATAAATAATATACATAGATAGGAAATAGACGCTTCGGACTGTGTCGGTTTCTCCGGAAATTTCCGAGAATGCGCCATCTTGGTATTACTGTAGATCCCGATTAATCAGTGTTCCCAGATTGGGCGGGAAACCGCGGAATTGGGCTGGTTTTGTTCGTGATTTGAGGGTATTTTTTTCCGTATGCGGGTTTGCTAGTTTTGGGCTGGTTTTGGAAGAGCCGTTAAGCTGGAGAGGAAATTACAGTTTTGATTGAACAAATCATGAAACCATTTTTTGGGGACAATCTCTGTGCACAGAGTGATAAAATTCTGGCCTTTGCTAGGCTTGCCTCTTGGTTTCAGCAAGACTGCCAGTGCAAGATTGTGTAACTGTGGGCGATGATGCAAAACTAGTCGCACGTGGTCAGTCCTTTGTTTGAAAGTATAGCCAATCAGGTAAATAGGGTCCACGAGGTTGGCATGTGTTTGAACCTAAAATTAAAGGAGTGGTCATTCTGCAACCTTTGGCGTGAGTAACTGACCAAACTATACACTCTTCAGGCCTTAAATTTGGCAGGAAGGTGGCAATTGAGACAGGAAGATGATGGCTATAATCAAAAGTTGTTTACTTCAAGCATGTATTTATAAAAAATAACAATGTTTATTGCTATGTAACATCTGTATTTTTGCATGTTTGTTTCATAATATAATTATAGTACCGTGCATTTTATAAAAAGTAACCGTATCAAGCGTTCAGTTTGGTGCGTAGTGTTCTGATGCGCATTTCTAACATACTGCTAGGATTAGAGGCAAATAATCCATAGACACATTAGTTATTACCATTACTTGTTTATTTACCTCAATAAAACATGATTATTTTCGGTTGGGGGGTTTGGGCTGGAAAAAAATTGTCAGTTTGGCTGTTTTAGGGCAAGTTTTTTTGTAACTTTGGCGGGATTAAAAAAAAAAATCTGGGAACATTGATCCCGATGCCATATTGTTTACGTAATATCATAAAAACCACAGGAAAAACTGTGGGGTCGCAGCAGGGCTATAAGCAAAGTCAAAATTGGGCAAAAAGAAAAGGTTGTATGTTGCGAAGCCCCGCGTGAGAAATATATGCATTTTCTGTCTTCTCTTTAGTTTGCTTTGTACTGTTTGGGTTTTATTTCTCACGCGGGGCTTCGCAACATACAACCTTTTCTTTTTGCTCAATTTTGACATATTGTTTACGTGATGGCGACGAGAGGAGCTCGTTATTGCTCTTATATTAATTGTAGCTCTAACTCCAAGACTTCCACTGATCCTAGAACTGGAGCAAGCCTGAAATTCCATAACTATCCAAATCCAGAAAAAGACAGAGAGAGGTAAGTAGCCTATGTTATTTATAATTTAAATCTAGTGCGATTGAACACTCTGTGACACTGTCATTGTCAGTGTTAGCAATCACAGTGATCGGTGACTGTTTTGTTTTTTTTGACTCGATTTTGGTTACAAGAGAATTTGAAACACAATTCAGTGCGTTTGGGATGTTTGGTTTTATTCCCAAACATAAATGTCACTGGTGTGCAAGGATTTAAGGATTATCAATATCAGTTTAAACATAGCTGGTGTCCATGAGTGTTTGACTAGGACCTAGGATTAGCAGTGTTTCCAAGATGGCGGAAGGCTAGCAGTAGACGAATTTGAGGTCACGCTAGAACGATGTTTCGTGACGTCACACAATGGGAATGTCCCGTCTGGTTTATCCCTAGTCTGTGGATCTCACTGAAACTCAATGTTGTGACGTCATCATCCAACTAAGAAGAAGAAGAAGAAGAAGACTAGAGAGTCCGCGCCGGGGCATCACGTTGGCCTAAAGTTACTTATCAAAAGCCACCCGAAGCGCATCGTAATGCACACCTTATCGTAGCGAAGGACACTCCGCGCACCTACCTGCTGTTCGGTATTCATTGTGGTGCAGTTTTGCCCCATTTTTTGCTCGACTTTACAACCTAAATGACAGTTTCAAAAGTTATAAAATTAATTTTCTTATGTGTCAGTAAATCCAGTTCAATCGCTTTTCTATCGACTGGTTGTGTTAATTCAAGTTTCAGGTATTTTTAAATTAAAAGTCGTAAAAAAGTAAAATACAATGATCTTTGTTTTGGCTCCCTGTAGTAAGCTCACCGCACCGGAAACGATGTATTAATATGCGTTCAATTCAGTGCGCGCCATTTCCCTACCAGAAATGAGTGCATAGTGCTCTGGTGCGCATGAAATCTGCAGTACGACTGTAAAATATGGGAAGCTTTCTAGACCAAAAAGAGAGAGAGAGGTGGAAGGGTGGGTTCACAGTTTTATCCCGGATAATGCCGGGAAATTCATATATTTGTAAAAGAAAAAAGATAAATGTTCATAGGTTGTCAGAATAAAGTCTTGTTCACAATAGTGTTGTACCAACAGGGTTACGGAACGAAGATTAATCTGATTTTAAAGTTCTGAATCGGGAAGGCAGCCGCACTTCGATAAAGGCCATGCGAACATGAAAAAGTAGGGCGCTACACTACCACAAGGATGCTACGCTACCACAGCGAAATCGGGTTTTACCACATGTTGAGAAATGAAGATTAGTTAACACAACAGTCATGGGCAGGATTTATGGCCATCAAATTCGCACGAAAAAAGGTTAATATGTCATAAGGTCCATACATACCGTGAAAAAAAGCTTGCTTCTGGATGAAAAGTTCAAAAATTTGGCTCCGTAATGACAGCAGTTCCAACGTCACTTTCGTATCTGTCATAGCCGAATCGCCACAAAGCGCGACCCAAAATAGTGCGATAACGGACAAATTCCTCCGCGTTGCGTAACTTCCGCCGACGGTGCGCATATGCGCGGACTGTTTATAAACCACCCGAAGTGCATCGTGAAACACTCATTATCGTAGGGAGGCGCATCGACGTGCTGTTCGGTGCTAAGGGGAGAGACGGGAGCTTATTCGCGTGGAACAGCAGACCAGAAAGGACGCTAGGCTAGCCTTGCATGCATCACTCCATGCGTCTTCCCTACTAATTCAGTGATTGTCAAAATTGGGCAAAAAGAAAAAGTTGTATGTAGCGAAGCCCTGCGTGAGAAATAAAACTCAAACCATACAAAGCAAACTAAAAAGAAAACAGGAAAATACACAAATTTTCGGCTTTCACGTTTTTCAAGTGTAAAAAAAAATAGAACAATAATGATTCATGTGCACTGCAGCGGCTGTTCAACGAAGGTGGCTTAACTAAGCTACATGTCGTCGTCCGCATAATAAAACCTCACAAAGCTGGTTTGGGAAATTTTACAGGAGAAGGAAAAAACTGATTTATTCCAAACCACAGGTCGGAGATTCTTGAAATTTTCCCACTAGTATACATTTGCTTTTACAACTTAATACACTGCCTGATGTCTCATCCTGATGATTATGATTACAATTATGTTTTAGGTGTTTAGCAGGTTTGCTGACCCGAAATCCGCACGATAAAACCTCCTTATCCTTAAGGCGGTTTTATTGTGCGCATTTCCCCTCTCTCACTGGCCAGCAAACCTCTTTATCCAGGCATGTTTTCGTTTTGCCTTTGTGAAGGCTAGTTTTCGAGGGCAAATCTGGTGTGTACCAGACATGGATGAAGTTGTATAGCGACAGGAGGGATATAAAGTGACTTTAGTAAAAGTGGAAAAATATTTGGAGAAAATGGAAGACGGGTAACCGCAATGAAGTAAACTAGAAGACGTTAAAGACGTTCCATATAGACACATAAAAACATTAAAAAACATACAATGCATGGACAATCTATTCTATATTTCAGTAACTTGCAACCTTTGGCATGACTAACTGACCAAACTATACACTCTTCAGGCCTCAAATTTGGCAGGAAGGTGGCAGTTGAGATAAGGAAGATGATGGCTATAATTAAAAGTTGTTTACTTCAAGCATATATTTAATTGTTATGTAACATCTGTATTTTTGCATGTTTGTTTCGTAATATATAGTACCGTGCATGTCATAAAAAGTAACCGTATCAAGCGTTCAGTTTGGTGCATAGTGTTCTGGCGCGCATGAGTTCTGAAGCAAGACTGTAGTTTATTACTTTTATTATATGAGAGAGAGAGAGAGAGAGAGAGAGAGAGAGAGATGGGGGGGGGGGGGGGAGCACATGATTGTTTATTCCGGGCAATGCCCGGTAGGTTATCTAGTTCTTTATATTGTGGGAATTAAAAAAAACGGTTTATCAATTAAAAATAAACTTTAAAAAAGAAAAACAAAAACGTGCAGACTTTCTCTTTCAGCCTTTTCGGCTCATTCTTTCCGCCTTTTCATTCATCCATTCCTTCCATGCTTTCCCCCTTTTTCCTCCTTCCTTCTATATAATTCCTCTTACCGTGGTCTCATCTCTCGGCCCTCCCTCTCTTCACCCACATCCCCCTCCCCCTCTCTCTTTCTCACCCGTCCGCCCTCCTCTCCACTTTTCTTTATTTCTTTCTCTTTCGTTTTTTCGCTCTCACGTTTTATCTCTTTCCTCGTTCACCCAGCCCCCTCTCTTTGTTCTCCCTGACTTCCTACTTCTCTCTCTCTCTGTCTCTCTCTTTTCGTGCGGTGGAACAATACTGCTGAATGCACGCAGTCACATCCCGCTATAGTGTGACCCTTCTTTAAATACTTCTGCTCCATGTTAGTAGCTCTTAGTCTTGAAAAGCGGAGAAGAGCCTTGGCCAGAATAAGGTTGCTCTTCTCGTAGGTACAGCCCTCGATGTACTGGATGTACCTTTTGTAGCTCCCAAGTTGTAAGACACACAAGATGCGAATTCATTGGGCATTAGCTTTCCTTCCACCTCATGCCACAAGAAGCATTCCACGTCATCTTTAATGGCCAGGTTGTGGATTGAAAAGATATGGACATACACGTTTCTTTTTGTAACATGACGCCAGTGCATTTAGACATGGAGCGATGACCTTTGCCTGCAAACCCATCGTTGTCACTACAACATCCCCATGCTCAGCAAGTAGTTTTTATTTGGCATTAGAAGTCTGTGCATCATTTGCTTTTATGAGCCTTCCATGTTACCTCGTCGTACGACACACACGTGTCGCACTGACTTAGCGGTGTTTGAATATGGCCAAATTCTGGGACTTGAAAGTATGTTTTCAAAAAGTCTTTGGCTCACAGCCTGTTGGTCCATCTCTCTGCGGCTACATTTTTTTGTACATCTTTTGCATTAGACCTATGTAATCACGAGGTGTACCATTTCCACCCCCCCCCCCCACCTTCCCTCTCTCTTTCAGAAAGTTGAATGAACAACGAAATCAGTGTGACCTAAATCTACGTTCGCAGTCACACACATTTTTTTCAAGCTTGCCCGTGATTGCGCCCTCCTATTGTTAAAAAAAAGGATAAATGTTAGTAAGTTGTCAGAATAAAGTCGTGTCCACAATACTGTGGTACCAACAGGATTACGGAACGAAGATTAATCTGATTTTAAAGTTCTGAATCGGGAAGGCAGCCCCACTTCGATAAAGGCCATGCGAACATGAAAAAGTAGGGCGCTACACTACCACAAGGATGCTACGCTACCACAGCGAAATCGGGTTTTACCACATGTTGAGAAATGAAGATTAGTTAACACAACAGTCATGGGCAGGAAAAAATGGCCATCAAATTCGCACGAAAAAAGGTTAATATGTCATAAAAATCCATTCATATCGTGAAAAAAAGCTTGTTTCCAGGTGAAAAGTTCACAAACAGGAGCTCCGTATCGACAAAGTTGCAAAGTTACTTTCGTAACTCTCACAGCCGAATCGCAACTAAGCGCGACCCAAGATAGTGCGAAAATGGACAAATTCCTCCGCGTTGCGTAACTTTCGCCGACGTCACGTCTATGCGCGGACACTCTAGTATCTCATCTTATCCTTTCTACATGTACATGTACAGGGTGTCCACAAAGTTTGGGTACACACGGCATTTCACTATCTATTTTATTTATTTATTTATGTATGTTATTTTTCCTCTCCAGAATGAATGATGGCTCTGTCTAAAGAAGAACATTTCGATTTGATACTCTTAAGTGGACGAGAAAGATGGTCTTATCCCTATTTGGCTTTGCAAAATACCGCACTTTTTATGACTTCCGCGTTTTTGCCGTGAGGTGGCGGTGCCAAATCTGTGCACGCTAAAATCGCTAACTGTCTCATCTTCTTCTGTCTAGTAAGTAAGGCCTCCGTCGATCCTGAAACGATCATGGTTGTGCAGACAATTTATCAATTGTCCTGTATGTCTGGTTGTCTGTAGCAGCGCCGTCTGTGACTGTGGGGACCGATGTGAGAGTGGCAGTCTCTCTCGCATAGATCACATTTATGCGCTATCTCTGGTCTGTGGGAGCTGATGCGCTACTTTCTTCGGGCCCGACTCTCCGCCTCGGCCTTCATCATCTTCTCCTCCCCCCAATCTGAGGCGCTGTTCCAGGGTGCCTCTCTCCATCCTGTCCGGTCAACAGCAAGGTCCTCCCAGGACTCAGTATTAATGCTGAGTGCCTTCAAGTCCTTCTTACAGAAATCCTTGTAACGGAGCTTCTCGGGCGGCCAGTAACTGGCTGTACGCTGCTTTTGTAGCATGTCCCCATGTCCTCCATCTCCACGTCGCTGGCGGATCCAAAGGAACAGCATGGCCGTTACAGTTTGGCACCAGCGCCATCACAGGAGTTGCCAGAAGGATTTGAGTACAACACGACGAACTGCCCTAAGGACTCCGACTCCGGATTTTCCCCAAGGTTTACTCCAGGTTTATTCTATATAGTTCTTTGATTATCTTACTACAATGGAGCTAGAGGGTGAACATGTAAGCAACTAACACTTCCCGACCACGCTGCCAAAAATTCTGAAACTTGATGTATTGCTTCAATTTTTTACGGTAATTTAGGTGAATATCCACGTTTTGGACAAACTTCAGTCTTAATATTATGTATTTACCATTGTTTGAGTCGCTAAAGGGCCGCGCACACTATCACGTTTCGCCTGCTGCACGGCGTGCAAACGCAGATTTTTGCTTCCTTGGCAAAGAGTTTACCGTACTGCACGCCAAGCGAAAGATTGCTTGCATTGAATGGGTGGTTAATTTTAACATAGTGCTCGCGGGGCCTAAATCAGCCACGCCTTTTCGTCGAGTACAGACGAAACGTTTGATCGGAAATTACGTTCTACGCCCCTCTTTACACATTGCCGGCCGAAAGTCACATTTTTTCACAACTGTGTGTTTTGCTAGGAATTGCGGTATAACAAAACGATCTATTATCATTAGTTTTTGCACCGCATCCAAGTGCCGCTAGGACCTAGATCCAGCTGGGCTTGATGCAAGGAATTTTTTGCAGCATGTATCTTGCTTGGGTAGGCTAAGAATAAGAAAGATGATAACCTCCACGTTTCCGCTCCTTGCGCCTTTTCTGCCTTTTAGTGCTGAACATCTGACGCCGAGTGGGAATATGGAAGGCACAAAAACGCAGCGTTACTGAACGCCACAGATCTTTAGACCTTGTTTATGACCAGACAGCCCGGCGTTTCCCTGATCCGAAGCCAAAAAGGTCAGCAAATTCACAGAAACACATCAGCAAAGCCAAAAAATCTACAGTCAGTTTGTACTAGTTCAGACTGGTACGATGGCATATTCTTGCATGCAGCAAATTTGAGGAGACATACAGAGACCTCACGGCGAGGAATTAGATCTAGATCTATTTGCTCTCAAAGAATGGACCGATAAATGTAGATATATAGATTCTGTACTAAAACACTGAGCAAACTGCTACTTCTAAAACATCTTAGAATGTTCCATTATTAATCTACAAATGGTGTCATGTTCTGAAAATTTAATCTTATCCGTGAATTTCAGAAAACTGCCAGCGCTATTTTTGTAAAGATAAACGTTGGCAGATACTCGGGAAATAAAGAATACAGACATTACAACCAACATTGTGACGGAAAAGAGTCGCTGGAAGCTGAGGACACAGTGTAAAGTCTCAAGTAAATTCATTCCCGGTAACGGCAATGATCGGAAACTGAAGACCGTCTTTACAGACATAACCGACGCGACAACGTCCGACCAAAGTTTAGAACAAGAACAAACCAATTTCCCGACGGACACATGGACAAACAAAGACTTCCCAAGACGATAGACGACGAAAAGATCCAAAACTGGATTAGATATGGGAACATGTTCCCCGACCGAGACCCGCTGAGTGGAGAGTTGATGGCCACAGATATCAACCTGAGACTGCTCAATGAGTTAAACAGTGCGCCAGTAGACAAGAAAACTGTGAGGGTGCAAGGGGACAATGACCGTCAGACTGCCATCTATTGCACCCTGGCCGACAAACACCAGTCACTGAACCAATCAACAAACAAAGAAGCAGGAACAGTTCCACAGCCTATAGAATCAGTCGCACATTCAACAGGACAATCTCAGCAGCAGCGGCGTCCTCCTCATAAGCTTCGACCACTACCACACAAACAGGAACAACAACAACAACGATTACAGCGACAAACAAAACAGCCACAAGACCAGCAACAGCAACAACAAAAGCACGTTAGAAAACAACAAAAAAGAAGCCAAAAACTCGTTCAACAGCAAAATGGTCAAGAAAAACTACAGCAATCACAACCTCAAGAACCAGCAGATTCCGACTCTGCCAAAAGTATCCCCCACGGTCACGCCTCTGTTCCCACTGATTCTGACCGACAACTTGTCTCTCCTGAAAAAGGCACGAAGCCCGTCAAAGTCAGCTCCAGTCAAATGTCCAGAAAATCTGAACAGCTTCGGAAACCTTCAGCTCAACAAGATGCAAGAGGTCAGAGCGTACCTCCGGGAGACAAGCATCACCACAAAATCCCATATCGATCGCGGCAACAGCAAGAGGCTCTGAAAGGGCATCGCCAGAATGTCCATTTTCAGGAAACATCCTCTCTACATTTCAAACAAGGTGAACAACAGCAACAACAACAAGAACAACGGCAACCACGAAACCCTCAGAACGTCCAACCCCAGCAACCGTCATCTCTACAGTTGAAAGAAAGTGATCAACAGGAGCAGAAACACCATCAACATAAAGAACGACAACAACGACAACGAAGGCAAAAACAAAAACGAAACCCTCAGAATCTTCAACTGCAGCAACCACCATCTCCACATTTGAAAGAAAATGCGCAACACCAACCACAACAGCAGCAAGAGCCACAACAACAACAACAACAACAACAAAAACGGCATCGTAAGACTCTCCAACTACAGCAACCATCATCGCACCATTTGAAAGAAAGTGAGCAACAACAACAACAACAACAGCAGGAACTAAAGCAACATCATCAACATCTCCAAAAACAACAGTCAACATGTCAACAACTGCAAAAATTTCGGCAAAAGCCACAGCAGCAACGACAACAAGACCCACCGCAACCAGCTGATGACGGCCTGAACGTATCCCAGAGTCATGTACTTTACTCTAACATTTCCGATGTCAGAATTTTCCATCCGACGGTGACAACACCTTCTAGCATATTTGACCTTTTCACCGCTCGGCTGATACCTGTGGACAAACATCTACAGAGGAAGCTTCAGAAATGTTTGGAGTGGACGCAGGGCTTGAAGAGAGCCAAAGAGACTGGACACATGGACGCGTCCAACTATGCGGCTCAGGGCAGAGCACGAGCAAGGCAAGGTGAGCATGTTTATTGAGGGGTGTTTACCGTATTCTTCTATGAGACATTTTGCCGATTTCGATTTTTTTTTTCTTTTTGGTCCTGAAAGTGGTTCTCTCACTCCTAATTTAATAATGTACAAGTGTCAAATTAAGAACTACACTGAGGGCAATGGAAAGAAGAATGCTTAACACCAGACTGCAAGATAAAATTCCCCAAGCTGAAATACGCACACAAACAAAGCTGATGGATGTAGTAAAATTCGTGCTGCAACAAAAGCGGAACTGGGCCGGTCATGTGGAAAGGATGAATGATATTAGATGGACAAAACGCTCCACTGAATGGCAACCGCAGACAGGAAAAAGAACACGAGAACGACCAGGAAGAAGATGGCAGGATGATCTTAAAAAAGGGGGGTGGGTGTGGGTGGTATAACAGCATGGATGAGGAAGACATCAGACAGAAAAGAATGGAAGTCATTGTCGGAGGGTTAAATCCTGCAGTGGATGGACAATGCCTAGGTGAAAGGTGAAAAAGTGTCACATGGGTGTATTTTTTGTATGGGCATTTTCATGCCTTTCGATTTTGAAGCGTATCGAACAAAACCCTGATTTTACACAACTCTTCAAACGTTCATCCTTATTTTCTCGAAAAGGCAAAATGTACGCGCAACAATAAAAATGGAAAATGCCCGACGGTATGTGGGTTAGAATGGGGGTGTGTGGGTGGGCGGGAGGGTGGTGAGGGGGCTTAAATGTGGTGATGAAAATAATATTATAATGGTTTCTTTTTAGTTTTAAAACCGACACTGGTGGTATGAGGATGGTGGTGTAATGACAGTGAAAATTACGCAGTGACGGTGTTGTTGGTGATGCTGGTGATGATGATGATGGTGATGATGAAGAATGATGATGATGAAGATGGTAGTGACGGCGATAATAATAGTGGTGATGATGGTGATGATGATTTGTGTCCTTTGAAAAACATCAAGGGATTCGAAATACTGGCCTAATAAATATTACATTTGGTCTACATTGTATTCACACTGTCATTTCACATTTTGTGAATACAGTGATAATAACGATGAATGTGATAATCATGATGAGGGATGTTGAAGAATGTAATGTAATGTAATGTAATGTAATGTAATATAACCTAAGAATTAATTTGTATAGCGCGCAAATCCACAAAAAATGATGTGCTCTAGGACGCTGAACCAAAATTAAAAACAGGATTAACATGAGATCCATCCACCATGCTTCCGCTCACACACATTAACAAACACTCGCTCTACTCTCATCCTCAAACCTCTGGTACCAAAAAAGGACATCATTCAGATTCAATGAAAACAGTCCTAAACAATTCCGTTTTGAGCCTATTTTTTAAGGAAGTGCTTAGAGAGGGACACATGTCCCCCTCTAAGCAAGTGCTTACGGAGGGACATACACACCTGTCCCCCTCTAAGCAAGTGCTTACAGAGGGACACATGTCCCCATCTAAGCAAGTGCTTACAGAGGGACACATGTCCCCATCTAAGCAAGTGCTTACAGAGGGACACATGTCCCCATCTAAGCAAATGCTTACGGAGGGACACGAGCCCCTCTAAGCAAGTGCCTACAGAGGGACACATATCCCGCTCTAAATGTATGCTTACAGAGGGACACATGCGCCCCCCCCCTTCTAAATGTGTGCTTACATTTACTACAGAGGGACACATCACATTATTTTAATGTCTCTAGGCACAGGATTTAAGATATCTTTCAAATTCAGCGCAGGACTTAAGAGGGACAGTTGCATAGATCAGTTCCTTTAACATGGAGGGGCATAGTTAGAACGTATTATGCTGTCACTGTGTGGGCTCTGGAACTAAAGATCTAGATCTAATTCTGGATTTCACAGATGCCGGAGCAATAATATGCGCTCCAAATTTAATCTGTTTGTGTGGCCAGTACGTTTAAGTTTAAGTTTGAAGACAAGCACAATGACACGATAACAGCCACGTTGTGCTGAGAAAAGTCAGATGATAGACAGAGGTAAAAGAATGACAGGATAGAAAATGAGCCTACCACTACCAGGGACATGCACCAACCGCTGTGCTAGCCTATACGTGTGAGGAGAATCACAAGGTGACAGAACATCGGAGCGTCTATTTTACGTATGGCGGCAAATAGGATATTTTACTTATTTCGAGAGTGCGGAATGTCTATTTTACGTATGACAGCAAATAGCCTGTAGGCTGTTTTACGTATTTCTGCAAAATATTCCTTTCGCTATTTTACGCACGATGGCGTATGACCATGCGCTGTCAAAGTCGGCATGGCAATTAGTGTTAGGGGTAGGGTGAGATTTAGGGTTGGGAAGATCTTTCGTTCCAGTCATACATGAAATAGCCTACAGTCTATTTGAGGGCGCCGCCATGTTGGACGATCGAAATCAAAAACAGGCAAACTTCCCAAAATAGAATATCCGTCGGTTGGCTGAGTAAAAATAGCAAGTCACCATATTTCGATGACGTTTTTCACATATATGTCCCTCTGTAAGCACTTGCTTAGAGGGGGACATGTGTCCCTCTCTAAGCACTTCCATTTTTTAAATGTGACGATGTTTTCACTTTTCCTGTTGTCAACGCTGATGTTGTTCCACAATTTAGGCCCACCAATAGAAAAAGCTTTTTCACTAAGCGACAATCTGACTGTGGGTGTCTCAGAACGTTTCGCGTATTGAAGTGCATGATGGTTCGTATGATGCCAAAATGTAGAAAATATTTTGTACCTATTTCTCAGGTGCCACTTACGCACCAGAATCCATTCATATATAATATTACCTATACTAGCCGAGCCGCGCAAGATACATCTTGCAAATTTTCTATGTACCAAGTCCAGCCGTATTATGTAGATCTAAGCTGCATTAAAACGGCATTTGGATTCTATGCAGTGAATAATAGAACTTACTTTTACACCCCAATTTCCGGTAGAAATAATACACAGATGTGATAACGTTGCTTTTCGACCACCAATGTGTAAACGGAGGTCAAGGACGAACTTTCCGGTCACACTTTTCTGTTCTGTCCAGTGAAAATGCGTCTCTGTTTTTTTGCGGCCTAACCATTTTTAATATAAATAATAGTAAAGACTGATGTTTGTTCAAAATGAATGTGTCCAGGTAACTCTTCGTCAAAAATTGAGGCAGAACACCAAGTTTCATAATTTTTGATGACGTAGTCGCGAAGTTTTAGCTGCTTACAGGCTCACCTTCTAGCAAGTATAGTAAGATTCCATTACTCTACTATCCAGATACCAGAAAAGCCTTCGCTAATTACCGCATACCAACACTCCGGAAAAGCCCGGCACTCATTGTGTGGCCCACGAAACCAGAGGTGTATAAACCATTTGACGACAGTGCCGACCCAGAGGAGCGTCCTAGAGGCTTCAAGGGTATGCTCAAAAAACGGGAGAGATGGTGGACGATGGCTGTGGGCAGTGTGAGAGTTGACCACGCTTACTCTGGTAACCCCAAGTAAGTGGTAGAAACGGAAGAAACTGTATAAAATTTGGTTAAAGCTCCCCTCCCCCCAAAAAGGGGGGGGGGGGCTGGTCACAGCAGGGGTTCATAGGGACACGTTGATCTAGAGGTAATGTGCTCGTCTCTCACGCCACAGATACCGGGTTCGATCCCCGCTCGCTGCAGACGTGTTGGAATTTTTTGGGGAAAAAAATTCCTCTCCCTGATCCTATGGTGGGTAGGGTCGCGCACCTAGTCTTTTCGGAAGAAGGATGAAAAACTCGGAGGGCCCGTGTACACGTTGCACACGTTAAAGACACCTTGGCAGTTGGAAATCGAGAACGGCAGGCCGAACAGGCCGCTGCCCGGGCAAGATTGAAAATAAAAACTTATCCCTATCACCCCCCTCCCCCCCCCCCAAAAAAAACGCCTATCGGCGCGGCACTGTGACGACTTGTCTGCTCTATTTTCTGTCTTCTCTTTAGTTTGCTTTGTATTGTTTGGGTTTTATTTCTCACGCTGGGCTTTGCAACATACAACCTTTTCTCTTTGCCCAATTTTGACTTTGCTTATAGCCCTGCTGTGGTTTTTATGATATCTAGTTGTAACTGGGCTGCAATGACACTTTGGCAAATTTCCCAAATGGGATTAAAGAAGTATACAAATACAAGTACAATTAGATCAGAGAGACACCCAAAACCAAAAACAGAAAGCTACAGGAAATCATTTCTGCCATTTGCAGACCATCTCAGTAGCGTCTCTTATTGATGTATGCTATGATTGTTTTAAGTGTAACGTCTTCGCTCATGTAGATTTAGTGTGTCTGTACTGGCTCTAAATGTGTAGGCGTGAGATGCATGTAGTAGACAGCCGCTTATGTAGAGAAAATGAGAGGGATTAGAAGTGTATATTAATAATGCCTGCTTAGTGCTCAGAAAAGCGAAGCGGAAGTGAAAGGGAGAACAAGAACGAGTGATCAAGATGGGGATCCAAACCCGCGACCTCTGCCGCGGCACCAACCTCCTTGCCAGGGAAGAAAAAACAACTCGTTTTACCATTCAGCCATTCCCTCTCTCCATAAAAAAGAGACGATTGTAGCCGAATTATCAAGCTGTGTGTGTCTCCTAGTGATTTGAGTATTTGTTCGCTGGGACCAAACCCACCCGCGGCACCCCTCCTCCACCCCCCACCCCCTCCCCCAGTCTTCCTTTTCACCCGCTTGCTATTGGACAATTCAAGCATCAGGGACTTTACACTTCTACTCGGCTCCCTCACATTTTTTCTGAATTATTTTCTGAATGCTCCGTCTCACCCAAGCTTTTGCTTGTCTCCGTTAGGTGCGTGTATAGCCAAGCGTGTAGGTGTCTATGTGAGTGAGGTCGTTATGGTACAGCTGTGTACCCAAATTCCCCAGTCTCTGGATTTAAAGTTTCATCATCTTCTTCTTCCTCTAGGTTCGACCCCTTCCATTCCAGCTGCGATGGCAACTGCCGTATTTGTTATTTTACCACCAGTCTTCCAGTAATGCAGCAAGTATCTGCCAGAAACCCAAACTCTACTGTTATGCCCTCTTCTAAGATTGGCACTCCGAAAAGAGGGAAGGTTTCACAGAAAGCAATGCCGTTGTTGTGGACTAGAGCAGAAAGCCATGTCAGCAGCTATAGAAATTTTGGCCTCCGACGACTTTGAGACGCTGCTAGTGGCATTAAGCTGGGTTTTCACGTGTGAGGCAACAGAACCGGCAGCGGAAATGTAAAAAAAACCCTTCAAGTAGTGAAATAGAAAGAATGTTTTCGTGTCTACGGTCAGTATACATGGAAACACTCATTGTTTTTACTGCTTGGTGGATTTTTCACGTTCTCTTTTTCGTCCCCTTTTCCGTACACATGAAAAACAAAGCCTAAGAGGGTGTGTATGTAAAGAAAGGCCTCACTATAGGGCGATTTGCATTGCCAGACCTGGAGATCTAGCGAAACCACTGTTAGTATGGAGAGAAAGGTAGGTCACGGCGGTAAACAATGCCCGTTTGTACATTCTGTTAGGAGAAAGAGCTTGCAGGTGGCTCTTAATAGTTTGAATCAACCGAAAAGTATGAATAAACCAGGAAGTAGATCCAGAAACACTCTACGGTGCATATGACCCCTGCCAATTCTCATTACCACGGTGACCTAGTTTCTTGATTTGGCAGAAGGTGATTACATTCTCTAACATACATACTCCCTGAAGGAAGGGGACGCGAGTTTTGCGAAGCTACTCGTCGTTGGAAGAACACCCACATTTGTTAGGCTATTTGCCATTGAATGGAACACGACTTCCTTGAAGCTACTTGCTATTGCGCAGAAGACTACCTTCGTGAAGCACCTTGTTATCGAACGGAACACCACTTTCGTGAAGCTACTTGCTATTGAAAGGAACACCACTTTCGTGAAGCTATTTTCTATTAAAAGGAACACCACTTTCGTGAAGCTACTTGCTATTGAAAGGAACACCACTTTCGTCAAGCTATTTGCCATTGTTGAACGGAACACCACTTTCGTCAAGCTGTTTGCCATTGTTGAGCGGAACACCACTTTCGTGAAGCTGTTTGCCATTGCACCAATCACTGCTTTCGTTATGTGAATCTGCTGGCTACTTATGAAATACGGCTTTCGTGAAGCTACTTGCGATTATGAGGGACACCACTTTCGTGAAGAAGGCCAGATTCAGTCTTCTATTACTTTCTCTATTATAAACATTTAATTAGTATCATTTTTAAAGGACTTTACTTCACTCCCACCCCTCCTCTTTTTGTTTCAGGGCCAGCTCAAGGAACTTCCTGACAATATTTACATTTTGTGTTTAATTTTTATTTACACTGTGTTGGTCTATTTTCTATTCATATATTGAAATCATATGTTGCTAATGTTGTTTACCTAGAATAAAGTATTAAATAATCTGTAAAAAAAAAAAAGAAAATGTCATGACATTATTGGTTGCTCGAAATGATGTCTCAGTGGCTGCAAGTGTTTGCGTGTTTATATATATTGCGTAGCTCGGATTTTATACACATTTGAGATTTTCAAGTTTTTCACGACCTCCGTTCTTGTTTTACATATTATCTCTTTTTTCTGAAAAATTGGAGATGTTTAGTATGTCGAAGAGATATAATAAATGCACACTTTGACACTAGTTTGAAATGCGTTGTGGCACTTATCAAGCTGTTTCACAGTTCTGATTTATTCTAACTCTTTATCATAATACTAAAGATGAAAACATTTTTATGTCGAATTTCTCAGCTGTGCAGAAAGTGAAATTGGAACAAACAAGAAATGAGGTCAAGTTTTGGGTGGGGGTTTGTGTATTTATGCCCAGGTTTTGTACAATCTATGTTATCTTGTAGCTTCGTCCTTTTCTACACTGATACTTCCCTTATCGCATCGTATAAAGG
>OZ007581.1:28703623-28736123 GCA_963931925.1 Onchidella celtica | reverse complement strand
TTTAAAAAAAAAAATGCTTTATTTAAAACAAAATCCTGACAAACCTTTCTGGAATAAAAGAAAACAAACTCTAATGTGTACATGGGTTTTATTTGCAGGGAAGAATGAAAAGCAAAATTCCGATCAAGGCCCGGAACGTCAAGATAACTAATGGTAAAATCTCAGCCAAAGACCGCCGGACCAGTGAAGAGATTATAAAAGAGATTTTACGAAAGAACACACTTGTTGATGAGTCTGCCAAAACGTTGACAGTCAACGACAACAGGCCGAACGAAACTGCTGGAGATGGTTCAGCCGGGGTGGCTTCAGTGGCTACACAGGCCAGTAAAACTGTATTCAGTGATTTCAAAATAACTGGTCAAGTCACCAATACTCAGGGCAGAGGCAAAAGCAGGACGAGTTACGAAGAAAAGATCAATGACATCGGCGGGCCAACAATGTCGGGTGAATTCTCCACCCACAAACCAGAAAGTTTGCAGGACGTGTCGTATAACAATCAAGGTAAACGTACATCTGGACGTCAGCAGACACCAAAGAGTAACGAACGTCATGGAAAAGAACTTATAAATCCAGAGCATTTTCTTTGTGACACTTGCAAAGCAGATTGTAACGTCACTGAAATGGCCGGCAGCAAGAAAACAGTAAAAGTCACCCGTGGAATTCCGAAAAGGGTGAAGAAGGAGATAGCAGGAAAAGAGAAAACACCAGAAGCGGAAGACAGTTTTCTGAGAAAAGAAATGAATGAGGAATACATTCTGGACGAGCCAGAAGATACCATTCCGTTTGATGACCAGCTTGACCAGAAATTTGCCAAACGCCTTTTAAATCTGTGTGCTAAGGGCCGCCGGAGCCTGGTTCAGGAATCGTCCAGCGAGGGACTACAAAGAGCGTATTCTCCTCAACGAATTAACTTTCGCCGCCGTGCGCAGTTTTCAAACAAGAGGAACAGCTTGATGGTTTACAAGACATCACTGGCCAAATGGCGCCGCAATGTGTGGGCTACCGAGCGTGCACAGAACCAACTGCTGAAAATAGACCTGAGCCACAGAAAGTTGATCAGCGCGATGGGGGACGACGTCAAGAGTCCGCCGACAGTAACGGAGGGTAAACCCAAGGCAAAGCCGCCACCGACGCCACCGACGCCGCCGACACCGCCGCCGCCGCCACCGCCGCCACCAGTAATGGGCACCCCGTCACGTCCACCCCACACCCTGCCGTATCTTGTAACCAAACCGCTAAACGTCACCACTGAACTGTCCATCGCCAACAGCCTAAGACGAGTCCTCGAACCCTGGAAATCGGAACTCGACATTGGTAGTGTCTTCGGCAGCAGTAGAGCTCTTTGGCTGAAGCCGGTCACAAAAGGCAGCCAACAGCATCAGAAAGCTTTGCAGCTGGTTCATCTCTTACGTAAGACCACACCCACTTCACATACCCCCTGTCCACACATAGAGGCTCTCAAAGAACTGCAGACATCAGGTCTGTATGGCGCCAGTTTGAACTGTTCGACCAGTTGTCCTATTCTGTCCTTTTCTTTTAAATTCATATTTTGTATATAGATTTCATCTGGTTAATTTCTTGGTGATGTTATGCGGAACTTTAAAAGACTATTTATTTGTGAAATTCCAGTTGAAGAAATTCCGATCATCAATCTCAAATAAAGTACCCCCCCCCCCCACTCTCCCCCCTTTTCTGCCCGTTTTTTTTCTTCAGACAAATAAAAACAAAAAATAGGTAAAGGAAAAAAAATGGCCAATGTCTGTTAACCCATCATTAAACCCAAAATCAAACTCCAAAACATTTCGTGATTGGTAAGAAAATTGCAGCTCCACAGACATTTCAAACGTTTGTCCACTGACCCAAAAGAAAGAGAAAAACTTTCTGGTGAGAGCATGAAGGGCAAAGCACTTACCCAATTAGCTAAACCTAATCTTTACCCAAAAAACTATAGTCTTAACGTTGCGATTGAGAATCCCTGGTCTAGAAGCAAGGTGATCTCATGCCGAAGGTACCGGGTTCGGATACCCGGTCGGTACTGGCCTGTTGTAATTTTTTTTTGGGGGGGGGGAAAATTCCTGTCCCTGATCCTAGGGTAGGATCGAGCATGTAGTCTTTTCGGATAAGGCGAAAAATTCGGAAGACCCGTGTGCAAGTTGTGCACCTTAAAGATACCTTGGCAGTTGGAAATCGGGAAAACTAGGCCGAACAAGGGCCGCTGGCCGGGCAAAATTCTATAAAAACAAAAAAACACCAACAAAATCAATTAATCCCTAGTACAAACAAACACACAGACACAAGAACACATAAAAAAATAGAAGAAAAAAAGGTAATAACAACAAGGGAGGAGAGGTGTAAATGCTCAGAGCAGCGAAGCTCCAAAAGTAAAGACCTAAACACAGGGCCCTCCACCAGGTCTAGATCCAGCCCCTGCCACAGGGCCGCGATAGTCATTCCGTAATATTTTTGGCTGTTGTTTTAAGCACATGCGTCCCTCAAGTATTTTGTGCTAGGGGCGCGTAGGTGTACGCACCTATCCATAACCCCGTCCACATCCTCAACCCTAAATCTTATCGAATCCCCAACACTGCCCCCAACATTTTCAATATAAAAAAAAACAACAACAGGAGAAAAAAAATAATCAGACTGAATAATTAATCATAATTAATTAAGGCTGTTGTTAAGTGTATTTAGGGAGGAGCTGTCTATCTCTAGAGCCACAAAAGGCTTTAAAATACGTCCTTCAGCGCAAAAAAATATAACTTGCTTGACTTACGTACTAGTAAGAAACAACCATTACTGTTTCCACTTCAGACACTCACATAGCCTTCATGACTGCCCGTATGGCCAACTTGCGAAAGAGTCCAGCGGTCGTTCGCTGGCCGCAGCCACCCGAGGATGCTGAGCAGAACATCCCAGACACCGAACCCAGCAGAGTAGCTTGGTGGGAAGATGCCAAGCCTTCATTCAGAATCGATGAGCATTTGTTTGGAACACAAAGGTGAGTGCAACAATATATAACTATAGATTAGCGGAAGAGAATCTAAAATCATCCATCCAGCGACAGGACTTAGTCATTCATTTCGGACACTCTTTCGTTTTTGGCACAGGTACAATCTCTGATGTTTTCCAATAAATAGGAGCAATGTGGCTCATTAGTGACATGTTGAAGATAGGTGTAAACACCTTTGCTAATTGACATGAGCATATGTTAAGAATTTTACCTGTCATCCCATCGGGGCCATTAGCTTTGTTTACATTTATGCCAGAAAAGACTCTAATTACCCCAAGCTCGCTCACAACAATGGGCTCCTCATTAAAAAAATTGTTCAATGATTTTGTTTTTATCTCCTCCATATTTTCTGTGAAGTCACGGGTGTCAAAACGAGCATAGAATTTATTCAGTTCATTGACATAATTATTCATTGTCATTTTGAACATCATGTGTTTGTTTAGGTGAGTACCCCACGGCTCTCTTCAGGCAGTTCCACGCGTCCCTGTGATTATTTGACGCAAACTGTTGTTCAAGTTTATTTTTATAATACTCATCTTTGCCTATTTTAATTTTTGCTTTCAGGTTCTTTGGAATTTCTTTCTTACCCCGTGCACTTTTCTTCATGAACATTTTCTTCTTTTCATTTAATAATAATTTTATCTCTTTATTAATCCATGGTTTGTTATTAGAAAAGTATGTAATTTGCCGCTTCTCACAGACAAGGTCTTCACAAAACTTGACATACTGAACAGAATAAAAGACCACGGAGAATAGAGCACAAAACTTGACATACTGAACAGAATAAAAGACCACGGAGAATAGAGCACAAAACTTGACATACTGAACAGAATAAAAGACCACGGAGAATAGAGCACAAAACTTGACATACTGAACAGAATAAAAGACCACGGAGAATAGAGCACAAAACTTGACATACTGAACAGAATAAAAGACCACGGAGAATAGAGCACAAAACTTGACATACTGAACAGAATAAAAGACCACGGAGAATAGAGCACAAAACAACAACAACAACACAGCAGCCAAAAAAAAACAAAAACTACTCAGACAGTCAAACAATCAGTCAATAAGACAGACAGCCGTCCGTTCCTCTCTTTGTCCTTCCCTCCCTCTGTCCCTCCATCCATCCATCCTCGCCTCCATCCATCCACCCATCCATCCATCCGTCCGTCCGTCCATCCATCCGTCCGTCCGTCCATCCATCCGTCGGTCCCTCCGTCCATCTATCCATCCATCCATTCATCCTCACACCCATCCACACATCCATCCCTCCGTCGGTCGGTCGGTCCGTCCGTCCATCCGTCCGTCCGTCCGTCCGCCCGACCATCCATCCACCCATCCATCCATCCATCCATCCATCCATTCATTCATCCGTCCATCCATCCATAAGTGCGCCCATCCATCTATCCATCCATCTATCCATCCCTCCATCCGTCCGTCCGTCCGTCCGTCCATCCATCCATCCATCCATGTGCCTGCCACGCTCTGGACACCGCCAGCTTGCCTCAGTCCGGCTGTCCTCAGTCTGCCTGGCTATGTATTTGCCTGTTGCTGTCAATGAAACCTTGTGTCACCTCTCCACAGGTTTGACCCTCATCATTCTCTGGAGTTGCTCCGCTGCTATTTCCTCAGTCCGGCGACCACCAAACACCATCAGTCTCCAGCCAATCTGAAACGTTATTTTCCGTTATGTAGATCTCAGCATTCAGGTTCTTTAGGCAAGGTATGTCATCAGGTTGTTGTACCCATAAAATTGGGGGGAGGGTGTCGGGAGAGGGGCCGGCGGGGGGGGGGGGTCTTCAGTAGTAGCAAAGATACTATTTGTGTGTGTGTGTGTGTGTGTTTGTATTTTGTATTTTCTGTAACTTTTAAATCCCATTAGGAAAATTTGCCTCAGTGTCATTGCAGCCTAGTTACAAATGGAGCAGACACGTCGTCGTCACAGTGCACTGCCGGGTCGGCGGTTATTGGTTGTTTTTTTTTGGGGGGGGGGGGGAGGAGGTGGATGATTGGTAGGGGCAAATTAATATTATTTAATTTAGTACTAGATACTATGAGATGAGACAGCTGGCGCGTTTAGGTGCCACAGATTTCGCACCACGTCTTGAAGGCGAATGAGCGAAGTTTTGAACAATGCCGCATTTTTTTTTTTGAATAGTCGCAGTAGCACTGTACCAAATTTGCATCACTAAGTTATCATTACATTATCAAGCAATCTTGTGCATTGCGCCACGGGCCCCACCCCCGATCAATACACAAACTGTGTGCACGATTTTTTTTTAACAGATCCGAAGAAGGGTGTGTCTCATCTTATTGTTTGTAATAATTATCTTTGGTGGCAGCTTGGAGCCGTCCACATAGTACGTCCCTTCGAAGGGGATGGGGAAGTGGGTCGGGCTACAGGGTACAAAAAGCGTCCCTGAAGGTTTGGGTGTCCAAGGAGCATGCGCACGCTTTTCAATTGTAGCAAGAAAATAAACTAATGTGTTTGGCTCTTTCTTTTTAGGAGGTTCACTCCTCTTGGCATTTACACCTCACTTTTCTTCTATTTGTTTCTGTGGGTTTTTTTTTTGGTAGGTATAAATTTTTTTAAAGAATTTTTTGTCTGGGTAGCGGCCTTGTTCGGCCTGCTCTTTCCGACTTTCACCTGACAGGCCCTCCAGGTTTTTTCTCCGTATCCGAGAAGACTAAATGCTCGATCCTACCTACGATAGGATCAGGGACAGGATTTGTCTCCCCCCCCCCCCCAAAAAAAAATTCCAACATGCCTGCGCCGACCGGGAATCGAACCCAGTACCTCGGGCATGAGAGGCGAGCACCTAGCCTCTAGATCAACGTGTCTCCTGTTAATTCAAGGTGTCCAGAGAGCGAGCACACGCCGTTCAATTGTAGCAATACATTAAAATACTTTGCTTTCATTTATTTTTCGTTGTTGTTGCTGTGTTGCAGCAAATTAAATTTTGGGTTATATAAAAATCATGTCTTATGAAAGTGTCAGATAGTTGCCTTAGGATTAGTAGTCTCATTTTTTAAAGTGTGACGTGTATTATATTGGCTGTTGTTACTTGTACACACGTACCCAAAGTGTTTTGCGTTAGGGGCGCTTACGTAACCCTGCCTATCCCTAACCCCGACCTTATTCTCAACCCCAAATCTCATCAACATGCGACCTAGCCTTTCAACCAAAAAAACAGGAGGGAAACAAGGAAAAAAAAAATCTGAAAGAATAATTAATCATAATTAATTTAGGCTGTTGTTAGGAGTATTTCGAGAGGAGCTCTCCACCTCTGGAGTCACAAAAGGCTTTAAAATACTGACCCCTGGCACAAAAAACTCGGGGGACGTACGTTCTTGTTACAACATTCATGTCTAGCAAATCAAGGGATCAAACTCCTGAAAATGACAGTGGTTGTTTATCCTTTTCTCCCTTGGACACTGCCTTCCACTCTTTGTTCTTTGTTCCTACTGGATACTGTGCTTTCTTTACTATAATGGCAGGGATGGCCAAACTTGCTTGGTGTAAGAGCCACATACGATACACTTCAGATGTACGAGAGCCACACGATAACGAACAAAATTTACATACACGTTTTTATTGTATACACACAATTTCTTATACAAATATTATATAAATATCAAGAATTACATGTATGCAGCAACATTTACACATGTATACAACTTTTTAAACTGTTAATTTGTGTTCATTTTAGTGACCACAAAGAACGCATACCAAATGTGTTCAAAGATTTGGCTAATGACTGTTTTTAACTACACTGAACATAATTATTAAATACGGCAATGAACTGCGGGAACATCTAAGAAAAACGTGCACATTTGCATTTCAGTAACAAAATTAGATTACCAAAAATAAAGCAGCAAGCTGCGTATTGAAAGTCAAAGAGCCACATGTGGCTCGCGAGCCGCGGTTTGGCCACCCCTGCTATAATTATGGCGCCTACCACCATAGAAATAGACAAAGACAGAAGAGGGAACAGACAACAGAGAAAGAAATACGTAACAGAAACTAGTCTTCAGCATACAGGCCTGTTGCTCTAAACATAATATGGAAATTCTCTAACATGCAGACTTACTGGGTACAAATTTTTACATGTATTCCATTCTCTAACATGTAAAAATTGTATCCTATTTTTTCAATACACAGGCCTACAGTACAAAAGTCAACACAGAAATTCTCTCGCATGCAAACTTACTGGATACAAGTTTATATTCCTTTCTCTAACATAAAAAGTGTATAATTGTCAATATGCAGGCCTGTGCTACAAAAGTTAATATTATAGAAGCTCCCTCACATGCAAACTTAATGGATACAAGTTTATATTCCATTCTCAAACATGTAAAGTGTTCCTATCATTTGACAAGCAGACTCACTCAACAAAAGTTTTATGTATGTTGTAATTACAGCTATTCTCTAATATTCAGACATTTCATATTCCATTCCATAAGGGCCTGTTTACACGGGTAGGTTTTAGGAATAGAAAAAAGGAATGGGGGGGACTGTGTGGGAAGAACTCTCCTGGCTTTCCGTCTTCCGTTTTTTTTTTTTTCCGATTTCCCCCTTCGAAACGCTGTTTGTTTACAGTGGTCGTTTTCTGAATGAGAAACGATGCGCATCGTTTGTTTTGGTCATGTTTCGAAGCGGGAACTCGGAAACTGTCGCGATGTGGGTTAGATGGGGATAATTCGACTGACACTCTTTCGAGGTCCGCTCCCACAATCGACGAACACACAAAAAAAATACTTGCACTCTAAAAACTAAATAAATCAATTGCTTTGATTTTTAGCAGAACTGTAGGGCAGTTTAATTACAGGAATTAATGTATCAAATATAATTATAAATATAAATATCAATTCAAAGGCAACTGAATCTACTAATGAAACTACAGCTTTCTATAAAGACTAACTTATTCACTCTAACTACTTGCAAGTCATATGAGTTATATGCCAAATAGAATCCGCGCACGTGGCGACGGATATAACAGTTTAAATTCTATTAATTCAATGAGACATGTTATGATATGGACATTTCCTCTAGACACGCCATGGAGAATGCTTGTACAACCATGCGTTGTCTGGCGGTAGCTCTGAAACTGTCTTCAAAAGTAAGTAGAACGGTTCACTTTCATCATTACAAATTACTATGGACTCTCACCATGTGGCCTTCACTGGGAGTGAGAGCGCTGGATGTAAACGCTGTGGGTTTATATCAAACCAAGTAGCTTAGGCTCTGGAGCTTTAACTAATGGCGCTCCTCACAATATGGACTGCTCAACTGCGTCTCTTATGTCTCTCATCTGGCTGAGGACTATCGCCGTCCACCTCGTAAATGGATTGTCTACATGTGGCATCTATCTAAGCTCTGTACGGGTTTAAATACTAAAGCTATGTCTCGACCTTCCGTCCAGATTCATACATTTGATTGGTGCAACCACCTCTAGCTCAGCTGCCGAACCGAGTTATTTTAAGTAACAGCCCTACGCAACGACCTTGGGTCGACATCAAAAGTCGAATCACTCAAGACAATAAAATGTAATTTTATAGCAATAAATTCTTAACATGTTCAAAACCCCGAGCTTTTACTCTGGATCACGGATTTTCTGTTCGTCAACAGACGTCTCAATAACATTTAATTCCTACTCACCCCTTCCCTCTCTACTAAACCTAGTTCAAAACACGAGATATAAAAAGTGCTCAGTCATGCACACCTAGGCTGTCCGTCTATCCTTCCCCACACCTTCTGTCTATCTATTAGGAAAAAAACTGTTCAAAACAAATTGTTTACGAGACCAAGTTATGCTGGCTCGCACAATAATTACGTTTGTAAAAATTACTCACTGCTCTCTCACAAAAATTTACTCAGTGGAAACATTTATGAATCAAATCTGTTCTTGACAGAAACCAAAAGTCGGAAAAGCCAGGAGAGTTCTGCCCATACAATCCCCCATTCCTTTTTTCTATTCCTAAAACCTACCAGTGTAAACAGGCCTTAACAATGCAGTCATCCACTAACTCAAGGGTCTTATGGTCTTCTTCCTTCAGAAATCGTCCTTGGTACCATCGACCATTTCAGTTTCGAAGCGAAGCTAACAGGTTCGCTCGATGTGATAATAATGCCGAGCTTCTACAGCCAGCAAGCACACGGAAGATCGTCAGTGCTCACGTGAGAGGGAAATTGCTCGCTGCATATCATCTGAGGCACACAGTATTGCATGTTTACAGTATTCAGGCTTCTTGTAGGAATTATAAATGTATGATACTATCATAATAATATATCATTATTCCATAATATGATAATTATGTGGGAGATGAAAAAGAAACATGATTTTTACCCAATGTTCTAGCGTCATTAATTAATACACAGATGGCGTTCCTCGTAAAGTTGTGTCTTTATGTGAGCGGAAACGAAAACGGCAATAGATGCGTTAAAATTCCTCCAAGCAGTGAATCAGAAAGATTGTTTCCCCCACACATGAAAACACCCATTCTTTTTTACTACTTGATGGATTTTGCCGTTTCTTTTGCCGTTTCCGTTTCTGTATACATGAAAACACAGCTTAACAATAAAGTCCAATAACGTTGGTCATTTGATGAAGCATGCTTTCTTCTTTTCTTAACAATGAACAATCAAAATGCGTATTGTTATAAAAAAAACACAAAAAAACTGAAAAACCTAAGACCGTGACTTCATACATTCATTTTACCAAAACAGTACGGCAACATTGTTGACTTCACAATAACCATAATTATTTTATAATCATCAGCAAGCCTACAGAAGAAATCGATACGGATTCCGCAATGCCCTTATCGACATGCGGAGAATAACCAACTGCGGCTACAAACCACCTGGGGCACACAATACTGCATGCTTAAATTATTCACATTTCCAGGTTGAAATATAAATGAATATGATGTGATTGGCATTTTGTGTAGAATGGGTGGGGTGTTACAGGGCTGTAGTGACTGGCAGTCATTACATTCTTCTGTTCGACGCTCGTTTCTTCATCCACTCACCTGTTCATCCATCCATCCACCCGTCCGTATGTCCACCCTTCTTCTTCTTCTTCAGCGTTCCAAGTCATGCTTTTAGTTTAGTGTGGGCCAGGAACTGGGTAGTCAGGTGAAGGTCTGCCTCACTGCCCCAGAGCTTGGTGTGTAGGTCCGTGGGACTAGGCCAATGGTTTTGTCGTTCCGTCCTGTGGAGTGGACAGTCCTGGAGGACATGCTCTGGAGTCTCAGGGCCGGCTCCGCATGGACACTGGTTTGTCTGCGACAAGCCTATTCTGTGGGCATGGTGGTTGAGGCCGCAGTGTCCTGTCCGGAGGCGGAATATCTGCACCTGCTCTTTCCTTTCAAGGTGTCTGATAGGGTCCTTCCTATGATCATACTCTGGGAACCTGTCTCTCCACTCCTGACTAATCTTATGTTTAAGGATCGACTTAATTTCATTATATGATAATGGGTGCAATATCTGTTCCTGGTTGCTGGCTGTCTTGGCAAGTTCATCGGCTTTTTCATTGCCCGAAATGCCACAGTGGGCAGGAATCCAATGAAGGTGGATAGTTGCGATCCTTGAAAGGTCGGTCAGCTGTGTGCGGAGCTCCTTTGTCAGGGTGTCCGGTTTTGAAGAGCTGAGTGCCTGGAGTGTTGACAGGGAGTCGGTCAGGCAGACTATCTTCATCTTGGGTGTAACTATGGTCTTGAGATGTTGCAGGGATTGCAGTAGTGCTACCTGTTCTGCTCTGTAGTTGGAGCACAAAATGCCTGCACTTATCTCATGGGTCTCTCCACTAGCAAGTCGGATGTAGACCCCACATCCACCATTTCTAACTGCTTCCTCCGCTGATCCGTCAGTGTATACTCGTGCCCACTGGGTTGATGGATAGTTCTTGTCTAGATGCTCGAGGGTAAGAGAGCGTTTGATAGCATCTGGCTGAGAGTCTCTTCCTTCAAGGCCCGGAATGCTGGTGGTGATATACATAGGCGTCTCATCCGGATTCCATTCCTCGATTGTAGTCTCTTCCCTTGTCACATTTTTACCAGTGTAGTCAGGGTATACCCTTGCAGCATCCTTGGCTTCGTGGTTTGGGCTGCTTCTCTTCAGTCGGTTTTTGGTTTGGGCAGTTAGTCTCCTGCAAAGTGGATGGTCTGGTATCCGTCTTATCTTTTCAGCTTGTAGGATGGTGTGTGTTCTCCTTCTGAATTCTAGGGGCTGGATGTTTGCTGTTTTCTCCATCTCCGAGATAGGAGTAGATCTCATGGCTCCAAGAATGATTCTGAGACTGCGGTTTTGAGTTTTGTCCAGCATCTGCTTGTTGGTTTTTGCCGCTGTGGACCATGATGTTGCAGAGTATTCTAGCGTGGGCCGTACTGAGCCAACATAGACCTGTGTGAGGATTTTACTGTTGGCACCCCATGCTGTTCCAGCTAGCTTCTTCATTACAGCTTGTTTCTTGATCGCCTTGTTGTTTATTTGTGTAAGGTGCGGTTTCCAGGTAAGGCGACTGTCAAGCTTAACCCCTAGGAAGGTGGGGGTGTCTGTCCGAGGAAGGGGGTTCTCGTTCAATTTCAGTACAACTTTCTCTTTCTTTGTGGAGAGAGAAAACACCACCCATCTATCCATCTATCTATCTGTCCATCCATCCATCCACTTACCCTTCCATCCATCCACCCACCCACCTTTCCATCCGTCCACCCATTCACCTATCCGTCGGTCTGTCCACCCATTTACCCACCCGTACGTCTGTCCACCCATTTACCCACCCGTACGTCTGTCCACCCATTCACCTATCCGTCGGTCTGTCCACCCTTTCACCCATCCGTCCGTCTGTCCACCCATTTACCCATCCGTCGGTCTGTCCACCCATTTACCCATCTGTCCACTTCCATCCATCCGTCAGTCCATCCATCCATCCATCCATCCAGCAATCCCACATCTCTCTCTTTCTCTCTCACCCCCCCCCCCTCTTTTGCCTCCGTCCCCCTCTCTCTTTCTCTCTCTCCTCTCACCCTCTCTCCTGCACGTCTTTTTACCAGTTTGCCATTTCTCTAGTGCCCACCATCAAAAAGAAAGATGGACGTCTAATAATCATTTCCCTTTCGACCTTTGTGTCTTTTTGTTTATTGGTTTACCATTTTATTTTGACACAGCGAATGCCATTCTTTAATTAGATCGATTTGTGCCAGTCTCCAATAAACCTTTAACATCAACATTTAATAGTCTTATCGAATCACTTGTGTTAACCGCAGTCACCTCTCTGTAAGAGTGTAACGCTGTGTTTTCACGTGTACGGAAACGGAGACGGACACATCAAATTTTAATCAAAGAGTAAAGAAAAAGAGGGCTTCCTTGTGTACGGAAACGGAGATTTCATACGTGTGAAAAACTTTCTTTTCATCCACTATTTGAAAGGTTTGTTACATTTCTTGGGTTTCACGTGCACGGAAAAACTAAACGGCAATGGAAACATCACCTGAAAGTGACCCACTGCCACACCTGCAAAACAACTTGTTAAATTTTTTTTTACCTATGTAATAAAATTATTACGAATGTATTTAATTCTATGTTAAACTTAACAGCTCTGAATACGAACTATAAATAAAGAAAACGTACCCAAATAGACCGTGAAAGACGCAAAGTGGCTGTTATCGTGCCGACCAGCTCGAAAACCAATCTAACCCCAAGTCAAAAACCCTTCAGGTAGTGAAATAAAAAAAAATAAAAAATTATGTAAACTTAAATGCTGTTTCCGTACACATGGAAACACTCTTTCTTTTTACCACTTGAAGGGTTTTTGACTTTTCTGTCGCTGTCTCCGTTTACGTACACATGGAAACTCAGCTTAAGTCTAGTAGCGTGAAGGGCATCGAGCCTGTATAAATAAATTACGGTGTCTGTCGATTGTGTACTCAAGCAGTCATCTGTGAATGTCATGATGACCTAAATATTGATTGGTTGATGACAGGAGAGGCAAGAGATTTTAATCGCCTTTGGGGGCCTTACTTTCTTTGTACTAATTATGATGTATTTATAAATGATATATGGAATTGCTGATAAAACGCGAAGAAAGGGAATTTAACAAAGGCAACCGACATAAATGTTTGCTCGATTCCCTATTCAATCTCCCCCTCCCCCCCCCCCCCCCGATTCCTTGTACGAGAGAAACTCCATTAAAATGTTGCGTGTCCATAGTTTAGCCTTAACATTTTCGAACTTTCAGAATGGTTTTTGCACTGTTTCATTAGAAACACAGCCTATACTATAACCGATATATATCTGTTATATATTTTGGTAACTCGAAGCTTTGGTCACCTAAGGCTCAGGAACCGCATCACACTCAGGCTTCAAACTTTGCACAACAGCATTATTATCAATGCGAAATTAACATGGGCTATATTAGAAATTATGAAATGTTCAGGCTTCTACGTTTCATTCTTCATTGTTTCGGTATCATTTAGATCTATTTCGAGTCATGGTTCGCCGTGTTAAAGTGATCTATTTGTAGTACCGTGATGCAGTTCCCCTCATCGTTCATTCGCTGAAGGAAGCAAATTGTAGATCAACGAAAACATGGATCGCCCGAAAACTTTACCGAAAAAGGGTAAACAAACTCCAGTCCAGAGTAGGTGCGGAATCCGAGTCGATACTGATTCTGTCATTGTATGTTTTGTATTACTTTGTGTCCTAGATCTAGATCATTATAAGTTAAGTAATAAAGATATTTCTCCCGGGCAGGGCCGGGTGACTCAGCTAGTACACATATAATCCTGTATCTGATTTTGTTCAAGAAAGAAAATTAAAACAACAACAACTTTTCAATTCATTACTGTAACTGAAAGAAGGGTTGGTCGGTGGCGGCTTCTAGTAGGTTCTCTTCTTGTCCTATAGGTAGAATGCGCATATCCACCATCTTGTCTGTCCGGACCACAGACTAATAAATAACCAGACTGGAAACACAAGCTTCGGGCTGTGTCGTTTTTTACGGAAGTTAATGAGATGCGGCCGCATAACCAACGTGGCCGCCGCTCGGGAAATTCCGATTTTAGTTCTATCTGCATTAGAAATTTCTTTTTATTTGTCAAGATTGGTTGTACATGTATTGATAATGCATTATCTTGCCTATCCTTTCATTTTATTGTCTACAGCTGCCTTTTTTTTTTTTCTTATAAATTATGACCGTCTGGACTTTTAACGACCGCTCCATTGTAACTGTGCTGAAGCGTCGGTCGCAACCGTAAATCTAATGTGGCGAATGGTTCATGACCTTTCGCTGTTTTGTGACGTCACACAATGGGATCATCCATTCTGTTTAATTTATTAGTCTGTGGTCCGGACCCACTTAAGGCGTCGCGAACCAATCGGCGGCGAGTTCACTACAGTAAACAATGACACGTGTGTATACGCACATGGGAGACGTTCGCTCAATTATTTCACTTCCTTTCTCTTGTTTACACGGATGGTAGGGAATCGGACCAGTTTGGATACATCCTTTCCACCCCTGTCACAACAGTCAACTGCAATGCAACCAGCAGGCCTTTTAACTGCTTAGACACATCTCGAAGTTACACTCATCAGCTGATCCACCGGCCATCTTGTTTGGCGGAAGTACAAAACAAAAACACTCTATGACGTCATGCGCATTCTACCTATTGATCTCTTATAACAATTCTGTCTCTACTCTTGCTTTTTTTCTTAGCTTAGAGTTAGACGCAGTGCGATCATTATCCGTGTGAACGTGTTTTCTCCAAGCTCTCCCTCAAACTCTTAACTCAAAGTGTAAATGAAATACTTGCCCACGCGTTAGAGACCCCGACCTTTACCCCCCCCCCCCATGTACACCTACACACACGCTGGGGGCGACACCCTAGCCCCCCCCCCCCCCCTGTCCCCCTACTTACCTTGTAGATGTCCCTGAACATGCACGCGGAACCAAGGAACGAAAAAGGACAAAAACAAGCCAAATACTAAATATTTTGAAGCAAACTAACATTAACTAGTGGTTGAAAAGCTTGTTATTATTTTTCTGTCTTTGATCTCGGCTGCGTTTACTTGTCTATAATTGAAGACTGTACTTACAAATTGTATTGACAACCTACGAAACTGGTTAGGAACATCGATGTAGACAGCGGCTGCCGTATTATTTATATTTAGTAAACTTTTATATCAGTAAAGACAAATTATATTTATCTATCTATCTATCTATATCTATCTATCTGTCAATCTGTCCGTTTGTCTGTCTGGTTGTCTATCTATCTGTCTGTCTATCTATCTATCTATCTGTTTGTCTGTTTGTCTGTCTGTCTGTCTGTCTATCTATCAGTAGTGTACTTTGCCGGCGACTCTCTTCCCATTAAAACTCACCCAAAGACCCTTCTCTGGAATACCCTGAGAATCAATGACTGAGAATTTGTGGAGTGGAAAAACCAAACAGTTCCAGGTAGGCGGACGTTTTCAATCCACTCTACACACCGCAGTACCGAGCTAAATTCTGTTGAACCTTTTGGCAGATTTTAGGTTTTCCTAGAATTGCAGTTTAACAGATTTGAATATACATGCATTACCTACAGAGGGCCAGTTGACAAAGCACACTGGGAACAGTGGAGAATACTCCATCAAGACGTTAGACAATATAAAACCAACATTTACCAGCTGTTAACGTTAGAAATATAAGGTGGTTCTGTCAAAAAAAACAGCAACCAAGCAAGTGTTTTAGCACAACTGGGGATGCCAACTCCGTTTTTCGTCAGCTACTCTGTGGATTTCTTGCACACATTTTCCTTTATTCGATTTTATTCTATTTCATTTTTTCTATTTTATTATATTTTCTATATATTCCAAATGGAAAAAACAGCATTTCAAATATTTTTTATATGGTTAAAAATGCATTTAGGACAAGGAAAACCATAGTTTAGCCTTAACATTTTCGAACTTTCAGAATGGTTTTTGCACTGTTTCATTAGAAACACAGCCTATACTATAACCGATATATATCTGTTATATATTTTGGTAACTCGAAGCTTTGGTCACCTAAGGCTCAGGAACCGCATCACACTCAGGCTTCAAACTTTGCACAACAGCATTATTATCAATGCGAAATTAACATGGGCTATATTAGAAATTATGAAATGTTCAGGCTTCTACGTTTCATTCTTCATTGTTTCGGTATCATTTAGATCTATTTCGAGTCATGGTTCGCCGTGTTAAAGTGATCTATTTGTAGTACCGTGATGCAGTTCCCCTCATCGTTCATTCGCTGAAGGAAGCAAATTGTAGATCAACGAAAACATGGATCGCCCGAAAACTTTACCGAAAAAGGGTAAACAAACTCCAGTCCAGAGTAGGTGCGGAATCCGAGTCGATACTGATTCTGTCATTGTATGTTTTGTATTACTTTGTGTCCTAGATCTAGATCATTATAAGTTAAGTAATAAAGATATTTCTCCCGGGCAGGGCCGGGTGACTCAGCTAGTACACATATAATCCTGTATCTGATTTTGTTCAAGAAAGAAAATTAAAACAACAACAACTTTTCAATTCATTACTGTAACTGAAAGAAGGGTTGGTCGGTGGCGGCTTCTAGTAGGTTCTCTTCTTGTCCTATAGGTAGAATGCGCATATCCACCATCTTGTCTGTCCGGACCACAGACTAATAAATAACCAGACTGGAAACACAAGCTTCGGGCTGTGTCGTTTTTTACGGAAGTTAATGAGATGCGGCCGCATAACCAACGTGGCCGCCGCTCGGGAAATTCCGATTTTAGTTCTATCTGCATTAGAAATTTCTTTTTATTTGTCAAGATTGGTTGTACATGTATTGATAATGCATTATCTTGCCTATCCTTTCATTTTATTGTCTACAGCTGCCTTTTTTTTTTTTCTTATAAATTATGACCGTCTGGACTTTTAACGACCGCTCCATTGTAACTGTGCTGAAGCGTCGGTCGCAACCGTAAATCTAATGTGGCGAATGGTTCATGACCTTTCGCTGTTTTGTGACGTCACACAATGGGATCATCCATTCTGTTTAATTTATTAGTCTGTGGTCCGGACCCACTTAAGGCGTCGCGAACCAATCGGCGGCGAGTTCACTACAGTAAACAATGACACGTGTGTATACGCACATGGGAGACGTTCGCTCAATTATTTCACTTCCTTTCTCTTGTTTACACGGATGGTAGGGAATCGGACCAGTTTGGATACATCCTTTCCACCCCTGTCACAACAGTCAACTGCAATGCAACCAGCAGGCCTTTTAACTGCTTAGACACATCTCGAAGTTACACTCATCAGCTGATCCACCGGCCATCTTGTTTGGCGGAAGTACAAAACAAAAACACTCTATGACGTCATGCGCATTCTACCTATTGATCTCTTATAACAATTCTGTCTCTACTCTTGCTTTTTTTCTTAGCTTAGAGTTAGACGCAGTGCGATCATTATCCGTGTGAACGTGTTTTCTCCAAGCTCTCCCTCAAACTCTTAACTCAAAGTGTAAATGAAATACTTGCCCACGCGTTAGAGACCCCGACCTTTACCCCCCCCCCCATGTACACCTACACACACGCTGGGGGCGACACCCTAGCCCCCCCCCCCCCCCTGTCCCCCTACTTACCTTGTAGATGTCCCTGAACATGCACGCGGAACCAAGGAACGAAAAAGGACAAAAACAAGCCAAATACTAAATATTTTGAAGCAAACTAACATTAACTAGTGGTTGAAAAGCTTGTTATTATTTTTCTGTCTTTGATCTCGGCTGCGTTTACTTGTCTATAATTGAAGACTGTACTTACAAATTGTATTGACAACCTACGAAACTGGTTAGGAACATCGATGTAGACAGCGGCTGCCGTATTATTTATATTTAGTAAACTTTTATATCAGTAAAGACAAATTATATTTATCTATCTATCTATCTATATCTATCTATCTGTCAATCTGTCCGTTTGTCTGTCTGGTTGTCTATCTATCTGTCTGTCTATCTATCTATCTATCTGTTTGTCTGTTTGTCTGTCTGTCTGTCTGTCTATCTATCAGTAGTGTACTTTGCCGGCGACTCTCTTCCCATTAAAACTCACCCAAAGACCCTTCTCTGGAATACCCTGAGAATCAATGACTGAGAATTTGTGGAGTGGAAAAACCAAACAGTTCCAGGTAGGCGGACGTTTTCAATCCACTCTACACACCGCAGTACCGAGCTAAATTCTGTTGAACCTTTTGGCAGATTTTAGGTTTTCCTAGAATTGCAGTTTAACAGATTTGAATATACATGCATTACCTACAGAGGGCCAGTTGACAAAGCACACTGGGAACAGTGGAGAATACTCCATCAAGACGTTAGACAATATAAAACCAACATTTACCAGCTGTTAACGTTAGAAATATAAGGTGGTTCTGTCAAAAAAAACAGCAACCAAGCAAGTGTTTTAGCACAACTGGGGATGCCAACTCCGTTTTTCGTCAGCTACTCTGTGGATTTCTTGCACACATTTTCCTTTATTCGATTTTATTCTATTTCATTTTTTCTATTTTATTATATTTTCTATATATTCCAAATGGAAAAAACAGCATTTCAAATATTTTTTATATGGTTAAAAATGCATTTAGGACAAGGAAAACCTTTCAAGGAAGACGCCGTCTTTCTCGTGGTATTAGCCCGTTGGTATTTGTTTTATGATTGGGTCTGTGATGAATAATTTCTGTTCTTTCGGAACAGAATTTTAAAATGTGACAGGTCTATCGCGACCGTAATGCGTTTTTGTTCCCAATCCCCCTTTTTGCGCAACTGAGAAAGTCGATGTTTGGCGTTTGCGGCCTTAGTATTGTGGTAGGGAGTTGAAACAAGTCTTTACTGTGAAAGGGCTTGATAAGTGCCATGACGCATTTTAAACAAGATAGTGTCAAAGTGTGCATTTGTTATATCTGTTCTGCGTTATATCTGTTCTGCATGCTAAAGGATGTCCAGTTTTTCAGAAAATGGAGATAGAACAAACCAAGAACTAAGGACGCGCTATACTTAAGCTCCCAGGTTTGACTTTTGCTTCTTTAATAAATAGTGTGTGGAAATTACGGTATTGTTTTTAAAAGCGTTGCATTTAAGTGGAACGATGGTATTTATTGGATGTACCAAAGCGCTGGGGTGACAACAGGAACGATTAACACGAACCCTTTAACGAAGGACACCAACTTTGAAAGACAACAAAATGGCAGATATAGCTTGGCGTCATCTATGGAAATCGTATTTCTTCTTTGTCTGCACGCTGGTGACAGGTAAGCTATTCTGTTATGTACATTCTTGTACTTTAATGAACGTTTAAAAATCAGAGTGTAGTAGTGCAGTATTAGATGCTGGAAATATCTGGAAGTGTGGATTTTAGTATTGCATATTTGTTTGTATTTGTATTTGTATTTGTATAACTCTTTAATCCCATTTGGGAAATTTGCCTTTGTGCCATTGCAGCCCAGTTATAACTGGAGCAGGCACATCGTCGCCACAGTGCAGCGCCGGTCGGCGGTTTTTTTCTTTTTTTTGGGATGGGGGGGGGGGGGGTTCAGGAGGAAGAGAGAATGGTACTGGTAGGGATGAATTTTATTTAATTTTGCCCGGGCAGCGGCTTGTTCCTGTTCGGCCTGCTCTTTTCGATTTCCAACTGCCAAGGTATCTTTAACGTGCGCAACGTGCACGCGGGCCCTCCGAATTTTTCGTCCTTGTCCGAGAAGACTAGGTATTCGATCCTACCCCCCAATAGGATCAGGGACACGAAAATATGAGAAAAAATCCCAAACTTCCAACATGCCTGCACCGGCAGGGTTTTGAACCCGGGACCTTTGGCATGAGAGGCGAGCACCTTGCCTCTAGACCACATTGTCCCCTATAGCAGGGATGGCCAAACTTGCTGAATGTAAGACAAGAGCCACATACAATAAACTTCAGATGTTCGAGTGCTACAAGATATGAACAGACTTTACACACGTTTTTACATACACATTGTGTTATAAAAATTTTCCATAAATTTTAAGAAACACGTGTATGCAATAATATTTACTCGTATGTGCAGTTTTTTAAACTGTTAATAATTTGTATTAGTTTCAGTTATCACAAAGTACATTTATATATACCAAATGTTAAAAAAAAAATTAAAAAAATTCAGCCAACATAATTCTTTCCACGAGCGGCGTATGAAAGGTCAAATAGTCGCATGTGGCTCGCGAGCCGTGGTTTGGCCACCCCTGGTATACCCCGGTACAACTCCCCTTTGCATAAAAACTGAGAGATAAGCCCAAAATAGAAAGTACTAAAGTGTACTGTTATACTGTAGTGTAAAACTGTAATAATGAGCTTGCGTAGAGCTCAAATCCACACAAACATGAAGTGCTGTAAGGCGCTCAACTAAAGTTCGTCAAAGAATTAACATAATTATTGAGATCAATTCATCTCTTTGCTCCCACTCACACACATTAACAAAACTTAATCCATTCTCTTCCTCAAAATTCTGGGACCAAAAGGAACAGTCATCATTCAGTTTCAAAGAAAACAGCCCTAAACGGCTTAGTTTTTGAGTCTATATTATTCAAGTGTGACGATGTTCTCACTTTCCTATTTTCCTATTCTATCTATCACTCCTACGAAAATCGTGAAGTGTTTAATATTTTGTTTTTGATTACAAAATTTTACAAGCGAGGTTTTTCAAAACAAAGTCAAAATGTGGCCAAAAAAAAAAAAAGTATGTAGCAAAGGTTTCCCTAAAAAGTAAGACTAACCTTCTTCCGGTAAACAAAACAAGAATGTAACAGGATGGACAACTGATCAAGCAAAAGAAATAAAAAGGAATGTTTACAAATAATTTGGACGTTAAACAAATACGTTACTTAATGTCTATGGGTCCCAAACCTGGATTCTCGGAGTGCAGAAAGTCCGACAATCTATCTATTATTCTATCTATCTATCTATCTATCTATCTATCTATCTATCTATCTATCTATCTATCTATCTATCTATCTATCTATCTATCTATCTATCTATCTATCTATCTATCTATCTATCTATCTATCTATCTTGTCACGAGTGGAGTGAGCGATAGTTAATAATTACGGGGGGAAAGGAGGAGAGTAAAATTAACGCACGGAGACAGGGAAGAAAAGTCGTGCACGTCATGAGTGGGGGGTCGGAAGGAGGCGAAAGCGCTGTATAACTATCACTGCAAGTTAGAAGGTCCTAGGGAGCGGATCTGTGAATAATAGCCCATCGGGCAGAGATAAAAGGAAGCAGTCGAGAAGACTAGTGAGAGTCTTTCCAGTTATGACTGGTATGTAGAACGTTGATTGATTATTATGATTGATGTATTATATTATATTCGTCTATTACCATGATGTAAATAAGTATATGTGAGGAATGTGGAAGTCCTTGATATTGGATATAGCAATGTGCGCCATGAGCGATAGATGAAAGTGAGTTCATGGATTTGTAGCGCGAGTGAGTAGTGTGTACTCCGATGGAGGTGTGTTACCGTAAGATGTGTGGTGAGTGAAAGGTGAACTAGTGTGTGTACGCGTCATGGATTGTAAGGAGAGGTGGAGTGAATAGAAATGGTAGGGTATTATACCAATGTAATGTTATTCTTGTAGGTGTCGGGGACGGGCCGCAGAGCCACCTCGATGAGCACAGGGGATAGGCCAGCATAGGGCCGGAGGCCGTGCATAGGCCAGAAGTGAGACTGTCGGGGCAGGACAGTAGAGGCACATAAAGTCGTGGCAGTCAGGTCACGGACAGGGACGTAGATATGTTGTTGCCATGTTGATAGGCTAGTGAACTGATATTATGTTGTTGCCATGTTGATGGCTATGGAAATAATAATGTGTTATTGCCCTGCTGAGGTGCTAGGGGAGTGCTAAGGTGTATGACAATAGGAAGGTGATATTGAGAGACTGCGGTGCCAGTGAATCATTAATGTACTATTAAGACCCTGAGGGGAGAGGCTGAGGCCGAAGTGCCTTTAGGAGTAACTACCGGATTGTGGATCCGAGGGAGCGTGTGTGTGAGAATAAGGCCGTTGTACGGCAGTCATTTCAATAATATAATATATGTAATTGCGCTATTATATGTATAATTATGTTTAATAAAGGTGTGAGTCTGATGGATTGTTCTGTTAAGTGTTAACTTGTTTGTTCGTGATTGTTGTCCTGTCATAACTTATTACATCTCCCAGTCTGGGATTTGTGACACTGGGGGCTCGTCCGTTGTGACATTGGGGGCTCGTCCATTGTGACTCGTCCATTTTCGTAATATTTAGTTGTAGTTAGTTAGTAGGTATTTGTGCTGTCTTGTTCGTTGGATGAATGGACATTTCATGATATGATTTATGTATATTTATGAATAATATGTATTGATGCATGTATTTTGATGAATATGTATTAATGTGTACTTAAATTTCAGAGAGACAGTGTGTGTGCGTGCAGCCTGAGGAGACAAGCAGCCAGAGCTCCGATTAGGTCGAGGACTTAAACTCATAAGGCTGAAAGTTAAGTAAAAGTCTAAAATTTTGTACCCTGGATTAAGGGCTGTCTTTTCATCTGTCTGTTTCCCTGTTTTTGCTGTTTTCGTTGTAATTGATTATACGGGCGGTGGCGCGGGTTTGCTGTGTTGAACTTAGTTTATCCTTTTAAAAAGGTGTGGTAAACTTTGGAACTTCGTTCATCACAGTGAACAGTTCTGTAGGGACCTGTATTTTTGTTTAGATTGTAGCGTTCTATCTTCCTCGTTGTTTTAGGAAGACGTTTCTCTTGTCCTTCTCCTCCCTATCTGTAGATACGTTCTTTTTTTTTCAGACTCTGTTCTTGTTCGTACCGTGTTGTGTAATCGGCGTAGTTAGGTTGCATTTTTTTCCATTATATTTTCTTTTTTAGGTCCTTGTCCTAGTCTGGTTCGTTGTCCTTGACGTACTTGTGGTCCTTCTACTGAATTTCCTTATTCTTGTCTTTTCTACTCTTTTTTATTATTAATAGTGCAGTACATTTTATGAATATAGAATTAGTTGTGCTGTAAAGGTAAATTTCTGAATTGGGTATTGTTATATCTGGTGTGATCTCAGGTCTCTGGTCGTGTCGTTAGTTATCATACCGACAGGTTGGCCGTTTTTTTAAATACATACCATAACCATAAATCTGTGAAATGGCGGAACTCCAACAACTAATGAAGTTGGGTAAGGAACTTGGCCTGGAGGGAGACGAGCTACGCGGCTGGATTAAAGAACAGCAGGCAGAAATGCGCGATGAGCGTGCTAAGGATAGAGAGCGAGAGGAGCAGGAGAGACAGGTTAAGGAAAGGGAGCAGGAGATAAGGTTGAAGGAGATAGAAGCTCAAGAGCGGGAGACAGACGCGCGAGTAAGAATAGCGGAGTTGGAAATCAAAAAGAGTGCGCCAACAGAAACGGTTGAGCGGCAGGTACACAATAAAGGTGGCGTTAGGATTAAGCTCCCTACGTTCGACGACCGGAAGGACGACATAGACGCCTTCCTTTACAGGTTCGAACTGAACGCACAATTGCAATGGGGGGAAAATAAGGAATTATGGGCCACGTACCTGGCGTCGCTATTGCAGGGGCGAGCGTTAACATACTTTAAAGAGCTACAGCGCGAAGACGTACAAGATTACGATAAGCTGAAGGCTTTGCTGCTTCGCCGATTTGCGCGTACCGAGGAATACTTCCGGGAGCAGTTTAGGCGAGCACGTGCAGATACCAGGGAGGACTTTGCTGCCTTCGTCGCGAGACTAACTGAGTATTTCGCGAACTGGGTAGACTTGGCGCATGTGGGCACGGATTTCGCTAAACTGAAAGACCTAATGATCCGTGACCAGCTGTACGCGTCGTGCCACAAAGATCTGGTGGCTTTCCTGAAAGAGAACGAACCCGCGACGGTGCAGGAGGCGTCTAAGTTGGCGGAGGCATACCGTACGGCGCATCCGTCCAAACCAGTCGCCAGGGCGTACGTCCAAGATGCTGGCTACGTCGCCGTTGTCGAGGGGTCGCCGGCGGGACTTAGGGACAGGTCGCGTCAGCGTGGTGCCTATAGCGGGCAAGCCCAGGGGCAGCGTAGGGGCTATCACCAATCACCGGCATATGGATCCGGTAAGTTTGACCGAGCAGGAGGGCTAGGTCGCGGTAATGGCCGGGGCCGACTTGTGACCTTTGCCGATGACCGACGGCATAGGGACTCTAGTTCCGGTCGCGAGGGGTCACGGGGACCCAGGCCTAGTACAGCACAGGGAGCGGAGTGTTGGACTTGCGGACGCGTGGGTCACTTTTCGCGCGAGTGTAGGGCCGCGAAGTGTTGGAACTGCGGAAGAGCAGATCACATCAGCGTGAACTGCCCTGCAGGTAGGATAGCGGCGAACGTGGACAGTAGCTCCAGTCCATGTTCCCCAAATAAATTTCATCATGCGGCTGCGTGCGTTACATCGGACAACGGAGGCGGACAGTATTCTAAGTGTCCCAGTTGTGAGAAGTTATTATCTTCCGGTGTTTTACCTTGTGGGAGAAAGATCCCCGTTATAAATTCATGTCATACAGGAGGTGGTCTTAGGGTTTATCCGGGGTTTGTTGGGGACGAACCGGTCTCGGTTTTACGAGATACAGGATCTACCGTTGTGGGAGTGCATAGGGACTGCATTCGGCATTCACAGCTTACAGGTGAGACTGTCCCGTGCATCCAATTTTCGGGGGCCATTGAGAAATTACCCATGGCAAAAATAATGATAGATACACCTTTCCTTAGCGGGGAAGTCGAAGCAGTCGTTGGTTGTTTTCCAGGCGCCCAGCTCATCATTGGGAATGTATCCCGGGTAGTTTCCCCTTCCGACGAGAACGTGCAAGCATGGTCGCAATCAAAAGGTATTGACTTTTGCGCCGCGGTCGAAACACGCCGACGGGTATCCGACAAAGACAAGATTAGACCTTTGGCTACGCCAGCGGTCAACCTAGACATCACGCCAGAGCGCTTGGCGAGATTACAAAGGGAGGACCCATCATTAAACCCATGTTTTGGGGAAGCGCGAACCGAGAAAACGAGGAGATATAAGAACGGGTCGTCCTCCTTTTTTGTCCAGGGGGGCATTCTGTTCCGTATGTACGTCACAGTGGCTTCCGTTCAAAAGCAGGTCGTCGTGCCACGGTCGTTAATTGCTACAGTATTGCGTCTGGCCCATGATGTTCCATTAGCGGATCATATGGGAAGTGCTAGAATCAAGCAGAGAATTCTGAAAGATTTTTATTGGCCGTCAGTATACAGAGATGTACGTTTATATTGTAAGACGTGCAGTGCGTGCCAAAAGACGACGCATAAGGGTCGTTCACCCCAGGCTCCTCGTCAAAAGATCCCCACGGTTTCGGAACCGTTTAAAAAGGTTTCAGTACCTTGTTGATTTAAGAGAAAGACTATCTTCAGCGCGCACTATGGCACAAGAAGCTTCTGGTATCGCTTCGAAAAGAGCAAAAGACTATAAAGATAGAGGGTCCAAACTGAGAATTTTTAAGCCAGGAGACAAGGTTCTGCTGTTGTTACCTACGGACCATAATAAGTTATTGATGACATGGAAAGGCCCTTATGTTATTGAGCGAGTTGTTTCAAAGGTAGATTACGCTATCCACATTGATGGAGCGAGTAAGGTTTTCCATGTTAATATGCTACAGAGATTTTATGAGAGACCACAGTATCTGTGTGCACAGACAAGACCAGAGGAGACTGTCTTCTCTACTGCTTGTACGGGGGTCGTAGACCAGTTGGACTGTGACGTAAGCGACACCGAGGCGCAGGAAGAGTTACAAATTCAATTGCCGGAGTTAACTCCGACACAAGGTTACAGGGACGTAAAAAATTAACCCTGACCTTACGAGTTCAAGGAGTAGGGAACTTGAGACCCTGTTAGCGTCATTTCCGGATGTTGTTACGGATTTGCCGGGTCGCACTACGGTGATCCAGCACCAAATAAAGTTGACTTCCGATAAGCCTGTATTTCTTAGACCGTATCCGTTGCCTTTTTCGTCGAGGGATAGGGTCATAAAGGAAGTTGAGTCAATGTTGAAGTTAGATGTGATAGAACCATCAACATCGCCGTATTCATCACCCATCGTCCTCGTGAAGAAACTTGATGGATCGGTGCGGTTCTGTATTGATTTTCGAAGATTGAACACTATTACGGTAGGCGATAGGGAGCCTATTCCGTTTCAGGAGGAATTAATAGCTTCATTGGCCGGGTCCACGTGGTTTTCCAAGATTGATTTGACGAAAGGGTATTGGGAAATCCCGCTTACTGAGGAGTCTAAACAATACACGGCGTTCCAAACGCCCATTGGATTATTCCAATTTAAGGTCATGCCATTTGGGTTGGTAAACGCACCAGCGACGTTTGCACGATTAATGAGATTGGTGTTGAAGGACATACCTAATGTCGTGTCATTCTTTGATGATATAGCATGCCATACGTCGACATGGTCTGATCATATTCAGACACTAACAGTAATTTTTCAACGATTACGCCATTTTGGGTTAACTGCTAAACCCGCAAAGATGGATTTGGCATGTCCAGAGATAATATTCTTAGGACATATTGTGGGTAGAGGTGTTCAGAGACCTGAAGAAACAAAAATTGACAAGTTAGTAGGGTTGCAAATCCCTAAAACAAAGAAACAAGTCAGAAGCTTAGTCGGGATTTTAAATTATTATAGAAAGTTCATTCCAAATTTTTCCTCCTTGTCATCTTCTCTTACTGACCTTACTAAGAAGGGACAACCCGATAAGGTCCAGTGGACGTCTGAATGTCAGACATCATTTGATAATTTGGTGACAGCATTATCATCGTCACCCATTCTGATATTACCCGATTTTCGATCTAATTTTATCCTCAGAACGGATGCGTCGGACTCTGGTGTCGGCGCTTGTCTTCTACAGGAGAAGAACGAATGTCTCCATCCTGTATGTTATGTCAGTAGGAAGTTATTGCAGAGAGAAAGAAAGTATTCTGTGATAGAGCGTGAGTGTCTTGCCATTGTCTGGTCCGTCCAGAAACTAGGACGTTATCTCATGGGACGAGAATTTTGTATCCAGACAGACCACAAGCCACTGACATTTTTGTCGAAGAATCGTTCGTCCAGCCCACGCTTGTCTAGATGGGCATTGGCTTTGCAGCCGTATACCTTCGTTATTCAACCAATTCCAGGAACCAGCAATCATATCGCCGACTACCTTAGTCGAGCCTAGGGGAAGATTTCGGGAGCTTATACATCGGAGGACAGGAACATTGACAGGATCTCTGTGAATGAGTCGACTTTAAAATATTGACATTATAAAATATATGATATGAAGAATGGTTGATAGGTTGAATGGTTTTTGATTCTGTATTAGATATTGTGTTTAGTTAGCTATTCATGAGGTGACACATATATGCATATTTCAGACCATATTGATCCCCATATTTTTCCCTGATTTCGGTATTTTATATACTGGGGGAACTGATAGGTCATTTTTCTAGTGTAGGTATTGCTCACGCTCACTCGTTGACAGTCATCTTGATGCGATTTGAAATTAATTGCATTAATTTTTTTGGGGTGGGGGATGATGTCACGAGTGGAGTGAGCGATAGTTAATAATTACGGGGGGAAAGGAGGAGAGTAAAATTAACGCACGGAGACAGGGAAGAAAAGTCGTGCACGTCATGAGTGGGGGGTCGGAAGGAGGCGAAAGCGCTGTATAACTATCACTGCAAGTTAGAAGGTCCTAGGGAGCGGATCTGTGAATAATAGCCCATCGGGCAGAGATAAAAGGAAGCAGTCGAGAAGACTAGTGAGAGTCTTTCCAGTTATGACTGGTATGTAGAACGTTGATTGATTATTATGATTGATGTATTATATTATATTCGTCTATTACCATGATGTAAATAAGTATATGTGAGGAATGTGGAAGTCCTTGATATTGGATATAGCAATGTGCGCCATGAGCGATAGATGAAAGTGAGTTCATGGATTTGTAGCGCGAGTGAGTAGTGTGTACTCCGATGGAGGTGTGTTACCGTAAGATGTGTGGTGAGTGAAAGGTGAACTAGTGTGTGTACGCGTCATGGATTGTAAGGAGAGGTGGAGTGAATAGAAATGGTAGGGTATTATACCAATGTAATGTTATTCTTGTAGGTGTCGGGGACGGGCCGCAGAGCCACCTCGATGAGCACAGGGGATAGGCCAGCATAGGGCCGGAGGCCGTGCATAGGCCAGAAGTGAGACTGTCGGGGCAGGACAGTAGAGGCACATAAAGTCGTGGCAGTCAGGTCACGGACAGGGACGTAGATATGTTGTTGCCATGTTGATAGGCTAGTGAACTGATATTATGTTGTTGCCATGTTGATGGCTATGGAAATAATAATGTGTTATTGCCCTGCTGAGGTGCTAGGGGAGTGCTAAGGTGTATGACAATAGGAAGGTGATATTGAGAGACTGCGGTGCCAGTGAATCATTAATGTACTATTAAGACCCTGAGGGGAGAGGCTGAGGCCGAAGTGCCTTTAGGAGTAACTACCGGATTGTGGATCCGAGGGAGCGTGTGTGTGAGAATAAGGCCGTTGTACGGCAGTCATTTCAATAATATAATATATGTAATTGCGCTATTATATGTATAATTATGTTTAATAAAGGTGTGAGTCTGATGGATTGTTCTGTTAAGTGTTAACTTGTTTGTTCGTGATTGTTGTCCTGTCATAACTTATTACATCTCCCAGTCTGGGATTTGTGACATATCTATCTGTCTCTAGTTATCTCTATCTATCTATCTATCTATCTATCTATCTATCTATCTATCTATCTATCTATCTATCTATCTATCTATCTATCTATCTATCTATCTATCTATCTATCTATCTATCTATCTATCTTTCTATCTTTCTATCTATCTATCTATCTGTCTATCTATCTATCTATCTATCTGTCTGTCTGTCTGTCTGTCTGTCTGTCTGTCTGTCTGTCTGTCTGTCTGTCTGTCTATCTATCTATCTATCTATCTATCAAAATTTCTCAAACTATGCATTATATGGACATGTAACAAAACAATGCTAGGGGCGATAATTTATTGATTATTTTTCCTGTTGTTCTATCGTCGACACGTCCATCAATATTATAATCCACATTATTTGATAAGATCTTTATTTCTCTCTCTACCTCCCTCCCCCTCCCCCCTCCCCACTGTCAGTGACCCCAGGGGATCAGTGCAGTTTCTGGCCTGGCTCCCAGTATTCTGGTGACTTCTGTTACAAACTGTACAATGTCAACTCCATTTGGGTAGACGCTCAGGTATAATTAACATTTACACAGGTTTTCCTTCTTGCATTCTATCTCCTTTCTTCTTTCTTTCTCTTCCTTCTAATAATTCTTTCTGTCAGCCTTTCTTTTTTTCTGTCTTTCTTTAGTTTATTCGTCCTTTCTTTTTTTCTGTCTTTCTTTAGTTTATTCGTCCTTTCTTTTTTTCTGTCTTTCTTTAGTTTATTCGTCCTTTCTTTTTTTCTGTCTTTCTTTAGTTTATTCGTCCTTTCTTTTTTTCTGTCTTTCTTTAGTTTATTCGTCCTTTCTTTTTTTCTGTCTTTCTTTAGTTTATTCGTCCTTTCTTTTTTTCTGTCTTTCTTTAGTTTATTCGTCCTTTCTTTTTTTCTGTCTTTCTTTAGTTTATTCGTCCTTTCTTTTTTTCTGTCTTTCTTTAGTTTATTCGTCCTTTCTTTTTTTCTGTCTTTCTTTAGTTTATTCGTCCTTTCTTTTTTTCTGTCTTTCTTTAGTTTATTCGTCCTTCCTTTTTTTCTTTCATTTTTCTTATTGTCTTCTCTTCCTACTTTCTTTCTGTTGTTCCTTTATTCCTTCAATCTAAGTATATTAATTTTCTTTTTCCTTTCTTTCCTTCCTTCCTTCCATCTATATATCATTCTTTCTTTCTTTCCTTCCTTCCATCTATATTTCATTCTTTCTTTCCTTCCTTCCTTCCATCTATATATCATTCTTTCTTTCTTTCCTTCCTTCCATCTATATTTCATGCTTTCTTTCTTTCCTTCCTTCCATCTATATTTCTTTCTTTCTTTCCTTCCTTCCATCTATATTTCTTTCTTTTTTCTTTCTTTCTTTCCTTCCTTCCATCTATATTTCTTTCTTTCTTTCCATATGTTTCATCTAATTTTCCTCACTCGTCTACTCTGTGACAAGAAAGCAAACCCAGTACATAAATGTATCTTTCAAAGAGTTGACGAGAATATTATTCACTTTCAAACAGAAGGGCACGTTTGTAATAATTGATTAACTCCTGGGTGGTGGGATGTGCACTGGCTATAATTGTACTAGTGTGAAGCCATATTAGTTATGGGTAGCCACCCACCCGTCTGGCGCCTACACCAGCCCTGATCTGTTTCATTCCTAAAACATGTCTATGGTGTGTGCAGACCATGCGGCGTTTTCCTGCCAAACTTCCAAGCAAAATTTTTACTGAGATATGCCTTTGCAATATCTATTAAAACTTCATGCCTTGGGCTATGGAAATGAACGTGTCAAGATCGATTGTATGAACGCCGGTATTATGAAGCGTTTTGTTTCCTTAATTCGTGTGTTCTTTGAAGTTGTATTATCGACCCTCAGATCGTAATAATTTTATATGTAGCTTGAATTCATATGTGCGTTTAAATCTGTTCTGGCTGTCTATCCAAAATCTATCTATCTGTCTGTCTGTCCGACTGTCTGTCTGGCTGGCTGGCTGACTGGCTATCTATCTATCTATCTATCTATCTATCTATCTATCTATCTATCTATCTATCTATCTATCTATCTATCTATCTATCTATCTATCTATCTATCTATCTTTCTATCTATCTATCTATCTATCTATCTATCTATCTATCTATCTATCTATCTATATGTCTGCATGTCTATCTATCTATCTATCTATCTATCTATCTATCTATCTATCTATCTATCTATCTATCTATCTATCTATCTATCTATCTATCTATCTATCTATCTATCTATCTATCTATCTATATGTCTGCCTGTCTATCTATCTATCTATCTATCTATCTATCTATCTATCTATCTATCTATCTATCTATCTATCTATCTATCTATCTATCTATCTATCTATCTATCTATCTATCTATCTATCTATCTATCTATCTATCTATCTATCTATCTATCTATATGTCTGCCTGTCTATCTATCTATCTATCTATCTATCTATCTATCTATCTATCTATCTATCTATCTATCTATCTATCTATCTATCTATCTATCTATCTATCTATCTATCTATCTATCTATCTATCCATCATCTATCTATCTTTCTATCTATCTATCTATCTATCTATCTATCTATCTATCTATCTATCTATCTATCTATCTATCTATCTATCTATCTATCTATCTATCTATCTATCTATCTATCTATCTGTCCATCCATCCATCCATCCATCCATCTATCTTTCTTTCTATCAGCATACAAATGAACACCATTAATTTATTAAAATCCCTTTCCACTGAAAAAAACTAAGAACACCAAACAGAAACTCTGAATTCTCACTACTTATACCTGTCTTTGTTGTCTCTAGGAATTCTGCAAGAGAGAAACCCACACAGGTAGACTAGCGGAGCCCCTGACTCAGTCAAACATGAGGTTTGTGCTGGAAATGATCGCTAAGTCAAGCGACGTCACAGGTACAATGTGGTGTGGTAGTCAAAATTATAGTGTTCACTGTTTTCCCACTGCAACTTCCTATCCCATCTAAGGGATGCATCACACTTTAGGCAGGCGTAACACAGAGAAAGTTGCCCGCCAAATGTCACTCGCCACTCATTACGGGATTTTAGCCAGCGCCAAGCGAGAAGCGGATGTTCCTTTCTCTATATTATTATGACTGCTTTCCTTTGCTGAAATATGTTCATCGACATTAAGTCGTCTAAAATAACGAATGGCATGCTTGAAATGGCGAGCAACTTTCTCTGTCTCACGCCAGCCTAAGCCCTAAACGTCACAGCCAGTTGCTGCTAGCAAAATATACAGCCAAGAAGTAATGGTAAAAGCGGGCTTAGAATTATAGGGTCTTCCTGGGTTTACTAAGAAAATATAGAAAATTATGGTGTGCTGTTCTTGTCAAAAATGGCCAAAACGTTGACATGCTGTCCTGAAAAATGAGGGAATTGTTGACATGCCAATCTGGTAATGGTTGGCGAAACGGAGCGACCATCTGCGACACTCTATTCGACCCACCGCCGGTCTGTATCCATTCAAATCAGATCTGAAATTGTTTGCCTTGCTTTGTTTTCCCGATAATTCCAGATGCTTGGGTCGGTGGATTCCTGGACGATGCAAGACAAAACCTCTACCTGTGGGCCAGATCCAGGGTGACAGTTCCTGGCGATGCGATCTCTCCATCCGGGGACACACAGGGAGAGATCTGTCTTGCTGGGAATCGT